>CM053786.1:528758337-529135837 GCA_028749045.1 Cupressus sempervirens | reverse complement strand
ACATATAGGGATCCTTGGAATATCCCAAATTAACTACATCCAAGGAAAGATTAATATTTCCAACAGAAGAATTGATGGATTATTTCCTACATGAAAGTTAATATATTGAACTTATGTTTCCCAAGTTTGGGTTCCATAATTTTGTATAAGTCAACTATAAGGGTTGTGAAAAAAAATCATGCCTAAGACATTTACAATAAAACATTTATAAAACATTTGTACGAAAAGATACGATATATTATTTTAAAATTATTCATTATATTATTTGAGTGGATGAAATTTTTTTATGTAGGAAGGTGTATCCAACCATCAATGATCTAACATTTAAATGATATTCAATTTGGACAATTTATATCCAGATAAAGGCTTATAGATTGAATATATCTACCATCTCCATGTTGCCTCATATTTATGTATCTATTCATATATGAGTCTAAAAAATGTTAGTTAGCAAGGATATTAAATAATTTCATGATTTATAATGTTAGAATGTAAGAAAGTAATGTTTGAGTAGTAAATAAATAAAAATATATTTATTTTAATATTAAAATATGTAAGGGTTAAATGAGATATATAATGTTAAAATGAGAAGAAATCTTGCATCTCGCTAGAAAAAGCAAAATTATGATGTATATTATTTAAATGATGTATTATTTGTAAGTCTAAATTTCAAAAAAGAAAACAATTCTAAAATTTTTAAAATGAAACAAGAATAAAGAATATGAAATCCAAATTTTTCATAAATAAATTCTAATTATAACATTGTTAAAATCTAAAAGAGAAAATAAAAGAATTATATAATGAAACATAAAATTAACAATATGAAATAAATTTTGAATATTAGTAAACCGAAATAAAATTAGATATTTGGATAAGAAATTGGGTTCTATTTTGTGGGATGATTGTAAGAGGTGAAATGTGAAGCAATAGGAATAAGTCTCAACTACTCTACATTTTGGTGGTTGATTCACCTTGTACCTCAAAGCTGAATTAAGGAGATTGAACCTTTAAATTTCACCTCTAAGGTAATGAGATTTAAGAAGATTAGTGTCAATCAAATGATAAAGGAGCACTAATTCAATAAAATATATAATAATTATAGAATTAGATAAAGAATGCAAGATCCTCAAAACCCTAATGTGAAAAGAGATATGAAGTGCAATCAGGACTATTGATATAAAAAGAACATGTGCTGAAATAAATTAAGAAATTAAGTGACTTTCCTTGTAAATGAAGATGAATATTGGATCTAATTTTCTATGTCTATACAACTTTAATTGGCAAACAAATCTAGTTCCAAACTTGAAATGGTGAGATCTCTTTATGTAAGAGAATCTTGGGTGTAAGAGCAATATTGCATAACTCAAAAATATTTCCTTTGTGTTTCTTGAATAAGGATTTTCTTAATGTAGAGCTATTATTTCTAGAGGCTTTCTAGTTAGTCAATCGGTCATACAATCTTGCAATGTCCTAATTTTAGAGGTGGATGTTCATGTTTTATATATCATCCTGCCAGTTGAAGCTTAGTGTCATAGCATGAGTATTTGTGAAGTTATTACATATTTGTGGTGTAAAATTTTGGTATTTAAAAATCATACTAAATTTTGAAGGCCTTAGAGGCCCTAGATGGGCTTTAAAATGGGATCATTTGGAGCTTGAACAAGTCAGGCCTTGTGGACCAAAAGTTGAGGATTCTTGAATGGGGTTACAATAGTCAATTGGAGAAATAGATTACAAGTTATGGTCTTCCAAAGTAGGGCCAATAAAAATTTCCAAAACAAATGTCAAAAGTGTATTAGACTAACTCTATATGTATTTTTAGGATTGGTCAACCTTAAGGGTTAGGGTTTGATGTCTAGAAACTTCTCAAGCAGCATAGAATTTCCTATATAAGTAAGGCCCTTAGATTTTCTAGGATAGGCTTGGGTGATAGTTCATAGATGTGTCTTATAGATTATTGTAAGGAAGGCACCCATGTGGATTTTCATATTGTATTTCAAAATTCTGTGATTTCGCATTTGTAGTGATGATAAGAAGCCCTTATTTTATTCTCACAAATTGATGTTATTTGTTAATTTCTATTATCTATTTTTGGTATTAAGGGGAGAAATCTTCATCAAGTGGTATCAAAGTGGGAGTTTCTGAGTGTTTAAATAGGTCATCAACTATGATGCAGTTTGCACTAGAACCATTGTTTGGATTGAGGGTATAAATATTTGTTAGTTTTGAGGCAATTTGCACTATGGTTTTAGCAAAAGCACGAAAATGCCTCCATGAAGAGAGCATGGTGGAATATTTATAGGTGTTACACCTAAGTGTTTTTAATTCTTTCAGAGCTAGATGCAAGCATTAGAATAATAAATGCATAGAGGAATAAATCTTGTCATAATAGATGAGAGTATGGATGAAGGAGAAAATGAAAATGTTGAAGAAGAGGTGTTGTGTGATAAATCTAGAAGACGAGATGCTTTTTAGAGTCATCTCTAAGATTATAAAAAGACCTAAGTTTAAGTTTCCCACATTTTTTGGAAATCTTAACCAAGAGGAAGTAATTTATTGGATCAATGAATTGGAGGAATGTTTTGAGTATGACGATATTGAGGATCCTGGTAGCGTCAAGTTTGTGAAGGCCAAACTAAAGGGTCATGTGAAGATTGGGTGGCAAGAGATTTTGTTGGAGTGAAATAATAGAGGGAAGGATAAAAACTTAATATGGGATTGGGTGATGGCTAAATTGAAGTAAATTTCCTTCACATTAATTACAATCTTAATCTATTAAACAAAATACAAGGGCCAAAGAAAGAGAGAAGATTTATTCAGGAGTATACCAAGGAGTTCTATCAAGTTCTTATTAGAACAAACAATGCAAAAGTTGACAAGGAGAAAGTTGCCCATTGTTTTAATGGGTTGAGGTCAAGCATTCAAGAGAAACTAAGTTTGGTCTGAATGAAAAATATTGAATAGGCATACTATTTTTCCTGAAGAGTTGAGGAAAATCTTAACAAGAATAGTGGAAGAGGTTGCAGTGGAAGATCTAGTAGATGGTCTTATAGAGGCCAAAATGATGAACAAAAGAACAAGGATGAGGCTAGAAATAGTAGTCAGATCCAGAGGAAACAATTCCAACTATTTGCATGATCAAAATAATAAAGATCAAAGATGAAGAGGAAGAGGAAGAGGAAGAGGATTTGCTAGAGATAGTTTTTGTGGGACCTATTTTCACTGTGGAGAAGGGCATGGATAATTTGAGTGTCCTGAGCACCAAGGAATGAAAGATTGAGAACCAAATGTCAAGCGAGAATTGTGCATGTTGATGAAGATGCCAAATCATTACATTCTAAAGATGTTGAAAGATGAGAAGTCCTAGTTAACAAAAGAGTCCCATTGAATGGTGAGGATGAACCTTATCAAAGGGGGAGCTTGTTTCACACAAGGTGTAAATGTGAACATAAGTATTGTGATGTGATCATTGATGGTGGAAGTATCAACAATATGGTGTTAGAAAAGATGGTCATAATGTTAAATCTCAAGAGGTAGAAACACTTGCATCCATACAATACTTTTTGGGTGTAAGATGACCACAAGGTCATGGTTAATGAACAATACCTAGTGAAGTTAAAGATTAGAAGCTACCAAGATGAGGTGTTGCGTAATATCATGCCTATGGACATATCTCATATGTTGTTGGGTAGGTTGTGGCAATTTGGTAGACATGTTTTATATGATGGGTGGTTGGTCAGTATAATAACTTTGTATCTAAGGATTGGACTTCCTCCTTACAATGACGCATCTTATCAGTGCCAAGTAATTTATTAGAATAACACACTAAACTCATTAAATGATCAACTAGGGACGTAAACTTGAAATGATGTCTGCAAAGTATGTGCTCTAATTATCTGATATGTCAAAATAACATTTCAATAGAAATGTTGAAAGAAATACTAAGGTAGGGAATATAATATAAATCTAACATAGTACTCATAAATAAGGCTACAAGAATGAAACAAAACTATTTACTTATGCAATAGGAAACAATTAACAGTTCTGTTACCATATGGCTATATGAGCAACAAAGTTATTAAATTCCTTTATTCTATGGAAATGAAAGATTGATTCCTACCTAGTTGTGAACTAAGTTCACCTTCCATGTGGGCCCCCATAGAAGAATGAATGAACAATAACTTACAGATTAAGAACTATAAATACCATTTCATTCATGAGAAATACATAAGTACATATTGCAGCAACAAAATTGTATTTATCACTACTGCTAGAGTACAATAGAGTTTCCCATAGATAAAATCTCAAGAATATAATCTCCATCTTATTTATAACATTTCAATAAAATAGAACTCCTAAAATATAGGATCCTCCAATATTTGGGATATGACAAGATTGAAAACACAACATCATTTAATATAGGAATAGGTTGCCCTCCATTTGCACATGAATCAGAAGTTCATGTCTTCTAGATCCACTCCATAATGATTAACAACCATTTTAACTCGCTACAATAACTGATAATTGAAAGGTCATGGGATCATTATGAACTCAAAATATTTAATCATTTCCTTATCAATACTTTATCTTCTGATGTTGACTTATTCTTCCATTCTTGACTCACCATTTTCCTACAAAAGATTAGCATGCACAATTGAAAATCGCAATACATATCCAAGATAAAATTTATAATAATTTTTCTCATATTATATTTTCTCATATCACATGGTTATAGGAAGAACTACCCAATCAATGAAAGATAGAAAGATACATTATTTCATTCTGTGTAACCATAAAATAGAACTAGCATATTCATCCAATCTCAAAAATGTCGAAGTGGACACATATATAACAATATAACTATAGGCAATTTGAATAAGTTCATCAAAAAACTCATAAACTTATTAAACCTTAAGCATCAAAACATATTAAAATATGAATCAAATAGGCCTTAAATTGGCCTCGTCATTCCCCTCAACTTATTTTGTTGGTCCTCCAATAAAAATGAATTTATTTATCCTACTTGATATTTTGTAGTCTGCAATATTTTTTTGTCTTGTACCTCTTTCCACAAAGCTCCAGTAAAATCCCTTTGTGTCTCTATAATTTTCCCATATTCTTACTTCCCATGCCATATCATAATCATTCATACTTTTAGTATTAGCCAGCAAAGGAGAAATCAACATGGGTGGCTAAAATGTAAGAGTAATCCAAGAACTCTGTCGAACCTTGCCTAATATTATGTATGAAGGAGCTCTTATGTTAGCCAATATGAAGTTAAGGGGTGAATGTGGCTCTTTATTTCTAATATCCTCTAGCATACTAGCCCATCACCATTGTATTTCCTACATAGCCTCAGGTAGCTCTATCTTGGCTATTTTATCACACCCATCAAATGTTGCATCTATGAGGGGATAAATTACATGACTTCCTATATCTAATGGGGAAATTTTTAACCAATCACAATAGCAGATCTTAGGATCTCTAGCTTCAAGCCTTAGGTACAGGGGAATTTCTTCCTCTAATGCCCTATAAGACTTAGCATGTACTTCCCTACTAGTTTCATTGTGTATCCATGACATTAGGGCTCTTAAATGAATATCCCCAACAGAAAACAAGGGATTCCATTCTCTATTGTCAGGCATTACAACAACTCTACAATTCTCTATTTAAATAACAAGTTCCATTCTCTAACTAAATTTGAACTCTGCAATTCTAGCTCTGCAAAACCAAGGCTAGTAGGCCTATACCTCAAAACCTAGAGGATTTTTAAAGAAGATAACTTGGGACATGGGTGTTTTAAGGTATTTTAATATTTGGTAAATGTTTGTGGGTGTAATATATAAATGTATAATAGATTTTTTGACCTTTTTCACTTGGATGTATGTCCTTTCTATAATCAACATGAAGACCAAAGACAATTCTCAATAGACCACTGTCTTAACTGATGGATTCTTTATCATTATTTTATCGATCATTCACAATGTTTAAATTAACCTTCAGAGACAAACAATAAATCCTTTTGAGATAAATTTAACTGTTGAACACATAAGCAAATTCCAATACTTAGTCTTATTGGATTTAACTCACCTAAAGAGCCCAACAAGATAGTAATGCAAATTGACCAATCAATACAATATTACTATTTTCCAAACACTAAAATCACTTATTGCATTCAATCAATTGGACAATCAATTAAAGAAAAATTAAATTTTGATCTGAGGAAACAAAATGAATGAAATAGAAATGATATCACCAAAAGATCAATCAAGGTACATGAGTCTTTGTATTGAACTTCAAATGTTTTCACCACAAATACATGTGTTGCTAGTGCATATAGATAACACAATCCAAAGTGAACAACATGACTGACTTTCTATAAAATATATATATAAATATATGGTAATGAATTATTATATGATTATGATGATCATGGTATCCATAATAAAAATTCAAAGGATGCATACAAGCTTTAGATCATCATGACATTTCCTAAAAACACCAAAAATGCAACTAAACACTTTATCTACAATGCAAAGCTTTAATAAAATATTTAATCTGAAATCCATTTCTATTGAAAAGTTGCATCCCTTTGAAAGAGAAATTAAGTCTTTAATGCCCCTTCAATCTCCCTTTTGATTTCTCTTGACAAGTACTTTAATAATGTCAACAAACCCTACACATACAAAATAATTTAATGAGAGACTTTAATAAAGTAAATAAATTAGAGTCTTACATTTGATTTAGGTTTTCTGAAGAATTTTTCTAAAGAGTAAACGGGATTCAACTCTTCATATTTTGATTGTTAGTGTCTGCAAGCTAGGATCAATGGGCTAGATCTTTGAAGATTTAAAAAATTTCCACAAGTTATAGATGGACCGCTCCACACAGTATCAATGGTGATTTTTTTTTCTAAAAGCTTCTTCGTATGCGTACGGTATATTCTAAACAATTTCACTTAACATCCACGGGCAGCCTTAAACATCACACACTAAGGAAGAAATTAAACCTGGAAAAGTAAGTCAAACTTTGACTATTTAACACTTTTGCACTAGGAATCAAGCCTTAGTGTGTGATGTTTAAGCTGTTCGAACATCTACACTTCAAGCATGGAAGTGATCAAGTTCAATCAACTATAAATATTACCCTGGAGAAGAAAATTAGAATATCGTGCATGTATATCATCATATATATAGTGAACATGAAGCCTTATGATATCATTGTACACATATGATTCTATTGCTCGAAAAAATGCAATCATTAATATCCAAAATGGAGGTCCTATATGGTGAAAAAATTTCAACTATTGAATTGAAAAAATCTTAGCGCAGTGTGTCATATTGATACTTTTAAACCAAATTAGGCTTATCATTCATATCTTGTCTATTCGAGCCACTATGCTTGGGATAGTGTCTTTCTCTTTGTAACATACTTCTAGTGAAATTATCTCAACAATTTGCCTATTCCAAATATTTAACAGTTAATTGTATGATGTGTCTTGATACTCATCATCTATGATCATGATTGAAAACTATCTCATGTATTTTTGTTGTCCTCTAAGACTGAATTTGACACCCTTGAAATAACTTGAATATAGGCTTGAGGTCAAATGTGAATCTCCTCCAAGAATTGGGACCATGCCTTGTGATGCAGTCCCACACTTTTCTTGAGCAGCATATATGGCATTTATTATGCTTTAAGCACATGCCCCATGTGCATACTCTCTACAACAATCAGCGTTTTGGCTCAGGAAATGTCTTAGCAATAGCCAACTGCATCGCAGTGATCTGAGTCTCCTTGCCTTCCATCTGCCTCCCCAAATAGTTCTTTGTGTCTATGAATGCATTTCTTCATTTGTGTTAGTTGTCAGGCCAATTTTTTCTCTTGATTCATCCCTTTCTTCTTCTTCTTCAAATGCATCTTCCCAATCTTTTTCATAATCATTCTCATCATCTGACAAGTCCCATTCATCTAGATCTAGATGAATGCTAATGCTTGAAGAGTCATTGTTCTTTCATACTCATGGATTGATCTTATTTGTTCTATACTGGAGTTGTCGACTTTCTTCCTTACGTCATTTTAGCCCTCCTAATAGCACCATATGTGAATGGAACTACATATTAATGTTGTGTACACATCCAAGTGATGCAGATGGGACAATAAAAATGTCAACTGCATGGAGTCACTGAGCATGTACTAGAGTACTTGAACTGGAAGATGTTATAGGTGTAGAATGGTCAATAGTATACACCTTTGTAATGTCTGCAACATCTAAAACTGATCATCTATCCAACCACTGCACTAGCTTCTCCCAGGCATTGCAATGTATTCACTCATACTTCAACAACATTTTATATATAAGTGTGAGAACCTAATACACATCATTTTGATTCCATCAAGCTAAATATGTTTTCCACCATTCCCCAATTCATGGTGAGTATCTTTCTCGGTATGGATTGCATCTTCAACTTCACAAAATAGATATCTTTCTCATCGCCTGCAACAAAAATCATCAAACCTGTATACCATTGTGACAAATACTAAGTATCATATAATTATGGGAATAGATTTGGCAATGACACTTCAAATAAATTGAAACAATGTAATCACTCTATAGAAAAGTGGCTTATATTATTGTTCATTATTTATTTTCCTTTAGTAAATATGGTGTGATACATCAATAAGTTTATTTAGGAGAATCACATTACTTCCAATCATTTCACACATACCTTTAGAAAGAACATTTAAATAATAGATTATATTCATAAATACATAAATAACACATTGAATAAATACTTGAGGAAGCATCAAAATAATATAGCTTTTAAAATATAATTGCATTCATGAGTAAAAGAGATACTTATCTACTTGGGCTATAAGTTTTGAATAACAAATAATCCTATTAGTTTAAAAACATTTTTCAAATTGCAACTAGATGTAAGAAATAATATAATATATCGAAATGACCATTCAAAGCTTTGTTTTGTAATTCAACAAATGTTACAAACATAAATAAATGATATGATATGACCTTGAAAAATCCATTTAAATAGTAAAATTGTAATAAAACAAAGGAATTAGGGTAACATGTGTACCTATGATGAATTTTCATCTTCAAACATATACATACCTGAATATTGTCCATTCAACATTAAATACATGATTACAAAGATTTATCCTTGATACCTAATCTAGTGTACAACAAAACAGAAGACCCCAAGCCCCCCAAGAGGAAATACCTGGTTTTCCCTCTATCAAAAACCTTATTTTGATCATGCAACATTAATAAAAATCGAAAAACTTCAAAATCACTCAATCTAACATCAGTCATCAAATATTCTCTAAATTATGAAAATTGTCCCAAACTATTATAATCTTTCTTGGGTACAAAACTTTGAGAGTTTCCAAATATTTTGTATTGGGGCTTCTATCTGAAAAATAATAACCCTTCATAATAAATCATTTCTTTTGAAAGTTTTATTTTGTCAATCTTAACATTCCAAGGAGGCATTTTCTCAAGATTATAGTAAAATATTAAATCATCAATCTCATTAGTATCAATTTATATCTCATTTGTCCCTATCTTCTGGAAGTTTGAGAAAAATCTAATCTTTTCATAACAAATTTGATATGATGTTTTTTTTTCATCTACTAAACTTGAAAAAATAGAGAAATCAATGTTAAAACTAGTATTATAGAAATTTTCATTTAACATTTTATTCAAAGGAATTTCTAAAAAAAATTCAAAAATACATACCTCAATTTGTTGTTGATAACAAATAACATTTTCACAAGTTTGAAACAACTCTTTCTCACATGTGATGAACTGGTCCAAGCATCATTTTCTAAGAACATGTCATGAATTTCATTGATTTCAACATTATCACTTTGCCTTCTATCTTCATCATGATACTTATGGATTTGATTACATAAGGATTCATCTTCAAATAATGGGTTAGGAACATAGAGAATTCGGGCATATCTCCATGAAAGATATCTTCTAAAAGCTCTTCATGTGTATATGTTGTAAGTAGTTCCATTTCATCTTCACTACATGATTCCTGGAAATTATTTTTTTCATCAAGAATTTCCTAAGTATATGTTGATCCATCAACTTGTTCATCATGGTGGATTGAGAAAAAACTTGAGTCATTTCTCTCAACATATTTTTGTATTTCATATCTAGCAAGGCTACGATTTCTTCCATCCTAAGAGAATTTACCTCCTCATTTTCATACTCAGTATCATCTATTGTTATAAAAATATCTTTAGATGCATATTATTTTTCATAATGTCTGGTATTTTCATATCCATCCTAATCTAAAACTTCATTTGACTCATATATTGTTTCAGTCATATATTCACTATCCTCTACAGCCAGTTCATTATTCAATTTGAGAAAGGTAGGGAGTTGATGATCACATAAGAGACCTAGTTCTTATATTTTATTGATAAGAGTAAAGGATGGAGGTCTACATTATAACGGTATTTATTTATAGGTATTGAACATCCTTATAAAGAATTGTATTGTAGATTCATCTCCAAAATGTATCTAAAGGAGATATATAACTTAGTCCTTAATCATCTTCATGTAATATTTGAAAAAGAAGCTTCAAATCAAGATAATCTACTAAGATTCCCAATTCACGAAACTCTTTTGTAAATTCCTTGGATGAAGGCATGATTCCTGAAGGTGCTTCCCAAAAAATATTGGTCATCCTTATAAACAAATGTGTTGAGGATTCTCCTTTATATCTTTCCAAATTGAAAACGCATCCAAAAGGTGTTTGTGTGCTTCCACCATGGTGTAGTACATATATGCTTCCAAATTATAGTACAATTTAAACCATTTCCTTCTGAGTCTTCTCCCTTAGTAGAGCTACCAACTGGAATTTTTTAAATAGAGTTGCCAAGTTCTACCTCTAGTTGAGCGTACAGACTCTTTGTTTTGTATTTTTTATCTTCTAAAACCTAATATTTTCTAGGTTACTTCACAATCTCTAATTGTGTAGACAACTCCCTAGTAAAGTCCCCAATTTTTTGGTGCCTACATTAGCATATTAGGTTTCCTATGGAATGATGATCCAACTATGGGAATTCCCAATAGAAATTTTCCAACTGACAGGTTCCACTCTAACTAAATGTGAAACTCTATAATTTTGGCTCTATAGAACCAAGGTCGGTAGGCTTATACCTCACACCCTAGAGGATTTTTAGAGTAGATAACTTGGGGGATGTTGGTGTTTCAAAACATCATGTTTCAATAACCCAATGATGGGAATAGAATACATCTGGGGGTAAATAACTCCCATCTACAACATACCCATTTAGACACCAAGGCTAACTATAAGGCTATACTACCTCTTCGGGCTTTGCAAGACCTAGTTGAGTGTACCTCAAATTCTTCATATGGTACCAGTATCAAAGCATATAATTGAATCAATATAGCAGATAATACCCTTGAATCTTGTATTCTTATGCAAACAACATAGACATGAAATAGCTAATGACATGACCTATGAACCTGATAAGTTAAGTGAGGATAACTCTTTTTATCTCTTCAAAAAAAAGGGGAAAGGATTTTTATTATAAATTTGATTTCAGCATAACCAAGACATGAACAATAAAACATATTGATCTTGTAGCTGATCAATGTCTTATCTATTGGGCAATTCCACAAATCACTATCATGCATTCTTGGAAATCATTGACACATTTCAAGTATCGAGACTTCTAGATCTATCCATTCACCTTGTGAATCAGACATCTACATCAATTCTAAATCTCATACTCAACCTATCCCTTCATGAAATTTGCAATCCCATTATGGTAAATCAAGTATTTACATGATTCCTTGAATCATAAGAAAAACATACCAAATGTACAACCTAAAAAAGATTGCAACTAAGAGTTGTTCTCTTTGATCACAAATCACAAAAGATTATAAACATCACAAATAGGAGACAAGAATTAGATTGAAGATAAACTTGTTGCTGCACTTTTATTCATTTCCTTGAAACAAATACATAAAGGATGCATGAAAACAACTCCCGAAACAACTGAATAGACTAAGACTATCATTGTATATCATTTCTTGTTGTTCATTACATGAGAGAAATATTGAAGAATGGTGGAATCATAGTCATGAAAGAAATTTCAGCCAAACTAGAACCATCCTTATGGTATCATAGTGGTGAAAAATGTCCAAAAACTAGAACCAACCCTCAAGAAAGAGAAGAGAAAAGAATATAAAGACAGGAAGAATTCCCGGATTAGATCAGATGCTACCATTTTTTCACTTGAAAAACTTCCATTTGTTGATGCAAAACATCTCTCTACCTTCTTTTTGTAACTAAAAATTATATCTTTTCTTTGTTGTTGAAGAAGCCTTAAAAATATCTTCAAACTAATAGAAATGTGTAACTCATTTAGATGTCAAATCTAATATTTAAACAAGGGCAAAAATACCTACAAAATGACCTCTAGAGGAAAAATGCAATTCTTAGAAACATTTTCATCCAAATATGGAGTCAACAAACTTCATGTATGCTCTTTTAACTGAATTTGATGCTTCCTCATGAAAATTGCTCAATCTACTAAGAACGCCCCCCATTTAACAAATCTTCTTATAGCTCTGACTGATGAATACCTGTGCATTTTCTGACTGCATATCTGGATAGCTCATCTTCTCTCAGTTCCAACAATATACTATACCATGCATTTCTAATTCAAAAATGACCCTCTGGTGCTTATTTGAAAATTCAATCCCCAGTTCATGTTTAGAGCATTTAAATGAAAAAATTTAAATACCCTATAGTTGAAACTATATAATATCTTCAAATTCATTTACATTTTTTAACTCAAAGCTTGTGCGTTCAAATTTTGAAGGGAAAATAACACAAATATATTTTTTATTATTTCAATTTTACCCCTTTTTCAATCTAAGTCAAACCTCCTAGTTGAACATCATGTAGGTGCCACATGTCAACTCTTAATTTAGTGGATCTATCACATCATCACTACCTTTCTAGAGTGCCCTGTCACATGCTAGCTCCTCGCACTATCATTGGCTTAACCCTTAACTTGAATTTAACCCTTGTGACTGGGTGATCAACTCAATTTCATGGCTTCAAAACCCTTTGGCCATCACCTCAGTTAAGCCTTAAGAAGGTGAAAAATATTCATTTTACATGGTTGGGGTGGTTTTAGCTAACTTAGCATCTTTCACTACAAAACCACAACATGATTAAATCTAACCTTTTTGCATCTTCAGAACTATCTTGACTAACCACGCAATTATCCTCATGAGGGTGTGCTTGATTTCCACATGTCACATGGTGACATCATCATTGCTTCATCCTTTCAACTATGGTTCTATTAAAAATTTGGTCAACATCATCATTATGTCATAGCTGGTCATTCATCCATAGTGGGTCCTTGTGCATGAGCTTTCATCTCAAAAGGGCAAAGCCTTTTAGACATTAATCTTATTGTGTGGTATGGTATTTAGAAAGGCTCAAAATGCACTATAGGAGCAATGTGGGATATTTTTTTTCTTGTTTTTCACATTTTCCATTTCTCTCAGTGCCAACAAGATAGTTGGAGATGGAAAACATACTGCTCCTCACATTCCATATGTTCCCACATCTTTTGTTGCTCAAATTATAGCAAATAAAATATGTTAAAAATCATCAAATTTTCCCCCTTCTCCTTCATGCGCCACTATTTGAGCAAGGGTCCTTGTGGCCAACAGATTCTCTTTGCACTCCTTTGCAATTTATTTTGCCAAGGACTTAATCTTGCTATCCATATGGTAAGCCTCACTAGCTACAAAGGTTGCTCTACAAAAAAAGCTCCCAACCTTCTCCCTCCTGCAGATGCTTCATCTCGACCATCCTATCTGCTTTCATGCTCTTATGCTCTTTCTTATCCTTGAATGTCAATAGAACTTTTGATTTAGTCTAAGTAATGGAAATTCCCAAAATGGAAACACCCACCCTTTTTCATACATTGATCCTATAAGAGAAGCAATCACGTCTTCTTGAAAACAAAAGGCAAAATCTCTATGACTTTGTCAATGCTTGACTTGGGTGGTAAAAGCAATTCAATTTTCTTACAAATGCACCTATGGAGGTCAGCTATATAAAAGTCTCTTGACATAGTAACCCAGATCACAATCTTGAAGAAATCGACTACCCTTTTAATGTCATTGATTTGTTTGAGTAGAGATGTCTTTTTGACACTTGGCATTCCACTCTATATGCATCATCAATTCAAAAGTGAATAAGGTTGGGAAGGAACTCAAATATAGTCTCTATCATTTCCATGCTTTCGTCTACCTACAATGACCTTTGACCACTTCAAAAATTAATCAGAAAGAGGGCCATACTCAATACATTTTGTCTGCCAATGCTCTAAAAGGAAAATGAGACAACACCTTCAAAAATGGTTCCCATCATGAATGCAAATACTTTTAATTAAAAGACCTTCTTTTTTTAATGAAAATTCTTTTGACATTCTTTATGAGAGGCCAAAAATGTTGTGAAAGGAGAACCTCATAATATGCTCATAAAAGATGCATTTATAATGTGTGGAGTAGTTGGGTTATCACTTTGAAGCCTTTTCTCTATATACCACTTCTTCAATCAAGTTTTCTAAAAAATCAAGCTGATGAGACTTCACTAGGATACTTTTGAGAAGTTGCAAGATGCTCTAACCTAGAAAGAAGATCGTGTCCAACCTTTCTAAGAGACATTTGAATGTCATTTAAGCACTCCCCTTTTCTTTCTTCATTTTGAGCATATCTACTTATTTCATTTGATCTCCAATAATGATATATCCAAAAGAAAATATTATAGTTATTTGGATTATTATAATCACCTATGTTGAGCATTTTCAATTCCCACTGTCTTGTTTATCAAGTGACTTTAGTCGAGCCCCAAAGTGGGTCTAGCTAAAAAAAATTGCATTTGAGACAACTGATTTTCCCAAACTCATATAGTTAATCACCTAAAACTAATTTGAATCAAATTTGACCGTTGAGATATCATTTTTTAACTCAATTTTCAACCTTATACAAACTGCCAATTTTGTGCCAAGGGGTCCTCTGACTGGCCTTAAAAATTGACTAAAATAGATAACCGAGCACTGAAAACTAACATGTTGATTCTCTGTTCCACACTCTTGAAACCTATCAGATTTTGTGTCATGATGACATCGAGGTCAAAGATACTAATCGTCAAAGTTTCTCTCTTGAAATTGCATGTGAATAAACATGTCAAAAACCCATAGAATGTGTTCAGTTTTGGCTTCAAAAAAAGGTCAAACTAACACTTGGGGGCATAGAAACTAGGGCATTAGTTTATTGGCATGAGGAGAATATAATATTTTGATTAGGTATCATGACAAATAAATGGTAAATTTGGCAAGCGATCAAAGTGGGGTATTTGGAATTGCAAAAGTAGGAACATTGGAAGGATACAGATTTTTGCAAATGGAAAGGACCTCGAAAAGTGTGCAAACAGATTTTTCAAGACTTGGAAACTGGCACATGTAAGGTATTTTCGAAGTAGAATGTAGTGGTACAATCCATTTAGTTTAGATACTCACAAATGCAAAGTTATGACATCTTGAACAAGGCTATAGATCAATTTGTACTTTTTGATGCTGGTATAAATTTACAAATTGCATTTGGAATCGCGTTTGAAAATTGTTCAAATGGATTTTTCATAGGCTCAAATCTGAAATATAGCATGTATCTAACTCCTAGAATTCAATGCAAAAGGAATTTTCTCATTTTGGTCAACTGGGTCAAAGTTATAACTGGTCAAATAGTACCTCCCAGAATTTTGAGAAATACGCATCAGCATGACAACAATAAACAATTGACTTTGAGGGATTCAAAACCTAGTCAAAACATATTGAAATGACTTGAAAATTGAAATATAAGTTCTTTGATATGCATACTAAATAATCCTAGAGTGGTGAGTCATGAAACATAATTGAGTACAAGATATTCAATTGCAACCTAGGCTACCTGTCATTGTTTGAGACTTAGGCAAAAATGCAGATCTAAATATTGCTCAAAATGAAACTTCACTGAATGACTCAGAATGGAAATTTATCATTATGGGATGCATAAATACACTGAATTAAAGGTGTTAGAAATATAAAACACCTAATAGGCCTCACAAGGATAGTTGGGTACATATGCATTAAATGCGTTTATAGGTGCTCAAATTGACTCAAAAGCTTAGAATGATACTCAAATCAGGGATGCAATTTTGAGTCCCAATAGGGGACATGGGTGTTTTAAGGAATTTTAAAATTTGATAAATGTTTGTTGGTGTAATATATAAATTTATAATAGATTTGTCAACCTTTGTCACTTGGATGTATGTCCTTTCTACAATTAGCATGAAGACTCAAAACAATAATCAATAGACCAGTGCCTTAATCAATGGATTATTTATCATTATTCTATCAATCATTCACAATGTTTAAAGTAACCCTTAGAGATTTTTTTAAATTTTTAAATCCCTTTGAGATAAATTTTTATCATCTTAATGATGTATGAGTTGTTGAATACATAACTAAATTCCAATACTTAGTCTCATTGAATTTAACTCCCCTAAAAAGCTGAACAAGATAGCAATGCAGATTGATCAATCAATACAATATTATTGTTTTCCAAACACTGAAATCACTTATTGCATTCAATCAATTGGACAATCAATTAAATAAAATTTAAAATTTGATCTGAGAAAACAAAATGAATGACACAAAAATGATATCACCAAAAGATCAATCGAGCACATGAATCCTTGTATTGAACTTGAAATGCTTTCAACACAAATACATGTGTTCCTAGTGCATATAGATAACACAATCTAAAGTGAACAACAGGACAAACTTTCTATAAAATGTATATAAAAATATATGGTAATGAATTATTATATGATCATGGTGATCTTAGTATCCTTTATAAAAATTCAAAGGATGCATACAAGATTCGGATCATCATAACATTTCCTAACAAAAACCTAAAATGAAACTAGACACTTTATTTACAATGCAAAGCTTTAATAAAATATTTAATCTGAAATTCATTTCTATTGAAAAGTTGCATCCCTTTGAAAGATTTATTAATTCTTCAATGCCCCTTCAATCTCCCTTTTGATTTCTCTTGGCAAGTACTTTAATAATGTCGATAAACCCTACATGCACAAAATAATTTAATGAGAGACTTTAATAAAGCAAATAAATTAGAGTCTTACATTTGATTTAGGTTTTCCAGAAGCTCTCTCCTTTACATAAGCAATAGTTCAAAGTATTTATATTCAAAGAATACTATAAAAGGCACATAAAATGGTTTCATAAATTTGACAAAGTAAATAATCATTTTAGTAAAAACCCTAATATATTTACATGAGGGTAAAAATAATATCTCAATGCCAAGAAGATATTTCTATAAATATTTCATTTCAAGGAACATATGATTTTATTTTTAAGAACCCTTTCCTTAACATGAAGCATGAAGTCTTTCATACCAAGCTCTGGGAGCTTTCTTGAGACCATATAATGCCTTGTGTAATTTATAGACCATGTCTCTTTTGCTAGGATCTACAAAATCTTCAGGTTGTTCTTTATAGACTTCCTCATCAAGAATTCCATTCAAAAATGCAGATTTTACATCCATTTGATAAACTTTAAATCCTCTATGAGCTGCATATGCTAGTAAAGTTATAAAACCTTCTAATCTTGCAATAGGAGCAAAAGTTTCACCATAATCAATACCTTCTTCTTGAGAATAACCTTTACATACTAACCTTGCTTTCTTTCTGGAAACTTCTCCATCTTCATTTAGCTTATTTATGAATACCCACTTTGTGCCAATTACATTTGTATCCTTGGGTCTAGGAACAAGAGTCGAAGTTTTGTTCTTCTTTATCTGTTCTATTTCTTCATTCATTGCTTCAATTCAACTTTCATTATCCAAAGAATCTTTAACATTTCTAGGTTCAAATTCAGCAAGTAAACATGTACCTTTCAATTTGTTTCTTGTCATTGTTCCATCTGATTTGTCTCTAATGATCTGATCAAGTGCATGACGCCTTTTGACATATCTTTCTAGCATAGGTTATATGAATTTGGAGTTTGTTTTACTGATTTCTTAATGAACTTCAGTATTGAGCTCAAGTCCCACTATCTGTAACTCATGTCCATCAGACTCAGTTTGCTCTTGTAGTAGCTCGGTAGCCTCTGACTGCAACTCGGGTCCTTCAAACTGTGACTCGGGTTGCACAGATTGCAACTTTATAGTTGTTGGAGATTTTGGGGACTCGGAAGGCAAAGCCTCCTATCTACTAGATAGATTTGGAAAGGTATCAAGTTCAGAGTAAACAAATATTTTGTAATCCCCAGGCTCTTTGTTGCTTTCTTCTTCACTCTTTTCTGCAAACTCATCGATTCTCACATGTGAACTTTCTAAAATTTTATGAGTAGAAAAATTCATACATTTATATGCTTTATTTTTCCAAGAGTATCCTTGGAATATGCCTTCATCACCTTTGACATCAAATTTACCTTTCCTAGATTCTTTCAAGATATAACATTTTCTGCCCATATACTTTTATGTAACTTATATTAGGTTTGTTGCCATACCATAGTTCATAAAGAGTTTGATTTGAGTCTTTCTTCAGCTATACTCTATTTAAGGTATGTACTATAGTATTGATTGCTTCCTTCCAGTATTTGATTGCAACATTATTTTCTATCATCAGTATTCTTGTACAATCCATGATAGATTTGTTCCTTGTTTTGGCTATACCAATCTGCTGAGGTGTACCAGGGGCCAATACTTGTCTTTCAATTCATTTTTCAATGCGAAATTCATTGAAATCATTGGAAATAAATTCAGCACCTCTGTCTGATCTCAAAGATTTCAACTTCTTTCCACTTTCCTTTTGCCAGATACCATTTGAATTTTTGAAAAGCTTCAAATTTTTCTTCTAGATACAATATAGTCATCATTCTAGAATAGTCATCAACAAAAAGAATTTATCTCCATTCTAACTCTTTATTCCAATAGGTCCACATAAGTCTGTATGGACAAGCTCTAAGACTTCTTCAGAATGATAGTTCTTGCTTTTGAAACTAGTCTTTCCCATCTTACTAATTTGATAGTTTTCGCATAAACACTAATCAAGTTTTCTCAAGCTAGTAATTCCTCTTACTCTTCTATTTTTGCTTATTTTAACCAAATTATCAAAGTTCACATGACATAATCTTTTGTGCCATAACTAGCTTTCTTCTACTTGAGCAATAAAACATGAACTTTCACTGAGATCTAGATAGAATAGGTTACCTTTTGTTTGTTTTCCAGATCCAGCCAGATTTCCTTTTCCATCTAGCAGTTTGGCCTTCCCATTCATAAATTCTACCTTGAATCCAATGTTATTCAACTGTACCACACTTAGTAGAATGTGCTTTAGTCCTTCAACTCAATAAGCATTATCACATATAAGTTCATTGGTCAATGTGATGCATCCTTTTCCTTTTATGCAACAAGGTTCATTATTCCAAATCTTACACTACCACCATCATAATAGTCCATGTGCTCAAACTTTTTTTTGTCTTTAGTCATATGATGTGAGTAACCACTATCAATAATCCATGTGTCATTTTTGCTAACATGGGAGATAAGTGTCATTTTATCTCCTTCATCATCAGATTCATCTTTTACAAAAATATATACCATTTTATTTTCACTATTATCAAAATCTTTAGCTATAAAACAAGATTTATTACCTTTGTCCTTGTAATTTTTGAATTCCTTCTTGCCTTTGTACTTATTACTTTTCTTTTCATCCTTTTCTCTGTTTGGACACCTTGTAGCAATGTGACCAATTTCTTCACAAGAAAAGTAGATTAGAGGGATCTTACCTTTGTACTTTCCTCTGCCTTTGGAATATTTCCTTGCAAGTAGGGATTCAACAACTTAAAGATCACCATCTAAAGTGTCTTCTTCTTCTTCACTTCCTAATTGATTGGCCTTTGATTTCTTACCTCTTTTCTTGAGTGAAAGTTTAGCTTCAAATAAAAATTCAATATTTTTGGAACTAGGAACATAGTTATCATAGTTTCCCAACTCAAAAGTTGTCAATCTTACAACTAGAGCATCCAAAGATATTTTGCTATTTGGATCACATCTCATTTCTTGAATAGTAGAAACTCTAATTGCATAAATAGGAAGAAGGTTTCAAAGTACCTTTGTTACAACTATTTTGTCATCAATGTCTCCTCCAGATGCTTTGATTGCACTCACACTTGCTTTGATTCTTTCCACATATTTTGCAATGTTTTCATCTTCTCTCATCTTCATCTGATCAAATTGTCCTCTGAGACTTTTTGCTTTAGCTCTTCTTGCATTAACATCTCCTCCATAGATGTCTTTCAATTTAATCCACATATCATAAGTTGTAGTACAACCTTTAACTTCATCAAATTCAGCATAATTGAGAGTAAATGCAATGTCAATCATCATTATGTTATGATTTTTCTTTTCAACAATATCTTCAACTGATAATGTTCCAATAGGAGTCTTGTATTTAGTATCAAGAGAATTATAGCTTGAATCATCAATATCTTCTAGATGTAACCTCATAAGTCCTTTCCATGCTACAAAATTGTCTCAATTCAATTTGGGAATCTCTCTTCTGTAAGACATCCTAATCTTTAGCTTAGGTCCTTGAAACCTTCTCTACAAGCACTAAAAGCTCTTATACAAATTGTTGGAAATATAAGAGGAGTAATTGAGAGGGGAGGGGTGAATCAGTTACCACAAGAATAAATACCATATCCCTTAGATGTCAATACAAAATAAACTCTAAAAAATTGAACTCTAATTATGCTTGGTAAACACACAGAAAAATGTTGTAACTTTTTAAATATTGAAGATGCTCAATAAATGCATAACATGAAAATCTTTAAGATATTATCTGAGACTACTATTACTTTAACTTAGTTGCAAATACATAAAAGAAATAGCATGAACATATTTGACACAAATATTTAATGTGGAAACTCAATTTGGGAAAAACCACCAATTGCAACTAGTTACTGACTTTCACTCTTCTGAAGTGAACCTTGTTAGGAGCCAACCCTATTAAAGGTTAAAAAATATGTTGTTAGGTGTGACCCTATTAGAGGATTTAATCACCCTATTAGGAGTGGCCTTGTTAGAGGTATTTAGACAATTCAATAGAAATGCCACCTTGTTAGAGGATTTACAAATTGTTGTTAAGCCAACTCTGTTAAGAGATTTAGATCATTGCTACAATGGTTAGACAGTAACAATGAGATGACTTGATTTTGGATGCAACTAAATTGCTGATTATAGATCTCAATTCTTGCTTATATACTTGATCATTTTGATCGAATGTATCTTTTAGCTTCACAAGGATATTCTACTTATCCTTCTAATTCACTTCCTCTTAGCATCATTAAATCTTCAATTATCTTCCATGTGTTCATCATTCCAATTTTCAACTTGACCTTATATTTATACCTTTTATATTGTCAAGTCAGCTAGAATATAACTTAGAATAATTAATATTCATCTCCTCAGTTGGCTAGAACCAATAGACAATTCAATTGAACTTAATATGCCAAAATAAGAAAATCCTTTGTTAGTTGACCCTACTTGATAGACATTAACTCAGAAATGATTTTCCTATGTTAACCAAGTGAACTCGGTTAACACTACATATTTGTAAAGTTCCTTTCAGAATAGAGTGAGCTTAGCTAACATTGGTTCCATCCAAAATTTCCTTCATCAATCAAGTGAGCTCGGTTAATACTCAACTTTCATAAACTTTCCTTTGACGTCTGACTGAACTCGGTAGATATTGTCTTCTAAACTAAGAAAACTCTGGAATGCTTGGTAGACACATAAAATTGTCTTTAATGCCCTAGTGAGTTTGACATACATTGATTGGAAATGATATGACATTTTGTGTTACATCAAAGACAATACACAATTAATAAATTATTCCAACAATAGTCTAAAGGACCTGAGTTGCAGTCAGAAGCTACCAAGTTGCAGCTAGTGCAACCTAAGTCTAAGTCTGAAGGAACCAAGTCACAAGAAGTGGGACCTGAGCATGATGCAAAAGATCATGGTGAGGCAAGTGAAAGAAGATCTAAATCCAAAGTACTTGTACTTGCATGATATGTTAGAAGGCACCATGAACCTAATAAAATTATTGGAGACAATTCATAAGGTACATGTTTGCCTACTAAATTTGAACCTAGAACTATTAAAGATGCTTTGGATAATGATAGTCAGATAATGAATGAAGAGATAGAATAAATAGAAAGGAATAATACTTGGATTCTTGTTCCTAGACCCAAGGATAAGAATGTAATTGGCACAAAGTGGGTGTTCAAAAATAAGCTGAATGAAGATGGAGAAGTTTTAAGAAACAAAGCAAGGTTAGTATGAAAAGGCTATTCTCAAGAGGAAGGTATTAATTATGGTGAAAAAAAATTTCTTATTACAAGATTATAAGGTGTTAGGACTCTACTTTCTTATGATGCATTTAAAGGATTTAAAGTGTATCAGATGGATGTAGAATCTACATTCTTGAATGGAATACTAGAAGAAGAAGTCTACATAGAGCAACCTGGAGGTTTTGTAGATCCTAGAAAAAAAGATATGGTTTGTAAACTACACAAAGCATTATATGGTCTCAAACAAGCTCCTAGGGCTTTGGTATGAAAGACTTCATAATTATTTGATGAAGATTGGTTTTCAAAGGGAAAATGATAACAACAGCCTATACATCAAAGAAGGACCAGATAAGAATATTGTGTTGGCATAAATCTTTGTGGATGATACATTGTTTACTAGAAATGATGATTTGTGCAAATCTTTTTTAGAGGAAATGAGTAAGGAATTTGAGATGTCAATGTTTGGAGAAATTAAATTCTTTGTTGGCTTGTAGTTCAATAGAAGAAAGATGGTATCTACATTACTCAATCTAAGTATATCAAGGAGATACTAAAGAAGTTTAGAATGGAGGATTCAAGACCAGTTGCAACACCTATGTTACCTGGACATAATCTTTCCAAAAATGATGATTCTAAGGAGGTAGATCAGACCACATATAGATCTATTATTGGAAAACTTTATTATGTAGTGCATGCAAGGCATGATATTTCTCTTGTAGTTAGTATGGTGGCAAGATTTTAGCTAATCCTAAAGAAAATCATATGATGGAAGTAAAGAGAATCATGAGGTATCTAAAGGGTATTGAAGATTATGGATTATGGTACAAGAAATGATGCAATATAAATTTGAAAGCCTTCAATGGTGTAGATTGGGCAAGAAGTATTGATGATAGGAAGAGCACTAATGGTGGAGCATTCTTTTTTGGTAAGAGACTAGTGTCTTAGACAAGTAAGAAGTAGAGTTGCATCTCTTAGTCTACAGCAAAGGCAAAATATGTTGTAGTAGCAATCAATTCTTCCAATATTGTTTGGTTCAAACAAATGTTGGCAGGTATGAAGGTAGAAATCAAGGATCTTGTGATTATCTTCTGTGATAACACCAGTGCAATTAATATATCAAAGAATCTTGTGATGCATACCAAGACCAAGCACATTGCAATAAAATATCATTTTTTAAGAGAATTAGTGCAAGACAAAGAGGTGAAATTGGAATATGTGAATACTAAAGAAAAAATTGTAGACATTCACAAAGCCATTACCTAAGGATGCATTTTTGTATTAAGAGGTAAGCTAGGGGTTATTCCCCTATCTAAAGCTCACTAAATAGCATTTAGTGATGCATCAACTGATTATTCTTGAAGATCAATTATAACTTGATGCAATAGCGAAAAGGTAGATTGCATATGAATTTGTACATTAGATACATTGAAATTCATTTAATATTATCTTTGACATAAGATATCAAAGAGAGTTTGTTGTCATATCACAAAAATTTTCTAAAAAGAGGGAGAGTTTTTTGTCATACCATAGAAATTTTATAAAGAGAAATTATACTATATCAAAGAATTTTTTCTAAATGTTTGAAGATGTCAAAGAGGAAGAGTTTGATGAAGAATAAACTTGGAGAGTTTTTTGACAAAAGGAGAAACTAAAATCAGAGGGAGAGATTGATGTAAAAGGGAGTTCACACTGATAGAGGGAGTTCTCGTGGATGAGAATCACAATAAAACTAAGGATATTATCCTTACTCTTATTTTTCTCTAAAATTTCATTGCATTATGACATGTGTTTCCATCAATGCCAAAGAGGGAGATTGTTGAAAATAATTGATCAATTGCATATTGTCTTTGATGTTACACAAAATGTCATATCTTTACCAGTCAGTGTCTATTGAGCTCACTTGGGTGATGAAGACAGTTCCATATGTCTTCCAAGCATTCCAATGTTTACCAAGTTCAAAAGATAGTGTCTACCAAGTTCATTCGGGCACCAAAGAGAAGTTCACAGAAGTTCAGTGTTAACCAAGCTCACTCGGTTAACAAAGGAAAGTTGGCATGGAAACAGCGTTAACCAAGCTCGCTCGATTACCAAAGGAAGTTTATGAAGTTGCAATATTAACTGAGTTCACTTAGTTAATAGTAGAAAATCATTTCAAAAATTAGTGTCTACCAAGGTGAGTCAGCCAACAAAGTATTTTTTTTTTTGGCATATTGAGTTTAATGAATTTGTTTGTTGGTTCTAGCTTACTAAAGAGATGAAGAATTGTTGTTATAAGTTGTATTCAAGACAACTTGACAATGTATATGATATAAGTATAAGGTCAAGTTGAGGATTGGAAGTGTGTGAATGTGTGGAAGATAAGAAGATGCTTAGAGGAAACAAATTGGAAGGATGAGTAGAATATCCTTGTTGGGTTACAAAGATTAATCTGATTAGAAAGGATCAAGTATTCAAGTCAGAATTGAGATATGAAATCAACAATACAGTTGCATCAGAAATCAAATCATATCATTGTTACTTTCTAACCATTGTAGCAATGAATCAAATCTCTTAATAGAGTTAGCCTAACAACTATTTGTAAATCCTATAATAAGGTGGCATTTCTAGATTGAAGTGTCTAAAGACCTCTAACAAGGCCACTCTTAACAAGGTGATTAAATGCTCTCGTAGTGTGTTTTGTAACCTTTAACAGGGTTGGCTCCTAACAAGGCTCACTTCATAAGAGTGAAAAACAATAACTAGTTGCAATTGGTGGATTTTCCCAAATTGGGTTTCCATGTTAAATCTTGGTATCACTTGTGTTCATGTCATTGCTTTTATGTGTATGCAACTAAGTTAATTAAGTTTAATCACACTTAACATCTTAAGATCTACATGTTCAGTATTGTTAGTGTAGTTTTTTATTTTTCCTATTTTGCTAGATTTTTTCTACACTTTTATTAATCTTGCTCAAGTTAATAAAGCATGTCTTATTAGGTGAATGGTTGTGAGGTGTCACCTTCCTGCATGTGAGCATCCATTAGCTATCTTGGAAAGATACTTTTCTATCTTTAGTCTGATAGGTGGTTGCTCCTCATTGGTTGGTGTTGCAACCTCCTCCCTCTTCCTAGCCTATATAAGCATACTACCTAGCTTGTATTTGTATCTCTTATTTTTGCATTCTCTTAATGCTATTTTGCTTCTAGCATTTGCATTACTCTCTTGGAGACTAACTCTGTGTTGAAATTTTGATTTTGTATCATTTGCATTCATAGTTTAGATATTTATTCTTTGCACTAGTTTTCTAGGTTATTAATCTTTTCAGATTCTAACATGGTAGCAGAGCTTTTCTATGTACAAGAGTAGATTTTAGTTTCCTTATTTGAGAGATTCGGGGGGGGGGTTGTAATAAATTTTATTGTAGTTTTTTGAAAAATGAAGTATGCTCTTTTCTTGCATCTTTGGATGATCTTGAGAATCAGAAAAGTTTTGACAAAAATAGTTTTTCTCTGGGGTTTCAATCTCAAATCTGACAACCAACTTGCATATTTGGAGTTTTCAATCAGTATTGCAAGTTTCAGCATGCCATTGATAGACTTAGGAAGCTGATCCAGCATTTGCATGTCATATTTTGGTTGTTGGGGTCATTTCTTGATTTTTGGGCCCTTTTTTACTGTTAAAGGTGGCTAATTTACACTACAGCAACATCTTTTGTACATTAGCAAGAAAAATGCCTTCTGGGTTTTGTTCACAGCACCGAAAAACTATCTGGGTATCTTTTAGTTTTTGCATGCAAGCTATATATTTTTCAGAATTGAGCACAAAAAGCTACAGCCATACCCCTCTCTATTGGCAGTTGTAGATTTGAACGCAGTTTTCAAATGTCTCATTCTTGCTCATATGGACTCTGATTTTGATGATTCTTATTATGACCTTGGCTATTTTTTTGTGCTCTATCCACTAGTGGAGTTTTTTTTTTTTTTTTCATTCATGAATTCTTCAAAAATTGCAGATTCTTGGTCGTGACTGTGCACAGTTCTCATTTTGGAAACTTCAAAGGATCATAACTTTCTCATACGACCTTGTATTAGGGTGATTTTTTTTTGAAAGTGCATAATTTTTCGAGTAGATCATATTGGTGCTATTTGTTTCCTTGATTAATATTGTGCCCAAGTTTCACTTTCAGCATATGCTCTTCATGATGGTTTGTAATGCATTGAAATCAAGACCACTAAGTATTTTTTTCAGTGGTAGTTGTAAATGCACTAAAATAAAGTGTCAAATCATATTTCTTTGGGGGGTTTCTTTGATTGAGTAAAAAGGGGGGGCATTGTCATGGTTGGGTTCTCTTCTTTTTAGCATTTCTTCTCTACATTTCTTCATGATGGATCAAACAAATATGCCCATCCTAACTCCATACAATTAGTTTGAGTGGAAATCACGCATGACAATTCACTTAAGGAAAGCGAGATTAAATAGGATAACTATGGGACTTGAAACTGAACCTGATAAAGATGAAGATAAGCCTAAGTGGTTTAACAAATGTGATGAGGCATATGGAACATTGTGTTTTTTTGTTTCTCCTAACTTGCTATTTCACATTGAGTCTTTGGATACACCAAATGAAGTATGAACAAAGCTAGAAACATTATTTGGCACACAAGATTCAATGAGCGGTCATATGTTGGAAAATGAATTAATTAGTTTAAGTCCAGGCAATTTCAACACAATCCAAGATTTCTTCACCAAATTGAAATCACTAAGGCTATAGTTAAAACAATATGGAATTGAAAAGAAAGATGAACAACTGATTCTTAGTATTCTCTCTAAGCTAAGTTCAAAATATTTTGTGTTTTTCTCTACCTTCTTTGCTACTAAGGGTGCACTTAGTACTCAATTCACCATGCCATCTCTAGATGATTTTGCTGTCAATCTCACTTGAGAACAGGACAAGCTAATCCAGATGGGCACTCTTAAGTCCTCTAAGTCACATGCCTTAGCTGCCAACCAAGGCACAAAAGAACAAAAAGGACAAAGTAGTAACAACAATAGTAAGGATGAGAAACAAAATAATAGTGAGGAAAAGAAGGATTAGATACCAATTGCTTCAAAAGAAACTATTGATACCTCATCCTCTAAGGGCGATAAGCCTAAGAAAGAAAAAGTTAAATGTGCCTATTGTAAAAGACCCAGTCATGATGAACATAAATGTTTGAAGAAAAAAATTGATGACTTGACATACATTCTTGAGAAGAAGAATATTAGTGTTCTTGAGTCTATCAAACAAAGTTCTAATGAAGGGTCTAACAAGGCAAAAGAAAACAACAAGGGGAAAGGAAAGGGCAAGGCTCTTGTTGCAGTTGCTTCCTCACCATCCACTTGGGTTCTTGATTTGAGTGCTTCGCACCACATGGCTTCATCTAAGGAAGAACTTGCATCCTTGGAGCCATGCATTATGCCTTCTATTTTTATGGGTGATGACACTCCTGTTGAGGTGTGTGGGAGAGGGTCTGTTGATGTGGGGGATGGCACATTCCATGATGTTCTTTATGTACCCTCATTATCAACTAATCTCCTATCAATATACCATATCACTCATACAGGTTCAAGCAAGCGGGTTGAGTTCACTCCTGATTCAGTGGAGATACGTGAGTTGCATAGTGATTCTGTAGTTGCAGTTGGGAGCGCAAATCATCAATCACAACTCTATCTATTTTCTCACTTTGTTCTTGATCCTCCTTCATCTATTTTTCTCACTCACTCTAATTATGTGAGTAAATTATGGCATGAGCGGTTTGGCCATCTTAACTTTCGCTATTTGCATCAGCTCAACCAGCAAAGCATGGTCATAGGGTTACCTTCGGTTCAATTCTCAGGAGGTGTTTGCCAAGGTTGCATTCTTGGTAAGCATCATAAGGAAAAGTTTGACAAAATTAAGGCATGGAGCGCTTCACAGATACCAGAGTTAGTTCATAGTGATTTGGCTGGTCCATTTCAACATCCTTCTTTCAGCAGGGCCTGATATGTCCTCAAATTCATTGATGACCTTTCTTGATATACATGGGTGTACTTTCTCAAATAGAAGTCAAAGTTATTTGATCATTTTCAAGACTTCAAAAAAATTTTAGACAAGCAATCTAGGAAAGCCATCAAGGTTTTGCACACAGACAATGGTGGTGAGTATGTCAACCATCAGTTTGAAAAAAATTTCACTTCAGAGGGGATTGATTTACAGCATTCAGTTCCATACAATCCTCAACAAAATGGTGTTGTAGAATAGAAGAATATATCCTTGAAGGAAATGGAAAACTGTATGATTCACTCTAGATCTCTTGCACCACAATATTGGGCAAAAGCCATTAACTATGTTTGTTATATCCAGAACCGTGTTCCTCACTGGGCCTTGAAGGGAGTTACTCCTTTTGAAGCTTGGAGTGGTCAAAAACCATCAGTTAAGCACTTTCAAGTTTTTGGCTCCCCTGCATGGGCCCAAATTCCTACAGAGAAACGTAAGGCCTTGGATCCGCAAAGCAGACCTTGCATATTTTTAGGTCATCCTAATGGTGTGAAGGGTTATCGGTTGCTCCACCCTACTACACATGAGTTATTCATTGAGAGGAGTGTTCAGTTTGAGGAGGGATCTTCACACTCGCTTTCTATCACTTCTCCAACTCCTTCTACCTTGACATTAGAGTCACTTGGAATACATGACAGATCTTTTGATGAGTCAGATTCACCTGAACAATCTTCTACCTCTACTTCTGATGCAGAAAGTGATTCAGAGAACTCACCTTCTTCCTCTCCTAGTCATCATTTAGAGGTTAATGATTCCCCTCCAGATTCTCCATCTTCCTATCCACTTTGGGCTAGATAGACCTTTCAGTCTGCAGGTGATTGGGTTGGGGATCCATCAGACACCAGGAGAACTCATTCACAATTCCAAAATGCTCCACATGTCTTTATTGCTACTACCTCAGATCCACAGTCCTTTCATGAGGCTTCTAGTATTCCTGAGTGGGATACAGCTATGTAGGAAGAGTATAGTTCCTTGATGAGGAACCACACTTGGGATCTTGTCCCTCTTCCTAAAGGAAGAAAACTTGTTCGATGTAAGTGGATCTATCAGAAAAGATTTGTAGTAGATGGGTTAGTTGACAAACACAAGGCTCGCTTAGTCGCCAAAGCATTCTCCTAGGTTCCTGGAATTTACTACTCTGAGACTTTTGCACCAGTTGCCCAAATGAATTCCACTCAAATTATTCTTACCATTGCTGCAACTAATCATTGGGAAGTACATCAGATGGATGTGAAGAGTTCTTTTCTTCATGGTGACCTTCATGAGGAGATCTATATGGAGCAGCCACAACACTTCCTTCAGGATTCTTCACTTGTGTGTCATCTTCAGAAGTCTCTCTATGGCCTCAAACAGGCTCTTCGAGCCTAGTATGCCAAGATGGACTCCTTCCTTCTATCAATTTGGTTCACTCGGTGCCACTCTAATCCTAATGTCTACATTTTGCAACAGGGTGATTCACTTCTATTTTTGGTTTTGTATGTTGATGACTTGTTGATCAGAGGAAGTTCTTCGCCCACCATTAAGGCTGTCAAAGTGGCCCTTCAGGAAAAATTTTTGATGACTAACTTGGGCTTGTTGCATTACTTTCTCGGGATTGAGCTCCTTCGGTCTCCTTCTGGGATCACTATCACATAGTCCAAGTATGCTCTAGATTTACTCTCGAGGTTTCATATGGCTGACTGTAAGCCTGCTCCAACTCCCTTCCTTTCTAGAGTCAAACTTAAGGCTCAATGTTCTTCTCCACTTGTTGATGCCACTTTGTACCGCCAACTTGTTGGGAGTCTCATTTATCTGACTCATACGAGACCTGACATCTCCTATGATGTAGGCATGGTCTCTCGATTCATGCAGGAGCCCCATGAGCTACACTGAAAAGAAGCCAAGTGGATCCTTCACTACATTTAGGGTTCTCATAGTTGTTGGATTCACTACACAGCAGGTATTGAGCTTGATTTGGTGGGCTACACAGATTCAGATTGAGCAGGTGATTTTGAGGATCGCAAGTCTACTTCAGGGTATAGCTTCTCACTTGGGTCAGGTCCTATTTGTTGGTCGAGCAAAAAGCAGTTTTCTATTGCTCTATCTTCTACTAAGGCTAAGTATTAGGGGGCTGTAAATGCCGCCACTGAGGCCATTTTGCTTCAACATCTTCTCGCTAAGTTTGGTATCCAGATTGGATGGCCATCAGTCATATTTTGTGACAACCAGAGTGCCATTCAGATCTCACAGAATCTAGTTCATCATCAGCGGACCAAACACGTAGAGGTCCACATGCACTACATCTGGGAGCTCATCCATGGTCATGTCATTGACCTTTGCTATTGTCTGACTTCTGAACAAGTTTCTAATATCTTCACCAAACCCTTCACTAAGAGCAAGTTCCTTCATTTGCGAGCTTTGTTGGGGGTGTGGGATGCTTCATCTTTTGGGGGGCCCTCTTCCTCTCACTCGGAGTCCTAATTTTTTTGGGGGGGATCTCTTTTCTCTCTCTTTTGGGAAATCTTATGTACATGGGTACCTCATTAGGCTTGACTTGTCGGGACCCATTTCTACATCCACCTAAGCTTCACTTGTAGGGGGGTGTTAGTGCAGTTTTTTATTTTTCCTATTTTGCTACATTTTTTCTACACTTTTAATTATCTCGCTTAGGTTAATAAAGCATGTCTTATTAGGTGAATGGTTGTGAGGTGTCACCTTCCTACATGTGAGCATCCATTAGCTATCTTGGGAAGATACTTTGCTATCTTTAGTCCGATAGATGGTTGCTCCTCATTGGTTGGTATTGCCACCTCCTCCCTCTTCCTAGCCTATATTAGCATGCTACCTGGCTTGTATTTGTATCTCCTGTTTTTGCATCCTCTTAATGCTATTTTGCTTCTAGCATTTGCATTACTCTCTTGGAGACTAACTCTGTGTTGCTATTTTGATTGTGTATCATTTGCATTCATAGTTTAGATATTTATTCTTTGCACTAGTTTTCTGGGTTATTAATCTTTTCATATTCTAACAAGTATTTACCGAGTTATAGTTGATATTTCAGTATTTGTTGAATGACAGTAAATTGTTAGTGTTAACCGAGTGCCTCTGTGTTAACCAAGTTTTAATAGCGATTTAGTTTCATTAGTATTTGTGTTTGATTTGTATTGACATCTAAGGAATCTGGGATTAATTTTGTAGTAATTGATTCACCCCTCCCCTTTCAGTTACTCCTCTTTTATTTCCAACAATAAATCCATCTTTTATGTCCTCTTTATTTAGAACCAAGAATTTTCTTAGTGTTCTAAAAAGTGAAAATATATCCTAATTTTCACTCAATGGTCCAACCATTCATTTCCATCTTGGAAGATTTATCATTTCAAACTTGGTAACACAACTTTTGAGAGTCATAGTTTTTGATTCGAGTACCAGTTGAATATTGTAATTGTATGGGTGAAAAAGGAATCACCTTAAAGTCCTATTTTTCCAAAATTTATAAGATGCATTAGAATAAAAAACCATCTCAAGAAATATATATTGAATACCACTTGAAAAGTAGAGTGTTAATGCGATTTTTTTTCTTTCATGGTTTCTATTCTTTTGTTTCTTAAAATTAAGGAGAGATAAAGCAATTAAATAAGATAGGAAATAAATTTACTTAACTAAAAAGTAAATGTGTTCATATATTAAAGAGTACCTTGATGCACTAAGAATCAAAATAGGAGATATGAAGACTCGGATCTAAATTCCCAACTCATGAAATTCCAAAAACATCTGCAACTACAAATTTGAGATCCTAAGACTGGTACATAACTAAAAACTCAATATTGATTGATTCTATGAGGTACCAAATATTCCAAACATTGTGTCTTTTGATCCAAACAAAGTTGTATTGTCATTGTCTCGAGGTTAAGGTTGAAAACATTTAACAATCGATTATGGGGTCTTTTGCACCCGTTAATCTAGAAAGTGTGTGTGGATAATTATATAGGGATTTTCCTTGGTCAATTTTATATTTTGGTGCTTCCCACTTCTACAAATAGTTAGTATAATAGATTTAAATTGTGTATCTCTCGTGAAAATAGAGTGTGTCTAAATTGCTATGAGCTAAATTGCATAGCTCCAATGAAAGATCTACCCTAGTGTGGTAGAGTAGATCCTATACGAAAATGTAATCAAGGTGTGATTGAAAGAATGTAACAAATATAGATTTAAAGCACAAGAATGTAAGTCTAAAGATAACAAGAAAACATCCCCAATCCTAAGGAGGAAGGGTAAATTCAATAATTAGTTGATGATCTTCTAGTCATCATCATTATCCTTTTGAAGCTTCATGTGGATGTTCAAATGCTTAGATGTTTGAATGTTTGATAGAAGATTGATGTAGCCTTGATTCACAAATCCTCACTTCGTAGGATGCCTTCAAATTAGGGATCCAACCTTGAAATTACTTTCATCTTGCCAAAATGGAGTGTAAGGCTTACTTTTATACAATGTTTTATAATCAAACTATAATTTAGTTCTTTTATTTTCTCTAAAAAGATGGGACCTCTTCCTAATTCTTTATTACTTTTAAGAGGATAGGAGTGGGATACACTAGTGTCCAGATATATGAACAATCAAGGATGGTTGTAAGATACTGTTTAGAAGAGATGTGAGATAAATTTAGGAGTAGAACATAAGATCAAAGATAAATTAATAAGTGCTCCAAAAATTACAAAATAATAATAAATTGTAAGTTGTTCTACATTATTATTTTTATTCCATCTCAACAGTAATGTTGGATTTTCTATCTTAATGATAGTTAACATTTCCTCTACAAAGATTGGGATCCTTTCAAAACCTACCTTAATTTTTAAATGATGCAAAAGTGATATGTATAAAATAACAAAATAATCATAGATTGTAACATGTCATGTTTTCATCTTTATTTGATCTCAATATCCTTGTTAAATCTTCTTTTTTAAAGATGTTTCCACCATATAATTTGATTATTACTGTGTCATAATTTAGTTGGTTCTCTTTTTCTTAAAAAAGGAAACCATTTCAAAACTCATTTTAAAAAAGATGAAACATCGATACATACATAGCTACAAAATAATCAAAAATACAAGATTCTTCTCTATTTCTCTATCCAAACTAGAATCTTTTCAAAGCCTCTTCCAAAACCTCTTTTACTGTTGATTGAAAATATCATCGATTACAATCACTACTAAGAACACCCAAACCCACAAGAAAAGTGTACAAGCAATGCACTTTTCATACTTACAAACACCTAGTTTATGTTTCCATCAAGTAGCATATAGAAGCCCCACACCCACAAGCATATTCAAAGAGATGACCATTAGTTAGAAAAGGTGGATAGTTGGAGAAGAAGATTAGGAGGAGCCTTAAAAAGAATAAATTAGTTGAGAGTGGCAAGAGCACCGAGCAGAAATGTGAAGAGAATTGACTTGTGATGGGATTTGTGAGTGCCATGCGCAATCTAATCACACCTTTTCTCCCACTTTTTGCACTAATCTCTTCCATGTTTTCTTTCTTTTTGGTGGTGCCCAACTTTGCCTGCACTATCCACCTTTTTATTTCTTTCTTTCTTTTCTCTTTGTACTTTTCCTTTTTCTTGATTGCAAAACGACATATAAAAAACTCGTGGTGTCCCACTTGACAACACAAAAACTCACATTGTTTATACACCGCCATTCTCAACTTTCTCCCATCTAAATCAGGCAGTGGAGGAAACACAGTGCCAGAGTTCCACGTGCTTGACGACCATCAAAGCTTTTCTAAGGTTGGCGAATGTAAAATCACAAATATTAAAACAGTACGCTGTGGACGCTCAATTATTGATGGTACTTATCCATAGACCAGACAAAAATGTTTTGGAGCCTTTCTACAGCACTAGGGATTTAATGGGAAACACTCCAAACAGGAGATGCTTTTTCTATTGATAATCTCATGCACGCCATTGGTATAGTTACATAAATAAGCTTTAGAGAATCGTTGTATATGGAGCAATGCTTGTCGTTTTTGAGAGAGAAAGTTGTCACCCTTTCAAACATGCATAATAATTGAGTTCATTGAATAAGATTTGTGGGCGTTAAAGATATTTTTATTTTTGACTGGTTGAGTACAACTGGTGAGAATGGTAGTATGTTCTTTGATTATGTCATCGATCAATAGTCAAATTCTTTGATGTATGATGTGAGGGATGCGATCGGATCGTATCATATAGATGATTTTGGTAGAATGAATATCCCTTAGTACTTGATTCAATCGAAGAAATATCAACGTGGTCTTGTAGGTCCATATCAAATAGGAGAGAGGTATGATGTGGATAGATCATGGCCTGGGCAACCCTAATAGAATGGATACCCCTTAGTCTTTTTTTAGTTACACCAAAGGTATCCCCTCAACCTAACGTCCAACCTACTTTACCTTGGTCGGTCTTGTTGCCAAGTGAAGGTTAGGAAGGGATGAGTTGAGGAGAGACTAATTCTATAGGAATGTGCTAAGCCGCCCACAAGCCAAGTGCACCAAGTGAGTCTGAGTTTTAGAGTCAAACTCGATATTAATGGACTTCAGAGTCCATGAATTTTAGTCAAATAGGTGTAAATAAAGCTCATAGTGTGTGCATGTCATATAGGAGTGAGCTATTATCTGAGGGAGGAAACTAGGGCATTTTCTCAACAAGTTTAGTGGAATGGATATCCCTTAGTCATTCACTCTTAGTTGAAGAGCTATGGATATAGCCTTATGGTCCCATATCAGATGGGAAAAAGGTATGATGTAAGAGATGAGATTAGATAATGCCCCAAACAATGTTGACAAAATGGATATCCTTTAGTCTTGACTCTGAGTCAATGAGGTATCTACATAACCATGTGCTTTTATATTAGATACAAAAGAGGTGTTGATGCAAGTGATAAAATTGGATCATGTCTAAGAGAGTTTAATGGAATGGATAACTCTCAATTCTTAACTCTTAGTCAAAGAGTCGTCAACATAGCCCCATGCTCAAATGTTGGATAGGAAACAGATAGTTGTGTAAGGGATGAAATTTGATGCCCTAAATGATTTTGGCATAATGATATTACCCTTAGCCAAAGAAGTATCAATATAATTTATGTTCTTATATCTTATTAAAAAAAATTTAATACTTAGTTCGTAACCAAAAATATATTATCATAGATTTATAATTTTATATGAAAAACAAAATAACAAAATAAACTATCAACAATAGAAAATTCTCCATTAAAAAAACATAGTTAATATTTTTTATAAAGATAAAATAATGACTATATTGATCATTGATGTGTTGAATATAAGATACATTTTTATTATTTTATACTCAAAAGAGTACATTTTAACAACTTATTAAAAATCTATAAATTTAATCAAAGTATATTCAAAAGTAAAACTATGGAATGAAAAGTTGAAGATTGAAGTGAACTATTTTTATTATTATAGCATGGTATCTTTGATAAACTTTTCTAAAGTTGAAAATAAAAAATCTTATTAGTTTAATTTTACTAAACTTGGTCAATACATAATGAATTGTTAAATGTGTGTCGCATTGTTTACATACTTTTTAGACTAAGATGATTTTGAGTGTTTGGTTGACGATTTATTCGAACGGTTCCAAATACAGGACATTCTTACCTTAGATTCCAAGACGTTTTATTCTTGCGTTTTAATTGTTCCTGTTTTATGGATTTATAATATTGAAGACTATACCTTGTAATAATAATAATAATAATGACTTGTAGTTTACCTATAATTTGGTTGCAAATTTCTCAATTATGTTTTAAGGAAGCTTTTTCATTCTATCTTTTTATTAAATTTTTTTTTTTGAATAAATCTTATATCTAAGAATATGGTTGTTTATGGTTGTGATTGTGGTTGTTATGATTGTTTTTATAATTATAGCAAGATACTAGAAGTGTGTGGAAAAACAAGTTAAAAAGAGAGGTAAAGGTGGTTTTTTGTAATGCTAAAGTTCAATTTTGAGTAGTTAAAATGTTAATATTCTAATTTTAAATCTGTAATAAGATATTAAAAAATCAAAATTTTTTCAATCTCATTTGATGTTAATTTTCTAATCTTAAATCTGTAATAAGATATAAAAAAATCACAATGCTTTCAATCTCATTTGTGAACTACAACTTCTTGCAAAGAGTACTTATGCCTAGAAGACTCAAATACTGAGCTCAGCCGATCTCTCTCTCTCTCTCTCTCTCTCTCTCTCTCTCTCTCTCTCTCTCTCTCTCTCTCTCTCTCTCTCTCTCCCTAAAACAAAATTGTTTAATATTTTAAAAAAAGTATGCCAATAAAACTTGTATATATCTTCACATTTTGGTGCAGAACACACAAAGATGAAATTCAACTATTGTATTTATTTTGAAAACATGGATTTGGGGGCCAACAGGAAATCCAAAGATACTAAAAAAGGTAAGAGGCCTTAAAGTTCCCTATGTTAACCAAAGCCATTGGAAACTTCAACAAGGCTCCCAATTCCAATGGAACCAACAAAGGCAGTGCTTGAAAACATAGAACAAAGGAAGTGTATACAATAAAAGTATTTGTTGGAATTTACTATGGTTCAATTCCTATTAAGATCGTTCTCTGTGGAGATAGTGAAAGGAATCAAAATAAAGAAAAAATCAAGAGGTGGCAATGTTTTCTATGGTTCCAAAACCATAGGTAAAAGCTTAAAAAATTGGTTCCTAATGAAACCATTTAGTGATGAATGAGCATCCTAGGTGTAAGGGAAATCTCGCATCACCCAAAAATATTTCTAGTTTGTATTTCAATAAGGGTTATCTTAGTGCAGATTTGTTATTTCTAAAAGCTTATAATTTTTAGTAAATTGGTCATTCGAGCTCATAATGTCTTGATTTCTTCCCTACATGTTCATTTTAGATATATCAACCTACCAATTAAGTTTCATTGCCATATCAACTCTATTTGTGAAGTTATTTAAAAAAATTGGTATTAGCAGCAAGTTATAAAAACTTTGAACTTGGTTTTGAAGGCTATAGAGGTTCTGAAAAGGGGTTGGATCTTGATTGCTTAGAGCTTGTGCAAATCATATATTGTAGAGAAGTTCATGGCGTTTCCAAGATGGGGTCATAATAGTCAATCAAAGCAATTAGCGATGAGTTCTAGTCTTTGGAAGTTATGCCACCTAAAATGGGCAAAAATCAAAATTCCTTCAAAATTTCTTTTGAGTTCAAAAATTTGTTGGGGCATACTCTAATTTAATAAAATATGAATAATAATGATTCAAGGTTTTCCATCCTCATGGTCTATGGTTAAAGTTTTTTCATCCTCGTGGTCTATGGTTAAAGTTCTTATAAGCTTCTTGGGCAATGGGAAAATGCCTATATAAACAAGGCACATAGGCTTGTCTAGGATAGTTTGAGGGATATTTATGGTGGCTTTGGCTTATAGAATATTGTAAGAAAAAATCTTGTGTGGCTTTGCATGCTATAATTCTAAAATTTATAATTTCCTACTTTGGAGATAGTAAGAAGCCAATTCATTATCTTGCAATCTATTGTTATTGTTGTTCCTACCACAGGTTAGTATATTGAGAGTGGGGAGTGAATCAGTATACTTACTAGTTTCAACCTTTTACTCTAAATCACACTTCACACCTATCTATGGGTTTGTGCTAGCTATAACTTAACCAATCATGATTAAGCAAGAACAAAGATCGTAAAAATAGCAACACATAACACAATATTTATCTTGTGAACACCTAGTTGGGGTAAAAACCATGGTGTGTAAGTCAATCCTCACAAAGCTTACACTCTTCTAAAGCGAACTTAGTCAAGAGCTTATCCATGTTAGAAGATTGCAAAGACACTATTAGGTGTCACCCGATTAAGGGATTTTGATAAGACATGTTAAATTCTTGCAATGTTGGGAAAAGTTTGGTTAAAGGACTTTAGAACACAAGCTAATGTGTCACCCTATTACAAGGTTTTTACAAAGAACCTATTAGGGCTCACCCTCAATAGGATTTACTATTCTAAAGATTAATAAACAAAAATAAATGACCTAACAAGTAGCTACTACATTTAGCTTGAAATGGATCCTTCTTTTTCTCTCTTGACCTATCTCGAACTATGCTTTGCCTTCTCTTGGCTCTGCAACTTCAAGCCTTGATCACTTGTGTGCTTGGCGCTCCTTTCTCTTGCATGCTATATCCTTGTGTTGTTTCGGCTGACTCACTTTTCCTCAATAAGACAACTCTTGAAGGTGACTTCAATCTTTTCACTTTCCTTCACCCCTTAAGATTCCACTTAGCTCCTCTCTTCTGGCTCTTTGGCTATTCACTCAGCAATCTAACCTTTCATCATTCAACTCTATCTCCTTTTATACTTTCTTCTAGCTTCACTTGGAATCCCTAATGTGCAAATTCAAAATTTTAATTCTCACCCCTACTACTACCTTGGCTTTTCATTACAAAAGTGCATCACTCTTGTCTGATGTAGAGTATTCGTACAAGAGTCACAAGTGTCATGTTTCCTCAATGACTTGCTCTTGTTGAAAAGAATTTGAATTTGAATTATTTTGACTATTCCTAATCTATTTCCCCATCACCATTAAATGCAATATTCAGTGCACCCCTACCCTTTATATGACTAGGCAGTCATAGGTATCTTGTTCCATGCTCACCTTGCTAACATAGATAAACTATCTCATTGATCCATCTACTTTTCCCTTCTACTTGGCAACCTTCTACTAATGTAAGCTTCACTTAACATACATCATCTAAGTGGATCACCTTTATCATCACCTTTGTTGGACTCGTACTTCTTCTTTTTCTTTGATCATCCTTGTGAACTAGATTCATACATCAATGTTGTTTTCCAATCATTCCTCTTTATCGGTCTTGGTTCCTTCATGTGCCTTGACATCAATGACAACATATTTAATAACTGGGTCTACTGGTTTATCTATCAGTCAGTTATGCCAACAATCTCCCCTTTTGGCATTAATGGAACACTTAGCCACTTTCTGCACTCTCTATTCGGTGCCTTGTCTTTGTTTTCTTTTCTTCTTTCATTATATCTCCCTAAGATAGTGCATTCATGTTATTTGAAATTTTTGAGGCTCCTCTCATCTTTTGTCATGTGTTCTTTTCATAGTTTTTCTTTTCAACTCCTTTTTTTAACTATGCTCCCCCTTTGTTCTTCTTTTTTTTGCTTCTCTACTCCTCTCAACTTCTCCCCCTTTGAAAAAAATGTGAAAGGTGACCATCTTTTTCTTCTCTTTTTTTCTCTTAATTGCTCCCCCTATGGAGTAGTCTCTTGTTCTCATCAATCCACCTTTACACTTCTTTCACTTCTTGATTATGGGTTGATGTTTGCCTATCTACACTTAGTTTAGGTTGGATAGGGGTAAGACCCCAAACCTTTCTCTTAGATAATAGAAAGTATATTTCTAAAGAGGCTTTATAAAGATATCAGCTAGTTTCTCCTTGGTTGGTACATATTCCAACCTAACCTCTTTTTCCTACACTTGCTCCCTCAGAAAATATACTTGATGGATATGTTCTTCGTCTTTGAGTGCAGCACTGGGTTTTTAGATATATTGATTGTACTAGTTTTATCATAGTTGATAACTACCAGTTCCTCCATTTTCTATTGAATTCCCTTAGGTAGTTATTTGATCCAAACAACCTGAGTGCAATTGATTACTACAGTGACATATTTGGCTTCAATTTTTTATTGTGATATGTAGTTATGCTTCTTGTTGGTCCAAGAAACCAATCTTCCTCCAATAAAGAATACACCTCTAGCTATGTTCTTTCAGTGATATATGTTCCTAACTCAATCAGCATTAGTGAAGACAATAAGCTCAAAGTTACCCTTGTGAGGATATAATAAGCAATACTCTTCAGTACCCTTTAAATACCTGAAGGTCCTCTTTATAGCTACCATGTGTTACGCTTTTGGGTTGGCAAAAAATCTAGCTACTATTCCTACTACTTGTGTTATGTATGGTCTATTATGCACAACATACTTTTATTACCAATCATGGATTGGTAAAGTGTCTCATTCACTCCAGGCCTTTCATCTTCATTTGAGATCTTGCAACAATTTACAATTGGAGTACTTAACATTTTTTCTTCCTCCATACAAACATCTTTAGTATTTCATTCACATATTTTATTTTCCCAATAAATATTCCTTCCTCTAACTAGGACACTTGAAATTTGATAAAGAACTTGATTTCTCCAATCGTGGACATTTTAAATTCTCTCTTGGTGGCTTTAGAAAACTTAGTACTTATCTTATCATCTCCTCCAAAGATGATATCATCCATAAATATTCTTTCAATCACAAGAAATCTAAGAAGCTTGATTGATTTGAAGAGCCCACACCACCCAAATATGTGGTTAATTTGAGCTATTTTCAGCTCTTCTAACATCTACTAATAATTACTACTCCTACTCCTATTGCCTAAATTATTGAATGCAAGCAAGATAAAATGAGAACAAAGCATCTTTGACTCTTAATGGCTCTCAATCCAGAAAAAGTTGCCCATTAGAAACTTCCCAACTCACTACAACTCTAGTTTCACAATACACAATGTAACACTAAACTAAGAAGATGCAATTTAGTCCAAGAAAAGAAACAAAATTGCAAATGAAAAAGAAAAACTAAGTCTGCTTATAATGCCAACACTATATTAACATTTAAATGAGTGTGAAATCAATTGTTTCACATACAAACATCTTTCAACTCCAAGGAAAACTAAGCTAGCATGTGTAATCACCTAAAAATGGTCATCTAGACTATTAGCCCCCTTTTCAACATTTTGGATAAATTAATTTAATCATTTACCTAGACCAAATTGCTAATAATCAATTTATTTGATTATAACCTATAGTTTGACTATGCTATCCTAAGTTCATTATTTGATTAAAATAACATGTCCCCTTTTAATTAAATAAAAGACCCCATTCTTCTAACTCACTTAAAGTGCACACATAAAGTCCTTTTTCTATTTTACACTTAGAAGAAAAGGCTTTGTGACTTTTGTGTTATATGACAAGTCAACTTATATTCTATTAGTTGACTTGTGTGTGCACATGGATCACTCTTATTTTCGAATTCAACCGTTGATCATCCACCATCTTCATCTTGATCTCTATCGTCCATACATCTTTAAAAGGGAGAGAGCTTTCCCCCTCAATCCATCTTTTGAATATTGTCATGCTACAGGTTTTCTAACAGGTTTCTTTGGAGCTTTGTGGAGAACTTCTCATTTCTTGTCTCATTCTCTCATTCCATCATATTAGCATAAGATCAAATGGCATTCTTAGCATAGTTTCATTTTAGTTTAGCTTTTATTTCTTGCAATAATCTCACATAGTTTAAATATTTGGTTTTGTAATACTCTCATCCATGTTTAGCATAGTTGCATCTTGCATTTCCATTCAAGTTTAGTCTTCCATCTTGCATTGCATCTTTGAGAAACTCATTGTATACACTTGCATTCTTGCTCTTGTCTCAAAGAACCTCCCATTGCATGGTTTACTAGCAAAAAGCACATTTCTAAGGCTTGGTTGAGAGCCTTCATGCTTGAATACTAGCTTCTTGCACTCCGTGGATAGGGAGCTCTAAGCCGGTATCTAAGCATTCCAACTCATGGAATCGTTTGGATAGAATGGTTTAGAGTGTGACACAAATCAAGTGTACATTTTTGGTGCCCACCGTGGGGCAAGACTGTATGTTTCGCCCTACCTTTTCTTATTTTCGCTTGCATTTCCCTTACTGCTCTGCTTTTTTTCTTTTTTTTTTACAGTCGCAAGGTTGGGCGACATTTTTCCAGTATCGTGCGACAGTTCACAGCACTGTCGTGCGACACTTTTTTTGGAAATAGTGTCACTCTCGAAGCCTAAATACTGTCACCCTCTATGTAAAAATCTCTCGCACAGCTTAAGAAAAACTGTCGCCTGAACAAAAAACTGTTGCCTGCGTGTACTGTGAAGTATCGCGCGACATTTGTTCAGCAAAAAGTATCGCCTGACATTTTTTTTTGCTTGTTCCTTGAGGGATTTGATCAAATTTCTTCTTAGCTGGTTGACTATTGTTTTTAAGAAGGTTTCTAGGTTGTCTTACAGAGGTTTAATTCACAATTTTTGTGATTATTTTGTGCTAACTTGTGGGCTAACGAGTTGTGGTTGCAGGTTGCCCTCTTTGTGAATAAAAAAATTGAAACCTTGCATACAAAAGAACGCATGTCAAAGCTTCAAATGTGCAAGGGCTACTAACATTGTTTGCAGGGCTTCCCAAAGCATAAAAACCCAAACTTGCTTGATTTTTTGTTTCCATGTGCGGCATTTGAATAGTTGTTCATTTTTTTAAGCACATAAAACTTGTGATTGGAGTCTTTTGGTAATAGGAGAGTATGCTCTTCACCCTTGTGGTGAATCAAAAATCTTGACTTGCCATTTGGTTTCAAAAGCAAGGGGTAATTGAATCTTCTTGGTGTGTTTGGGAGAAAATGATTGGAATAGGAGAGTATGCTCTTCACCCTTGTGGTGAACCAAAAATCTTGATTTCTGAAAGTTGATCCACTTTGTGTAGTTAGAATCCTTTAGAGGGCCTGCTCTCAGACAACCTAAGAGGAACGACCCAAGTGGGGACAAGTCGATTACCTAGCTCTTCCAACCCACTATAAACTCAAGGCTACCAAGGACACAAAACTTTGGTAGACGTAGTGTTTGTCTTCGCCTAGTGTGATCACTTATGGGATTTCGACCATAGGGAGATCGCTAGGCAAGAATGCTTAAGGTACTCTTGTGATCGTGAGATCGGTTACTCATCGTAAGGTGAGGTGTCCCATAATTGGGAGCAAGAGGAACACTATGAATGGAAGCCCGATCTAAAAACCCTAAGTTAGTAACTACCTTTTTTTAGCCACTCGACTTCTTGGTGCAAGGATCGATCCTAGTGGACTACCCGGATCACCCCAAGATTTACACTCACCATATGTGTTCCCTTAGTTGTGCTTATGGCACTTCCATGACAAAGCCAATATCTCTTGTGGGAAACCACTTGGTGTGAGGCGAAGGAGCATCAAGCGTGGGCCAAGTTGTTGAGTAATGAACCATGACTCTAAGGTAGATTTCTTGGCTATTGTTTTCGATGTTTTGACCAGTGTTAACGTTCTTGCAACATAAACATTCTGATAAAAAGTTGTTAGGAAGGTTGTTCTGATATCCCAAATGTGTATTGACAAGGTTGTTTTTACCCTTGATCAATTGTTTTGAGACATGTTACAACACTTACTATTCTCAAACCTTGTTGTTTACTGATATGAACTGAAACAGAACACTGTCTGATTAAAACGACTATCTAATTGACAAATTGAAATGAACTTCAAACAAAAAAATTGATTTTTTTTGCACAAAACTGAAACTCTATCGCATGCTTTCAGAAGAAATATCGCGCGACATTATTTTTAAAAAATTCTGTCGCATGCCTTTGTAAATTATATCGCTCTATTAGAAAAATTCTATCGCACGGCTTAATAATATCTGTCGCCTGAACAAAATATGTCGCACTGTTCCTAAAATTCTATCACATGACACAGTTTGCTGAACTTATGTCACCCTCTTTTTGAGAAAGTATCGCCTAGAGTCATTTTGGGTCAAAAATAGAGTTTGTCGTTGGATTTGTTTGGCCTAAGGAGCGTCACACTGGTCACCCTTGATCCTAGCTACGTATCAGTGTGTGAAGAATTCATCCTAGGTCGAAAAGATGAGTTTAGTCCGTCGAATGTAAGTCTTGAAACGTCTTGATGAATCACTTGTCAAAATTCAGCTATTATTTTATTCTAGCTATCCGCTATTGAGCTTCTCGCTCGTCCACTCGGCTCAAGTCACTCGTGCTGTAAGATCTTGAGCACTGTTTGACAAGCCATCTATCACATTTTGACAAGTGACTAGTCTTGATCGTAAAAGCTTCAAATTCGACTCGCTCTTCTTGTCCTACTAAACAAAGACAACTCTTTACAGGTCGGTCACAACTAGATATCAAGTTGGTAATGGTAGCCACACGCCTGTCATTTTCAAGCAATTGGAAACACCACCCAAATGTCCTCACAAACAACCTTGTGATAAGAATCTTGAATTTGCTCAAACACAAACAGCTAATGTTCGGCACAACCCACTTTATAGTTTTGAAAATCCATTTGGTACACCCTTTGAGACACTTGAGGATACGAGTGGTATAGTCACTATGGTGCATCCTGATGAAATTAAACGTCGCTTAGAAGAACAAGCATGTGAAACCCAAAAGACTTTGGAGGCTATATACGCTATGGAGAGAGAAAATCAACAAGTTGAAACTAACAATCAGGCATGCTATGAAAGATATAAAGGAACTTGTCCTCAAAATCCCTTTGAAAATAATGATGGTAATCACACACCTCCAAGGACTCCTAGAGCTGCCGCTGGCGCATGTCCTTCACCTAAACCATCTCATCATGATAGTGATGAAGAAGTAACTAGCAAAGACGTGATCAAATTTCAACAAGATGGCTTTGCCCAAAAACTAATGCTCAGAGCTTTAGAGGAAAATGGAGACCAATACTTCTGATACATGACAACTAGGGGATGGAAACTCCCTCAAGGTTTTAATGTTGAACATATTATTCCAAAGTGAGAGCCCACTGAGGCTGAAATCTTAAGGGAAGAAATACAGGAACTAAGGAAACAATTTGCACAACTACAAACTTCAAAGGAGCCACCTAAGACATCATTTGTTGACTCGATTTGCGCTCTTCCATTCGATAGGAGTCTATACATGCTGCCATTTCCTAAGGATATAGAGGTTCCTAAGTATGACAAATATGATGGAAATGGTGACCCTCACGACCATGTGAGACATTTCTATGCTATTAGCATGGACTTTATGCATGAAGACACCTTTCTTATGCATTTTTTTCCTAGAAGTCTAAGAGGACAAGCTATGGAATGGTTCACAAAATTGAGTCCACCTCTTAAAACATTTGACGAACTTGCACAACACTTCATCCAACAATATTCATACAACATTCAACATCCTGTGACTGTGCTAGACTTATGCAACATCAAACAAAAACCAGGAGAATCTTTTGCAATATACCTCCAACGATGGAGATCTTTATACTCTTGGTATCCTCGGCAAGTGCTTGAGGCTGAAAAAATTGACATTTTTGTCAATACGCTTGTACCCGAATTATACTTTGATCTAAGAAAATAGTTATTCACATCTTTCAACACCATGGTAGAAAGTGCATATCGCATTGAGGATGTTGCTATCAAAAGAGGTGATATTGCCATAAACAAGGATAGAATTAACAATGGAAATAGTAAAGACAAAGGCAAACCTTGGAACAAAAACAAGTATGTTGTCAATGATGGAGTAGTGGACACTCCTAAGACTAAGGAACCTACATTTAACCTTTCCAATGCCATCTATGCAGCAAAACAACAAGAAGGTTCAAAACCACAAACCTTTGACAAAGGCTCTAAATTTGCAAAGAAGTGACGTGTTTACACACCTATGGTCGAACCTTATGAAGTGGTTTTAAAAACCTTAATTGCAAACAAATTGGTCACCTTTCCAGACAACTCACGTCCTTACAATCCACCTGTTAGACCTCCATAGTGGAGAGAAGATCATACTTGCAGCTATCACCGAAGTAAGGGACATAACACAGAGAATTGCTTCAAACTCAAAGATGTAATTCAAGACCTCATCGAAGCTAGCAAAGTTGTTACAGATGGCCTTGTTAAGAACATTGATCATAAGGCTTTCGAAAAACCGTTACCCGAATAAGAAAAGGGTGAGACCTCAAGGGTAGCTGCCAAAAAGAATCATGACACCAAAATTAATTATGCTTACGCTGACACTGATAATGTTATAAGCATGCTTGAGCCCATTGAATATGTATGTATGGCAAGCTCCAACAATGACAACTGGCCAAATTATGATGCTGAAGATGAACGACCAAGAGTGGTCTTAAGGACATGATCCACTCCTCAAAATCATACTGATACAAGACCCAAGGTGGTACTCCGGGTGGCTGAGTCTTCATCTTCTCAAGGTGAACCACTCAACGCTGTCACTAGGGGGCAATCTAAGGTTGTCCTAAAAGTTGCTAATGATCCTAAAAGTGCTTCATCGTCTAAACAACCAATTACTTCCAAAATCTCCAACTATGATCTTGTTAGCCAACTGCAATGCACGCAAGCACAAATCTCCATTTTCGAATTGCTAGAGTTATCTCCTTTGCACAGGGATATCCTTGAGAAAGCTTGGCGTTCTGCCAATGTTCCCACAGATATTGATGCGAAACAATTCCAAGCTATGGTGAACCACATCTCCTCGCCTCACTATCTCACCTTTTCTGAAGAAGATGATCGAGCTCTCAGTCATCCCCATAACCTTGCTCTTCATATCAAAGTTCAAATCTTTCGTACCCGCGTCCGTCGAGTCCTGATAGACAATGGTGCAGGCTTAAATATCATCTCGTTCAATGTAATCCAACAATTGGGCATGTCTGAATTTTCCATCGATCCTAAGCGCAAGATCACTATAAAGGCCTATGATGAGGTTGAAAGGCCTTCTAAAGGTCTAATTGTACTTCCAATCAGAGTTGGTCCAGTTGAGAAGAATGTCATTTTTTGAGTCTTAGACATACCACTTGCATACAACTTGTTGTTAGGACGACCATGGATTCACGATATGGAAGCAGTACCCTCTACATACCATCAGTGCATTAAGTTCCCTTTCAATGGTACTGAAGTGGTTGTCCCCGACGACAACTCCATGTCTATCAACACATTATCTGTTGCCGAAATGCTAGTCCCACACAATCGCTCTTCTCATGAGCTAGCACCATCTTTCACAGAATGTGAACAAAAACTGAAAATGATGAGCCTTGGTATGGGCGAGTACACTTTGGACTCTATTGTTGCCTTACCAATTTCCCCTCGGTCTTATGGGAAACCAACTATTTCAAAGAAGTCTTCTGCTTCTGCTATGACACTTTTTGGCACTTTTGTGCAATCTTCCATACCACTGGAAGCAGAGAAGGAAGAACAAGCCATTAGGGACTGGATCTACAGAGAAGAGGAAGACGAGGAGGTTACAATGACTACCCCTATTTCTCCCAAAAAATATGGAAAAGGCTATAAATTTCTGACAAAAATGGGCTACCAGGGCCACGGGTCCTTAACTGGTTATAAGAACACTCTAGTTGAACCTTTAAGTCACACTCAAGGTCATGATGCTCGAGACACCGCTGGTCTAGGCTTTGGGCTAGACAATAATACACCAAACTGTAATCGAAGATTACTCATGTCTAGTGAATCGGAGGATGATGACTCTCCCGTAATTGCTACTACTGCACAAGACGAAGACTTTGTTCCTCTCACTTCCCTCCTTTGGGGAGAAGAAATAGTTACTGCTAATAATGAAGAAGCTTCTACCTCCCAACAACAGGAACAAGAAGGGTCTACTTCTGAGGACATAAATAGAGGATGAATTAGGCAGAATATTGCACATCTCATAGATAGGGGTCAAAGTACAGATTCTCATGAGTATGAGTGGGAAAGCCTCTCTGATGCATCTTGCGAGCTAGGGGTGGATGTCATTCATGCCTATGCAACCCAACCTGATGTAGTCGAACGGTCTAGTATGGGGTCAGATGAGTTTGACTCAAAACATGTCTCAATGGATCACGCTAGTTCCACTAGGACTATTCCTGAGCTGGACTCTTTTGTGACATTTTCTATAGGCTCAACTTCACAGGTCACCAGAGATGACTCCTTCCATATCAATCACATTGAAACTTCTCCCTCACTCTCGCTAATTTACCTAGATCTCATAGATTGGTCTATCCAAAATCAAAGACCTGAAATAAGGTCTTTCCAAAATGACTATGAGATCGCTTGTTATCTAAACGCAATTGAACCTGTCATTTCTTCCACCAGCAAACCTGTGGTTAACATGAAAGAATCGGATATCAAGTACCTCATTCAAAAAATTAAAAGGAAAAATAAGCGATCAAACAGCGAAAACCACATTGTGGCGGTGTCTGACCCTCAAAAAAGTAAAAATAAAGGCGTATCTAATGGTGAAAACCTCTCTGAGGCACCTACGGATGAGGTACTTGGTAGTCTGCCAAGCTATTTCCAGGATAGATCTTTGGTTCTAGTCGAACCTACATAGCCTATCAACTTGGGAACAAAAGAATGTCCTCAGATTATCCATGTAGCTCAATCTTTGTCAGACAAAGAAAAGACACAGTTTGCTCAATTCCTTCAAGACAAGAAGTCAACTTCGCATGGACATACTCTGACATGCCAGGGCTTGATATAGATCTCATCATGCATCACTTATCAATCTCACTAGATGTCAAGCCTATCAAACAGAAGTTGAGAAAAATGCATCCACATGTGGCTCTACTGGTCAAGACAGAGTTAGAAAAACTATTGAATGCAAACTTCATTAGGGCCATTGATTATGCTGAGTGGATTTCCAACATTGTACCTATCTCCAAGCATGACAAATCCATATGAGTTTGTACTAATTTTAGAGATCTCAATAAAGCATGCCCCAAGGATGACTTTCCACTACCAAACATCGATATGATAGTGGACATGACTGCGAGTTATGAGATGTACTCTCTCATGGATAGATTTTTTGGGTACAACCAAATAAAGATAGCTCCAGCAGACCAAGAAAAGATAGCCTTTACATGTGCATGGGGTACCTTTTGCTGGAATGTCATGCCTTTTGGGCTCAAAAATGCTGGCGCTACATATCAAAGAGCAATGACAACCATCTTTCATGATATGATGCATAAAAACATGGAAGACTATGTTGATGACACATTGGCAAAATCAAAGAAACGAGACACACATCTCAAAGACCTTAGTTTGATATTGGACCGTATGGAACAATTCCAACTTAGGTTGAATCCAAAAAAATGTGCCTTTGGTGTCACTTCTGGAAAATTGCTAGGTTATATCATTTCAGCAAAAGGCATTGAGGTTGACCCTGAAAAGGTCCAAGCTATCATGGATATGCCTCCACCAAAGACTATCAGTTAGCTTAGAGGTCTTCAAGGATGGCTACAATCCATAAGAAGATTTATCTCTCAATTAGCTGATAAGGCTCAACCTTTCAATAAAAATCTGCATAAAGGATCTACCCACATTTGGAACAGTGACTATCAACAAAGCTTAGACCAAATCAAAGGCTACTTGGCAAAACTGCCAGTTTTGATGCCACCCATTCTGGGAAAACCTTTGATTATATACATTTCAGCTACGGATTCTTCTCTAGGAGCACTCTTAGCCCAAAGTGATGAGACGGGTAAAGAAAGAGCCATATACTATATCAGTCGAACTTTGGTGGCTTATGAACTAAATTATACAAGTATAGAGAAGGCATGTCTTGCTGTAGTTTTTGCCTCCCAAAAACTTTGGCATTATATGTTGGCCCATATAGTTCACTTGATTGCCAAGATAGACCCTTTGAAATATTTATTAAGTAAAGTTGCACTTACTGGTCACCTTGCTAAATGGATGATGATTCTTTCTAAATTTGACATTCAGTATGTTGAACGTAAGGCAATCAAAGGACAAACCATAGCTGACTAGTTGGCTGACTTCCCACTTGAAGATGTAGCACCTATGCAAATTGAGTTTCCAGATGCCTCAATCATGAACATTACTGACAGAATATGGAAGATGTTTTTTGATGGATCCCATACACAGAATGGAACAGGAGCAGGGGTGTTGTTTGTTTCCCCTCATGGTTATACGATCCCAAAGTCCTACAAATTATTGTTCCCATGTACAAACAATATTGCAGAGTATGAAGCATTAACAAATGGGATCAAAATGGCCCTTGAATGGCGAATAACTGAGCTACACATCTATGGGGATTCTCAACTGGTTGTGAACCAAGTGAATAATGAATATCAAACAAAGGATGACAAGTTGATCCCTTATAAAAAATTTATAGATGCTCTAAGGAATTATTTTACCTTTGTAACATTCCAACAAATTCCTAGAGCAGAAAACAAGGTTGTTGATGCTATGGCCACCTTAGCATCTATCCTCCAATTACACGAACATGAATCGCGATTTGAGTTCCAGGTGGAAGAATTGCGTCATCCAGCCTATGATTCCTCAGATAACTAGGTGATCTACACTATTGTGGGTCATGATTCCTCCCACTATGCAGCTATTTTCAACTACCTACGTGATCAGGTTATTCCTGAAACCCTCACGTTCAACCAAAAACACCAACTCCTTCGTAATGCCTCACACTACACTTTGGTCTCTGGTGACTTGTATAGGAAGGGTCTAGACGAAATGTTGCTTAGGTGTTTAGAGCTAGAAGAGTCCGAGAAGGCACTTGCCGAAGTCCATGATGGCATTTGTGGGGCACATTCTAATGGCCTTGCACTTGCCCAAAAACTGCTTAGGATAGGTTATTACTGGCCCACCATGCAAGCTGATGCTATGCGCTATGCAAAGTCTTGTCAGAAATGTCAGCTCCATGGCAACTTGATACATGCTCCTGGGTGAGAGTTAATCCCTTCTGTGACATATTGGCCATTTCAGCAATGGGCCTTTGACTTGGTAGGAAATATTCATCCAAGCTCATCCAGCGGTCACGGCAACAGAGTATTTCACTAAATGGGTTGAAGCTGTACCATTATCTGCTGCTACAGGAAAACATGTTGCCCTGTTTATACTGAATCACATCATTTGCTGATATGGTATCCCATCCTCTATTGTTATGGATAATGGAGGGCAGTTCAAAAATAAGGACTTAAAACAGCTATGCAAAAAGTTTCAAATTAAACAACACTGGTCCTCCATTTACTATCCCCAAGGGAATGGCCAAGCTGAGGCCTCTAATAAAACACTGCTGAAAATCCTACACCACACAATTCACAAGTCTGGGAAAGATTAGCACTTGCAAATAAATCTAGCACTTTAGGCCTATAGAACCTCTATTCGTACTCCTACAGGGGCTACACCCTTTTCTCTAGTCTATGGCTCTGAGGATGTTCTCCCATTAGAATTCGAGATACCTTCTTTGCACATCTCCTTACATGGGTTAATAACCGATGAAGATCATAGAGCTATGAGAGTACAGGAATTAGAGACTCTGGATGAACGGTGCAAGGCTACTTTTGATCACATGAGAGCTTATCAGAAGTGCATGTCTACATAATATAACAAAAAGGTTCACCCCCGTGAGTTCCAAGTTGGTGAACTCGTGCTTAGAGAGAATCCCAAAAATCAGCAAAATCGAGAATAGAAAGGGAAATTTGAACCTAACTGGTTGGGTCCTTACATTATCACAATAGCATTTGGGTCTGGTGCTTACCAGTTGTCTACTTTAGAGGGTGAAGAACTTGCAGAGCCTATCAACATCCTACACTTGAAGAAGTTCTATACTTAGAGGCTTGTTGCTCAACTATCTTGTATATATCTATGATCCTGAAAAAATCTTAAAAAGTCAGAAAATGTCCTGAAAAAATGATCATCTTAGTGAAAACCTAGCAATAGGTGCTTTGATGTATCACCAAAAAAAAAAAAAAAATCCTGAAAAAATCTGTCAAGTGGTGAAAAGCTAGAAATAGGTGCTACTTGAAACACTCGCACCTATGTCTATCAATCTCAATTTCCTAGCTTGGAATTGTTTCTTGTCCTCATCTTGGGGGCATAGTTACTTAGCCTATTGAGGTATTCTTGTGCATTAGGGTTTCTTTGAAAACTCACAAAATAGTGTTTCTCAACACTTCCCCCACCTTGACATCAAGTGTTTTTCAACACTTTACAGATAGTTTACCTACGGTCTCCGATGTCACGATATTTCTCACTATCAGAATCAAGTCTGGAAGAAATGGCCAAGTGACTTACACACACACACTTTAACACTTAAACAATTGATCTATGCTGATATTTATCTACTTTGTGTGCTGTCTATGATGATTTCTTTGCCATGTGTTCCCTCCCTAATAGTCTTTCGAGGATGTCATTGACTAGAAGATTGGGGGCATGTCTTCTTGATTTCTGCTTGTGGGTATACTTTGTTTTTCTATAGTGTTGTAAGCATTCGAGCTTGTCCTATTCAACACTTTGACTTATAAATGTATCATCCTTGACTTTTTTGCAAGACCGCACTCAGGGTTTATCCTGGCGCTTATGCCTTGATACAGGTGTAGTCTTGCTAAATTAAACTTAGGGAATCTAATCGCGTAGTTATCTTGACTTACATGTCTCTGATGCTTAGATTAGATTTCCACATACCTATCTGATATCGATCATATTCATATCCTCATAGTTATACTAGTGATGGTTGTATGATCCCATGATGTCCCTAATAAATGCTCAATGATGAAATTAAGAGTCTAAATGTTATGCGCTTCTTGCTGGTAAACCAATTTGCATAGTAGCTTACATTTTAGGTTGCACATTCCTACATGTGGGAAGAGCTCTCTCTCTTCATCTTTTTCATGGACATATTAGTTAGCTACTTTTATCTTTCGCTTCTACTTGTCTTTTCACCTTCTTAATCTTTCACTACATTTCTTTGCTAACCTATCATCAGAAGGGGTTAATCCAAAAAATCATCACATACGATCTATCCAAGTGTCACATTTTCACAAAAACATTTAAATCTATACCACCCATATGAGAGATCAAAAAAAATACACATAAGCATATACACATACATGAGCTGAAAACAAAAAATTGAAACATCACATGAAAGTTGAAACATACATTTTTGAGACAAGTACACAAGAATATCGATAAACCCAGTATCTCATATATATATCAAATGTGTCATGGTACATATACAAATGTGAGATCCAAAATCTAGATATATGTCTCAAAAATACATAAGGTACAAATCAAAACACAATGTCATTTCTGACTGCCACCCTCTACGACTCGTGTTGGCCCTGGTGGAGGAGCCTGTCTCCTATCTGGTGCCTGCACTGCACCCTCTGATCTGCCCGCTCACTCTGAATAATTAGGAAGACCCTACCCTGGTGGTACCACACTCCTATAGGTGGCATAATAGTATGCAGCTCGGGCACCATGATGTGCTGCCTCTCGTCTCGCAGCATCCCACTCTTGGCGCAGCTCATATGCTCGTGCTCACTCATCCATCAACTGTTGATCCCGTACTGCAATAGTCACCCAAAGTGCCTGCATCTCTACCTCCAAGGCACGGATCCTCACACCCTGCTCCTCTCCTCCTACTGGCTGCTCTGTAGGTGCCTCTACCCTAACCGCTCGCTGCCTCCTAAGGGCACCTCCTCCTCTCCTCCTGCTGGCTGCTCTGAAGGTGCCTCTACCCTCACTGCTTGTTGTCTCCTTAAGGGCACCTCCTCCTCTCCACCATCATCACCATCAGACTCTGAGGACTCCTCTGCCGCCTGCCTTGTCTGCGCTCGCATCCTCCTCCACCTACTCAGGAACTCTCCCCCTCCATCTGCCTCCCCCCTCTCCCTCCTCCTCTGCTACCACCTCCACCTCCCACTCCTAAAGGTGTTGCATCTGGATGTGTGAATCAGGGGAATAGGTGTCTCTGCATCTCATAAAGATACCTCGGATCACCCCTTGCATCTGCCACATCTGGGCGATAATCCCAAGGAGTTGCCACTAGTGCTGCGGTATCCCGAACTGCTGTATGATAGTCCAGCATCGGCAACCATCCCAATCCCTCATCTATGCACATCTGAGCATAGGTAGTAGTCTCCACTGACACCACTTTTCGCTCTGTAAACTGTCACCATATGCGACTAATCACAAACCGCTCCACAATGTTTGTGCTCCGACCCACCAGCGGTCTGCTATACAGCATGTAATCTAACTCCCATGAATCTGACCACCGCTGACACTCCTGGTATGGTCTCCATGTGAATGCTATCAGCTCATCAAACATGCATCGGTAATAGGTCACATCTCCACTATGCCTCTGTGGTATGAAACCTCTATAGCAAAAAATGTACGGCTTGTTGCGCTCTCGTGGCTGCACCCGTGGTCGAATCAAAGCGATGTGCTCCCAAGCCTAGATCTGTGCTAACACTGCTCTGCATGCCCATGATCCACCCTCATGATATACTATCTCATGAAGCTCATGGTACATCTCTGCCAATATCACAGGCCCCCATGCCATCCTACGTGGTCGGGAGATCATATCATATACCAGCCGACCCCATCCTAGTGGAAAGCCCTTCTGGCCTCGGTCGGTCACCAGGGCCTGGGCTACCAAAGAACATAACAAGCTGGGCAAAGGATAATCATATCCATACTCAGTCATCAATCTCTCCCAACTCAGGTGACGATCCAGAATGGTCACATCCTGGAAAAGTTCCTGCACTCGCGCTCGCTCCTCTGTCGGGGTCGTATCATAGTACACCTGTGCCATCATGAAAACTTAACATCAGTACACCTGGCATCCAACATTGAAATGGCTAAATCAAAAAACTACTAACCAAGTAACTTACCGGCTTGTCGTGGCATGGCACTCGCAGAATGCGATATACGTCCTCCAAGGTAATCGACACCTCGCCGGTCGGTAAGTGAAAGGTGTTATGCTCACTATGCCACCTCTCTGCCAGCGCAGACAGCAAATCGTGGTTTGCCTGAATATGGGACATCCATACAACCCAGTGCAAGCCCATAGCCACTAGCGCAGTCTGCTCCTCATTGCTCAAATGTTGCACAACGTGCAAACCAACCACCCTAGGAGCTCTAATCTATAATGTCGAGAATACCTCCTATCCAGGTAAAACAAGCAATCATCAGTAATAGTCACATGACAAAAAAAAGCATTCAGAAAAACAACAAAACTATCTATACGACACTTTTTACAAAGAGAGTGCGACACTTTTTTGAAACAGTGTCGCGCGACACTTTTTTAAATAGGAGTGCGACATTTTTATGTCGTGCAACATTTGGGTGTGGCTCGCGCGACACATTTTTCTGAACGGTGAGACACTTTTTTAGAAAAAAAGTTTCGCGCACTAATATTTTTGAAGCCGTGTGATACTTTAAAAAGTATCGCGCGACTTTTTTCAAAAAACTTTAAAATGTGCGAAAAACTCACAAAAAGCTTGAAAAAGCAACAAAAAGATAGTCACTTACCGGCGCCCCATATCGCTCTGGCTGGTTGTGCAACCAGCTGCGCTCGAAATGGTGTCGATGAAGAGGAATGTTCGCCTGAGCCATGATGCTATGTGGACCACACAAAATCTCTCAAATCAAAAAAAGACAAATGAATAGTGAAAATGACACTTGGACCCCTTTTATAGCGTCCAACCTCATTTTGGCCTAATTTTTAAAACTCCTCGGAATTGCGTAAAAATTGCACCCCTAGCTAATTTTGACATCCTAGATCCATTTTCAGGATTGAAATTGAAATCTAACTTCATCTTAATGGTCAAAATTGTCTTTTAAAATTCTACTTTCTTCTAAGCAGTTAGCTGACCTTTTGAGGTCTAATATTCGGATCATCACTGGGGCATCTTCATTTCTTCATATCTTCATCATTTCCATATTCATATCTACTTCAATTCACTGTTTCATGTCTAAAATCACCTTTCTACTCATTTCGACCTAATTTTTATGCTATATCCTTCAAGGTCACCTCTAGTCAAACTAGGGCATTTTATCAATTTCTCATAGTCATTCTTGGGTTCTAATCATCTATCTGTCATCTTGGACATTTCTATACTCTAATTTTCTCATGTCTAGCCACTTTCTGCTTCCTCTTACCTCATTTCGATTTCGATCCCAAGGGGGCAAAAATACTCTATTACTGATTACTACAACTATCTATTTCTTAGGAGCATTTGTTTGACCTTATCACTTGCTCTCAATCTATTCACTTTGATAGATGTTAGAATTCTTTTCAGATCCTAACATCATCTTCCTAATGTTCAGTCTTACAGCAATTAGGCTGTGCATTCAGGACTTGCCATCTATTTCTGCATTTCATTCTTTGAAATCAGATATCTATATCTATCACTGCCTACTTGGATTTCTATTTTCTTTGACATAATGTGTTCCCAGATCGATCACACATTAGTCAAAGAGGGGAAAATGTAATCACCTAAAAATGGTCATCTAGACTATTAGCCCCCTTTTCAACATTTTGGCTAAATTAATTTAATCATTTACCTAGACCAAATTGCTAATAATCAATTTATTTGATTATAACCTATAGTTTGACTATGTTATCCTAAGTTCATTATTTGATTAAAAGAACATGTCCCCTTTTAATTAAATAAAAGACCCCATTCTTCTAACTCACTTAAAGTGCACACATAAAGTCCTTTTTCTATTTTACACTTAAAAGAAAAGGCTTTGTGACTTTTGTCTTATATGACAAGTCAACTTATATTCTATTGGTTGACTTGTGTGTGCACATGGATCACTCTTATTTTCGAATTCAACCGTTGATCATCCACCATCTTCATCTTGATCTCTACCATCCATACATCTTTAAAAGGGAGAGAGCTTTCCCCCTCAATCCATCTTTTGAATATTGTGATGTTGCAGGTTTTCTAATAGGTTTCTTTGGAGCTTTGTGGAGAACTTCTCATTTCTTGTCTCATTCTCTCATTCCATCATATTAGCATAAGATCAAATGGAATTCTTAGCATAGTTGCATTTTAGTTTAGCTTTGATTTCTTGCAATAATCTCACATAGTTTAAATATTTGGTCTTGTAATACTCTCATCCATGTTTAGCATAGTTGCATCTTGCATTTCCATTCAAGTTTAGTCTTCCATCTTGCATTGCATCTTTGAGGAACTCATTGTAGACACTTGCATTCTTGCTCTTGTCTCAAAGAACCTTCCATTGCATGGTTTACTAGCAAGAAGCACATTTCTAAGGCTTGGCTAAGAGCCTTCATGCTTGAATACTAGCTTCTTGCACTCCGTGGATAGGGAGCTCTAAGCTGGCATCTAAGCATTCCAACTCATGGAATCGTTTGGATAGAATGGTTTAGAGTGTGACACAAATCAAGTGTACAACATAAAATGAGCAATAAACCATAAAATTGAATCAAGTAGACTCATCTACAAAGCCAATTCACACCAAAAGTTTGTTGATGCTTCAACTAACTTTCAAAGATCCCTTTAGATTTGACATCTAAGGGATCTCTGATTTATTTTAGTAGTAACTGGTTCACCCCTCCCCTCTCAGTTACTCTTATATTTGCAACAATTGGTATCAGAGTTTTTAGTGCTTACAGAGAAAGTTTCAAGGACCTAAGATAAAGATCGAGATGTCTTACAAAAGACAGATTCCTAGGCTGAATAGAGACAACTTTACAGCATGGCAAGGACTCATGAGGTTACAGCTGGCTACCACCAGTGATTTAGGTTGCAAATATCTTGATGTTGAATACAAGACTTCTATTGGAACATTATTAGTTGAAAATATTGCTGAAAAGAAGAATCATAATATCATGATGATTGACATTGCATCTGCTCTTAGTTATGTTGAATTTGATGAGGTAAAGGATTACAAAACTGATTATGAAATGTGGAACAAATTAAAATATATATATATATGGAGGAGATGACATGTAAGAAGAGCCAAAGCAGAAAGCCTTAGAGGACAATTTGATAAAATTAGAATGAGAGAAGATGAAAACATTGCAAAATATGTAGAAAGAATTAAGGCTAATGTAAGTGCAATCAAAGCATATGGAGGAGACATTAAGGAGGAAATTGTTGTAAGTAAAGTACTCAGAACTCTTCTTCCTATTTATGCAATTAGAGTATCTATTATTTAAGAAATGAGATGTGACCCAAATAAAAAAATAGGCTTGGATGCTATAGTAGGAAGACTAATAGCCTTTGAAATAGACAACTATGATAACTATGTTCTCACTTCAAAGAATATTGAATCTACATTCAAAGCCAAACTCTCACTCAAAGAAAAGCATAAGTAATCAAAGTCCAATCAATCAAGAAGTGAAGAAGATGGAACATCAGAAGAAAGTTTAGATAGTGATCTTGAAATTGTTGAAGCCCTACCTGCAAGGAAGTATTCCAAAGGAAGAGGAAAGTACAAAGGTAAAGTTCCTTTGATTTGCTTTTCTTGTGAAGAAATTGGTCACATTGTTGCTAGGTGTCCAAATAAAAAAATAAAAGATGAAAAGAAAAGAAATAAGCATAAACACAAAAAGGACTCCAAGAACTACAAGAATTAAAAGGACAAAGGCAAGAAATCTTGTTTTATAGCTAAAGATTTTGATAATAGTGAAGATGAAATGGTATATATTGTTGTGAAAGATGAATATGATGATGAAGGAGATAAGATGGAACTTATCTGTCATGTTAGCAAAAATGATATATGGATTATTGATAGTAGTTTCTCTCATCATATGACTAGAGACAAAACAAAATTTGAGCACATGGAATATTATGATGGAGGTAGTGTGAGATTTGGAAACAATGAAACTTGTAACATAAAAGGAAAAGAATGTATCTTATTAACAAAAGGACTTGTATGTGAAAATGCTTATTGGGTAGAAGCACGAAAGCATAATCTATTGAGTGTGGCACAATTGAATAACATTGGATTCAAGGTAGAATTCATGAATGGATAGGCCAAACTACTAGATGGAAAAGGAAATCTAGTTGGATCTAGCAAGCAAACAAAAGCTAATCTATTTTATCTTGATCTCAATGATTGTTCATTTCTTATTTCTCAAGTAGAATAAAGTTGGTTATGGAACAAAAGGCTATGTCATGTGAACTTTGATAATCTAGTCAAGATAAGAAAACATAGAAGAGTAAGAGGTATTCCTAGTTTGAAAAAGCCTGACATGGCTCTATGCAAGAATTGCCAAATTGGTAAGATGGGAAAGACTAGCTTCAAAAGAAAAGACTATCAGTCAAAAGAAATTTTAGAAATTGCATATATAGATTTATGTGGAGCCATTGGAATAGAAAGCTATAATGGAGAAAAGTTTTTCATTCTTTTTGTTGATGACTATTCTAGAATTATGACTGTAATGTATCTAAAAGAAAAATTAGAAGCCTTTCAAAAAGTCAAGTTGTATCTGGCAAGAGTAGAAAAGGAAACTAGAAATAGGTTGAAATGCCTAAGATCAGATAGAGGTGATGAATTCATCTCCTATGAATTCAATAATTTCTGCATTAAAAGAGGAATTAAAATACAAGTATCAGCATTTGGTACACCACAACAAAATGGTATGGTTGAAAGAAGAAGTAGATCTATCATGGATTGTGCAAGAACCCTAACGATTGAAAAGAAGGTTGCTCTCAAATATTGGAAGGAAGCTATCAGCACTATAGTTCATACCTTGAAAAAAGTACAATTGAAAGAGGATTCAAACAAAACACCTTATCAGCTATGGTATGGCTACAAACCTAATGTAATTTACCTGAAAGTATTTGGTAGCAAATGTTTTATATTGAAAGAATCTAGAAAAGGAAAATTTGATGTAATTGAAGGCATATTTCTAGGATACTCCTATAGAAGTAGAGCATACAGATGTTTGAATTTGTCTACTCACAAAATCATAGAAAGTGCACATGTTAGACTTGATGAGTTTGTAGAAAAGAGTGAAGAAGAAATCAACAAGGAGCCAGCAGATTACAGAAGATTTGTTTACTGCAAACCTGATAGCCTACCAAATCTATCTGAGAGAATAGAAGCTTCATCTCCTGAGTCCTTAGAAAGTCCAATAGTTACCAATAAAACTCATATATATCTTCACATTTTGGTGCAAAACACATAAAGATGAAGTTCAACTATTGTATTTATTTTGAAAACATGGATTTGGCGGCCAACCAGAAATCCAAACCTAATAAAAAATGTAAGAGGCCTTGAAGTTTCCTATGTTAACAAAAGCCATCAAAAACTTCGACAAGGCTCCCAATTCCAATGGAACCTCCAACAAAGGAAGTTCTTGAAAACATAGAACAAAGAAGTGTATGCAATAAAAGTATTTGTCAAAATTTACTATGGTTCAATTCCTATTGAGATCGTTCTCTATGGAGATAGTGAAAGGAATCAAAATAAAGAAAAAATCAAGAGGTGGAAATGTTTTCTATGGTTCCAAAACCATAGGAAAAGCTTAAAAAATTGGTTCCTAATGAAACCATTTACTAATGCATGAGCATCCTAGGTGTAAGGGAAATCTCACATCACCCAAAAATATTTTTAGTTTTTCTTTCAATAAGGGTTATCTTAGTGCAGATTTTCTATTTCTAGAAGCTTATAATTTTTAGTTAGTTGGTCATTCGAGCTCAGAATATCTTGATTTCTTCCCTACAGGTTCATTTTAGATATATCAACCTACTAGTTAAGTTTCAATGCCATATCAAGTTTTTTTTTGAAGTTACTAAAAAAATCAGTATCAGCAACAAGTTATAAAAACTTTGAACTCAATTTTGAAGGCTTTAGAGGCTCTAAAAAGGGGTTGAATCTTGATTTCTTAGAGCTTATGCAAATCATATATTGTAGAGAAGTTCATGGAATTTCCAAGATGGTGTCATAATAGTCAATCAAAGCAATTAGCGATGAGTTCTAGTCTTTGGAAGTTGTGCCACCTAAAATGGTCAAAAATCAAAATTCCTTCAAAATTTCTTTTGAGTTCAAAAATTTGTTGAGGCATACTCTAATTTAATAAAATATGAATAATAATGATTCAAGGTTTTCCATCCTCATGGTCTATGGTTAAAGTTTTTTCATCCTTGTGGTCTATGGTTAAAGTTCCTATAAGCATCTTGGGCAATGGAGAAATGCCTATATAAACAAGGCACATAGGCTTGTCTAGGATAGTTTGAGGGATATTTATGGTGGCTTTGGCTTATAGAATATTGTAAGAAAAAATCTTGTGTGGCTTTGCATGCTATAATTCTAAAATTTATAATTCCCTACTTTGGAGATAGATAGTAAGAAGCCAATTCATTATCTTGTAACCTATTGTTATTGTTGTTCCTACCACACGTCAGTATATTGAGAGTGGGGAGTGAATCAATATACTCACTAGTTTCAACTTTTTACTCTAAATCACACTTCACACCTATCTATGGGTTTGTGCTAGCTATAACTTAACTAATCACAATTAAGCAAAAATAAAGATCATAAAAATAGCAACACATAACATAGTATTTATCTTGTGGACACCTGGCTAGTGTAATAATCATTGTGTATAAATCAATCCTCGTAGAGCTTACACTCTTCTGAAGCACAATTGGTCAAGAGCTTATCTGTGTTAGAAGATTGCAAAGCCACTATTAGGTGTCACCTAGTTAAAGGATTTTGATAAGACATGTTAAATTCTTGCAATTTTGGGAAAAGTTTGTTTAAAGGACATTAGAAAAAAAGCTAATGTGTCACCCTTTTAGGGGGTTTGTACAAAAAACCTATTATGGTTCACCCTCAATAAGATTTACCATTGTAAAGATTAGTAAACAAAAATAAATGACCTAACAAGTAGCTACTACACTTAGCTTGAAATGGATCCTTCTTTTTCTATCTTGACCCATCTTGAACTATGCTTTGCATTCTCTTGGCTCTGCAACTTTACACCTTGATCACTCCTGTGCTTGGCTCTCCTTTCTATTGCATGATATATTCTTGTGTTGTTTGGGCTCACTCACTTTTCCTCAGCAAGACAACTCTTTGAAGGTGACTTCAATCTTTTCACTTTCCTTCACCCCTTAAGATTCCACTTAGCTCGACTTTTCTAGCTCTTTGGCTATTCACTCAGCAATCTAACCTTTCATCTTTCAACTATGTCTCCTTTTATACTTTCTTTTATCTTCACTTGGAAACCCTAATGTGCAAATTCAAAATTTTAATTCTCACCCCTACTACTAGATTGGCTTTTTATTGCAGAGGTGTATCACTCTTGTCAAATGTAGTGTGTTCGTATAGGATTTACAAATGTCATGTTTCCTTGATGACTTTCTCTTGTTAGAAAGAATTTGAATTTGAATTATTTTGACTATTCCTCAATTGATTTCCCCATCACCATTAAATGCAATATTGAGTGCACTCTTACCCTTTATATGAATAGGGAGTCATAGGTATCTTGTTCCATGCTCACCTTGTTGGCATGGACAAACTATCTCATTGATCCATCTACTTTTCCCTTCCACTTGGAAACCTTATACTCACATAAGCTTCACTTAGCATACATCATCTAAGTGGATCACCTTTATCATCACCTCTATTGGGCCCATACTTCTTCTTTTCTTTGATCATCCTTGTGAACTAGATTCATACATCAATGTTGTTTTCCAATCATTCCTCTTTACCGGTCTTGGTTCCTTCATGTGCCTTGACATCAATGACAACATTTTTAATAACTGAGTCTACTGGTTTATCTATCAGTCAATTATGCCAACAATCTCCACTTTTGGCATTAATGGAAATTATTGGTCATTTTTAGCACTCCCTATTTGGTGCCTTATCTTTGTTTTCTTTTCTTCTTTCATCATATCCCCCTAAGATAGTGCATTCACATTCTTTGACATTTTTGAGGCTCCTCTCATCTTTTGTCATGTGTTCTTTTCACAATTGTTCTTTTTAGCTCCTTTTTACTATGCTCCCCCTTTGTTATTCTTTTTTTTTCTTCTCTACCACTCTCAACTTCTCCCCCTTTGAAAACAATGTGAAAGGTGACCATCTTTTTCTTCTCTTTTGTTCTCTCGATTGCTCCCACTATGGAGTAGTATCTTGTCCCCATCAATCCACCTTTATAGTTCTTTCACTTCTTGATTATGGGTTGATGTTTACCTATCTACACTTAGTTTAGGTTGGATAGGGGTAAGACCCCTAACCTTTATCTTAGATAATCAAAAAGTATACTTCTAAGGAGTCTTTGTTAAGATATCAGCTAGTTTCTCCTTGTTTGGTACTTATTCCAACCTAACCTCTTTTTCCTACACTTGCTCCCTTAGAAAATAGTACTTGATGGATATGTTCTTCATCTTTGAGTGCAGCACTGGGATTTAGATATATTGATTGCACTAGTGTTATCATAATTGATAACTACTAGTTCCTCCATTTTATCTTGAATGCCCTCATGTAATTATTTGATCCAAACAACCTGAGTGCAATTCATTTCTATAGCGACATATTTGGCATCAAGTTTTTATTGTGATATTCAGCTATGCTTCTTATTGGTCCAAGCAACCAATCTTCCTCTAAGAAAGAATAAACCTCTAACTATGTTCTTAATGTCATCTATGTTCCTCACTCAATCAACATTAGTGAAGGCAATAAGCTTAAAGTTACCCTTGTGAGGATATAACAGGATTTACTCTTCAGTACCCTTTAAATACCTGAAGATACTCTTCATAGCGACCATGTGTGACTCTTTTGGGTTGGCAAAAAATCTAGCTACTATTCAAACTACTTGTGTTATGTCTAGTCTATTATGGAGAACATACTACTTATTACCAATCATGGATTGGTAAAGTGACTCATTTACTTCAGGCCTTTTATCTTCATTTGAGATCTTGCAACAATTTACCATTGGCGTGCTTAACATTTTTTTCCTCCATAGGAACATCTTCAGTATTTTATTTTCCCAATAAATATTGCTTCCTCTAACTAGGACACTTTAAGTTTGTTAAAGAACTTGATTACTCCAATCGTGGAAATTTTAAATTCTCTCTTGGTGGCTTCAGAAAACTTAGTACTTATCTTATCATCTCCTCCAAAGATGATATCATCCACAAATATTTTTGCAATCAAAAAACTTATTTTTGTTTCTTGCTTCATGTAGAGATTGCATTTATCATTTGTTCTTATGAGCTCGATCTTTATCAAGTATGAATGTAGTCTCTCATACCATGATCTTGGCACCTATTTTAGTCCATACAGGAATTTTCTTAGTCTATTTTTGGTTACCATTTTGTCCTCCAATGTCTAGTTTATACCTTGACTCTCAAAATGCACAATATGTGGAGAAACAAAGGATGTTACCAATAGATGGGTCAAGGTAGGTATTCTATCACTACCCTTTGAATTGAAAGGTATAGTTCCCTTAGATTGCAAATATATGTGTTAGGCCTTGTCTTTAATAGATTAGGAGTTTTGGGAGTATTATCTTTATCGAAGAGAAATAGAGGCTAGCCAAGATTATTTTAATCACAAGAAACCTAGGAAGATTGATTGATTTGAAGAGCCCACACCACCCAAATATGTCATTAATTTGAGCTATTTTCAGCTCTTCTAACATCTACTTCTAATTCCTAATCCTACTCCTATTGCCTAAATTATTGAATGTAGGGAAGATAAATGATAATAGAGCATCTATGGCTCTTAGTGGCTCTCAATCTAGAAAAATTTGCCCAATAGAAACTTCCCAACACACTACAACTCTAGTTTCACAATACACAATGTAATACTAAACCAAGAAGATGCAATGTAGTCTAGGAAAAGAAACAAATTTGCAAATGAAAAAGAAAAACTAAGTCTTCTTATAATGCCTACACTATACTAACATTTAAATCAGCATGAAATGAATTGTTTCACATACAAACATCTTTCAACTCCAAGAAAAACTAATCTGACATGAAATGAGCAATAAACCATCAAACTAAATCAGGTACACCCATCTACAAAGCCAATTCACACCAAAAGTTTGTTGATGCTTCAAGTAACTTTCAAATATAGGACCCTTTAGATTCAGCCAGTTACATTATATGATTATATTTTAGAGCATTCAAAGGAAATTAGCTCAAAATAGGATTGACTATCATTCATCCATTACAAAATGTAAGCATGTGAGGAGAATTGTCATATTTGGCTACAATAAATAGAAGAAGTAAAGAGAGGATGAAATTTGACAAGATTCAAAGTGAAGAATCATCATGGGAAGAATTTTAATGCTTTAGTTCTTCTTTGTGGAAATGACCTTATGTGTCCTGAATGCATCCAATACCATCCTTATTTCTTCAACTCCTAGAATATAAACATAATCGGCTCTCACCACTCAATAGTCATGCTTTTCTATCATATCATCCACCATGGTGACTTTAGATAAAAAAATCTAGCTCTAAGATCTTAGTAACTAGATCTAAGATCTTAGAATCTTGAAAGTTTGTGAGGCCATTGGATTCTTCTATGAATTCTAGGAATTTCACATTTATTCATTCAATGTCTACTAACTTCTTGTTTTGAGTTACACATAACTCGGTGTGTAAATCCTTGAGATATACTTAGAACTTTTCAATTACTTTCATCACATCCTTATATACACTCTTCAACTCCTACTCAGCCTTGACTAAGCTTTCAGGAATTCTATTGATTACTTCTAGTGAAGAAAATGCTATTTACCATTCCTAAGGATTCCAATACTGATGGTAACATTAGTCTTCATGCTTATCACCTCTTAGATCAGTGCCTATTCACCTCTTAGCTTCTCTAACTTATTTTGCATCAAGACTTGGTGTGTAGATACAGTCTCTCTCAACCTATGTGCATCCAAAATCAAATTGCCCATGTTCCCAATTAGAGGAGTACCTCAGGTCTCCAAATCTTCAATCCATGCTCAACCAATCTGCTTGAAATGCCTCTCCTATTGTAGATTCAATAGAAATTTCTTGTTCTCCTTCACTCTTGGATCAAATGTGCTTGCACAAGCACTATCCACTTGCACTATGGCTATGGGTCCAAGCATTTCTCTAATGTAATCAATTAACTCCTTGTTGGAGGTTTTTAGTGTTTCCTTTGTTGACTTCAATTCCTCCAATCTATCCTCAATTCTTATGTTTGATGATTTCCACATGTGGCCCATATAGTTGTGTATTGAAAACCCTATATCAATCATCTTTATCTGGAAATCATTTAGAGTTAATTCCTCAATTCTTCCCTACTTTTGAGGTTTAGCTATGTCTACCACCATGTGTCTTGTATTTGCATTTGTGGCCAAAGGAATATGTGTCTTTTGCCTCTTCACATTTTTAGATAATGGTTGTGGTGGTTGCATAGCCTATTCAATGAGATTCTTTGGTGGGATGCTCTCCTCCATTCTTCTTTCTTTTTATCAATAGTTTCCTCTAACTAAGAGTCAGTTGAGAGGATGTTTAATGCTAATTGGAGAGTTTTTAGATCAAATAACTTTCTAGCCACTTGAGTAGTCTCTTTCTACTTACTAGAGAAAGAAAATGTCACAATTTTAGATATAGAATACACAAGAAGATTACCTTGATCTAAGGCTTGTGGTTGTTGTGGATTAGCTTGGGCTTGTTGATCACCATTGGGTTTACCCTCTAGCTAGTTACTATCTCCATCCACGTTGATAATTGGCACTATATAGGAGACTTTAGTAGCAGATTGCTCCTCTTTTTCCTTTTCTTTCTCTTCCTCAGTATCTCCATCTTTTCCTATATCTAGAAGAGAGCCTCCTCCATAGGTTGGTGGGATTTAAATGTTCTTGTCTAATGATTGACCTTCACCTCCTCCACCTATTGATTGTGAACGTCCCATGGATGAAGAAATGGTGGCCACTATGGTGGAAGTAGTAGTAGATGAGGTTTGGGTAGCTCCTAAAGATACCCCAATTGAAGAACCATTGGCTCTAGTTCTTTTCCTCCTCACTCTAGTCCACTCCACTCACTTGTCAATTCTCTTTATAATTCCACTCATCAAAATTTATAACTTATCAACCATTGGGCCTTCGTGTGGGAGAGATGGAATGGGATTGTATTTTATTTCTTTTTCAAAAGTAGAGGATGTCATATTAGAACCATCATCATTAATATTGTTCACATTGATTTTCACATAATACAATTTTATTTTATCCATTGTGAGGCTTGACCAATACTTCTCCTAGGTTTGATATTCAGTATAGCATTCAGCCCAATAATCATCTAGGTTGGGATTGTGCTGCAAACCTACACCAAGATGAAGGTTATCCTTTACACAAGCCATGGGATTAAATTGAGGCCTAATAACTTCATAATCCTTAAGCTTATACTTACTTTCAATGGCCTTAATGAGGTTCTTTCCATCTAATATTGATGCACATGAAAATGATACCACCTCAACTAGAAATGATATTTTGGCCTTCTTATTAGCAAATGGAGAGTGTTGAGCTCCATGATTGTCCTACATATCTCAATCAACACAACTTTTTCATCCAGATATCTAGGTAATCTCCAAAGAAAGCCATAAAATCACTCTATTCAAATGTAAGAGAAAGAAGGTAACCTGAATAAAATAGGATCCAAATTGTGTTACTACAGTAATAGCTTCTAAAGAATATCATCTTTTGAGACACCCTTGAAGCTCTCTGCAAAGCCTTGTAGTAAAGGCATCATTCACCTCTACAAATTTCTCATAGCTCTTTCCTAGCTGAAGGAAAGGATAAAAATTGTACACTTTGCTAAACTCATCAAAAAATTCATTTTAGGGAAAGCCTAGTCATAAATGATGTGTTTCTAAGGCATAAATTAAATAAGATGATGTATGTGTTGGATACAATTGTTCAATTGTGTTTTGTCTTTGATGTCACACAAATGTCATATCAGTCATTAGACAAAGTCTACCAAGCTCAATTGGTCAGAAAGGCAAAGGACAGAGTCTACTGAGCTCAATTAGTCAGCAAGGCAAAGGATAGCATCTACCGAGCTCAATTGGTTAGCAAGGCAAAGGACAAATTCTACCAAGCTCAGAAGGTTAGTAAGGAAAGTAGACAGTTGTTACCAAGCTTTCAAGGAATTTAGTTGTTACCGAGCTCACTTGGTCATCAAAGGGAAATATGGAAGAAACGGTTCTTACCGAGCTCTCACGGACAAAGAATGAATTTAGCTCTTATCGAGTTAACTCGTTACCTAAGGATTTTGCAGAAGTTTTAATGTTAACCGAGTCAAGACAGTTAACTCGAGAAATTTTTGGACGCAGTATCTACCAAGCAAGGTTGGCCAGTGAAGGATTTCATTGATTTTTGAAATAACATCTATTTGTCTAAAGTAATATTTGTAGCTGACTGATGCATGGTTTATTGATAGATGTAACATGTGAATGAGCCGACTTGATAATCTAAATGATATAAATAAGAATTCAAGTTGTGAATTCTAAGTGAGGGATGGACTAGATGTGATATGAAGACTGATTATTATCGAAGCAAATTTTGAAGAATGATCAAATATCATTGAGGAACAGCAAAGCTATACTTGATCAAGGAGGATCTAATGATGATTAATAGAGACATGTAATCAGCAAAACTAGTTGCATCTTAATTCAGATCAATTCATTGTTACTTTCTAACAATTATAGCAGTGATTTCAAATCTCTAAACAGAGTTGGTTTAACAGCCATTTTGTAAATCCTCTCACAAGGTGACAGTTCAGTTGAATTGTTCTAAAGACCTCTAGCAAGGCCACTCCTAACAAGGTGATTAAATATTCCAATAGGGTCACACCTAAGAGTGTGTATTGTAACCTTTAATAGGGTTGGCTCCTAACAGGGCTCACTTCAAAAGAGTGAAAAATTGGTAGCTAGTTACTTGGTGGTTTTTCCCATATTGGGTTTCCACATTAAATCTGGTGTCTTTTGTGTTCATTTTATTTAACTTTTTCATGCATATTAATAATTATGAATCATATATGAGCAATAACTAGTTAATCTACTGAGTTATAGCATTCTTACAATGTTTACCGAGTATTAGCAGTAAATAAGTATTAAAGACATCTAAGGGATCTGTGGATTTGTTTTTGTGGTAATTGATTCACCCTCCCTCTCAATTACTCCATCTATAATTCCAACAATATGGACTTGCTTAAATGCTTTAGCTGTGTTCATCCAGCTTGTTAATTCATCGCACATTATCTATTTCCAATCCATATATTGACCATCCACACATACATCTTTTACTAAAAAGAAATGATGTTCTATGAAATTCATAACCTCCTTTTGGCCTTTTAGTATTAACAATAGGGCTAGAATGTCAACAACATCCATTTTTAAACTAGTACCAAACTATGTCTTAGGAAAATTACTCTTTTTACTTTTTGGTGGTTGGAACCATGTGCTCAGAATGTCTCATCACCTTAAAGTTCTCTTCTCATTATACATAGAGAATGAAGATCCAAATTCTATATCACAAAATTTATCCCTATCTGTTAATCCAAAATCATTATGCATCAAGGCTCTATCAAATGCCAAAAATATGGAATCTTTTAGCATCCTTATCTATCTTATCTTGGGATCATACTAGTTAATACACTCTTGTACTATCTGAAGCACCTAAATGGCAATGGGGAATCCAACAACTTCAACCAGACCACTCTCCTTGAGTTTATGTTGGAAATACAATAGGGAAAGTAAACTTTGTGGGTGGGGGGTGAATCAATCCTTGAAAACTTTAACCATAAATTCATTCACCACACATCCATCTCACAATTTGCATGCAAACTAAAATATCTAGCTAAACATATTCATCCATAGTATGAAAGAAAATAACATTCAATACATGTATGGCACAAGATATTTAGTTACCTAGAAACCCTCCAATGAGAAGATAAAACTAGGGTGGGGATGACACCCACAAATCTTCACTACTATAGTAATAAAGTGTATCCAATGAAGGTTACAATATTTTATCATGAAATCTTATCTACCCTGTGAAATTTCTTCCCTATTAAAGGCTTACAAGATTGTTAGATCTTATCCTATTAAAGGATTTCAACACCCTATTAGAAGTGTGCCTGGTAAAATGAATTAAATTTACAATAAAGTAAGCACCCTGTTAAAGGATTTACAATAGCTTGTTAAGACTACTCTATTAAGAGGTTTAACTGATTCACCTATTAGAATGTCTTAGCAATGATCCTTTGGTTAGCACTCTACTACTAGATAACAAATCACCTCTTTGCATATATTCTTGATCCTCCTTTGATCAAATGTATCTCTTATGTCCTCTAACCTCTTTTCTTTGTTCTCTTCTAACTATTTTTGCACATGTAAACTTCTCTCTTCACTCCTTCCACATTCCTTAAAAATTTTAGAGTATATCCTTCTTAAGAAGACCTAGGTGACATAGGGTTAGATATGAATCAATGATAATTATTCACCCATATTGCCACTTAATCCTTCCTTTTTTCTAATTGGTTGCATGTTCTACATAGAGATTCTCAATTAAGATTAATTCTTATCATCTAGGATCGTAAAAAAATCCTCAAGTCAACTCCAAAATGGTTTACATAGTAGTTTTTGTCATTACAAACAACTATGTCAAAATTGTATACTCGATACTTGAAGTCCCTGATGCTTGGCATCAACTGTAAGTCTAATGTTGTAACTCGGTATCTAAATGACTCAGCATCCATTGGTTACTCAATATTTGAATCACTCGGCATCATCTCCCTACTTGACACTTGAGTGACTCTGCACTAACTATTTACTCAATACATTCTAAGATTCTCACTCGGCATGCACTATCTAAAATGTTATGCTCAACATGCATTACTTGTTGAGTATGAATTGAGTTCTAACTTGTAAATGACTTGAGTATATCTAGACACTCATATGTCAAAACCAATCTGATATTAACAATTTTTGTCTCACTGAATGAATTGGTTGCAAATTCAATCTTCTATGAAGATCACAAAGGTCTTAAAAATGGAAAGAAGTCTATGTGTAGTCCTTCAGCTTACTAACCAAACCAAGTAGTTTATCTTGCATACTAGTTCTCAAGGTCATGAATCAACATGAAAACTTAGGGTAATAAAAAATTCATAGACAAGAAGATAAAATGTAAACACCACCAATCTAATATATATTCAATTTGAATCTTATCATTATTTGTCAAATTCCCCATGCCACACGAGTGAGGCACAGGGTGTTAGGAAAATTTTGGCTTTTAAGAGATCAAATACTACTTTTTTCCATTAATGTGGTGAATAAATGGTTTTATTCATATCAAATATGGCTCTAAGAGTAATCTGTATAATAAATTTCATAAGGTTTTTCCTTTAAGCTCCAGCATAGTAAAAATGACAAATTTCTGATGCCTATATTTAGGCTCATAAGCATGTGTTCTTATAGCTTGAGAAAATAACAACTATCACATCATCAAGTTTGAGTAGTTCATCCTTACTTGGTGATTCCTAATGACCTTTTTTTTACTTATCATTTTCCATTGGATCGAGAGCATAGCACTTTAACACCTTTTCTAAAGTTGAAGAAGATAATATCTACTTTCCTTTACCTCCTTAGTTCCTAATGACTTTTATGAGCGTAGCACAAATTTGGGATCTTTAGTGAATATTCCTCTTTATAGACAATCCATTTTTTTATCAACTTCACCTTATCAAAGAAAAGCCTTATGAAGTGCTCCTTCTATAGATGCATAGTTGAAATGATGCATTCCTCATACATCTTCATTTTGCATGAAATTATTTATTCAGATTACACCATTAGCTTAGAATCAATATAAATGTCTCTTAGGCACAACCATTTAACCTTTATATCCAATGTATTCACCCCAACTAACTTTTTCATATATTGAGGGATGTAGGTATGCTAGAGGCTATGGCATACCTACATAAGCCATTTTTTGAAACATCATAGTTGTCATGAAAAATTTGCAAAAAATCATGCATGATTTCTTAGTGTCTCTTCAAATGCCTTCAAGGGTGAAATCATCTTTAAAATACTTTATAATCTCCTCATATTTTACCTCTCAAAAAATTGGGATAGTGACTCTACAATCAAACTATGGTGTGCTCAAAGTAACCAAACTCCAAAACATCTCTACTACATTAGGAATATTTCAAAAGCTACTTATTCATGCTCACCATACTCCTTATTACTCATAGAATGAAAATCCAACATAAAAAGCTTACCATTTGGCCAGATTTATGTGTTTCAAAAAAGTGCCCTTAAAGGTCCATTGTCGAGGCTAGAGGAGTCAAAGAGATGATTTTTTGAAATGACTTAAGACTTCACTAGAATAAATTCATTTAATTGGTTTATTGACTCAAGATTCCTAAAAATCCCTTCGGGAAGAGATCAACCTAAGTTTATAAACCAAAAACTCCTCCCAATGCTAATCTCAGAAAATTGAGTTTGTAGCTCCATAGGGGCCTTGGCGCACTGAGCGGAGGCAGTTCATTATATTAAGTTTTAACAATTCATCCATGCTCCTTCAATTTATTATGAATGGCCAAGATCAAATATCTACAAGCTCTAAAATTAAGCCTCATCTTTTTAACATTTAGGCTAATCTATGGCTCATGTATTTCCAAGGCCTTTAATTATCATAAAAGTTGTTTTTACAAGAGAATGTGATCTATTGGATATAATTATTGTCTATTAAATGATGTGCTTCCTCAAAAAATGTTAGAATAGACTCTGTGCATACCTAAAATGGGTTGTTTTTTAAAGCAACCATTTTTTAGCATTTTTCATTGTTTCTCCATTTGAGAAAGCTTGAGTTTGGTCCTAATAAGCATGATTTTCATTTATTTTAGGTACAATTAGGAACTTCTTCACTTTGGTCTAAATTTTCATATAATCTTTCTTCTTTATGTAGTTTGACATTGAATGAGCATATCTTGAGCACAACATGGTATTCAAAGAAGGATTTGACTTTCCTCTCATCTAGAAAAATGCATCAACATTTGCCCAACGAAACCTATATCATCTAGTAGATTGATATGCATATACTTTGATCAATTCTTTCATAGGCAACCTTAAAGAAATAGATGAGAAGAAAATCCTTCTAATAGCTCTCTAGACTTGGACATAAGCACATTTGTATTGATGTAGCACCAAATTAGAAGCATAAAATGAGAAAACTAAAAGTCTAGCAATAGTTGGTTCTGACTAGGAACTTAGACATGCAAATGCCTAAGTAGGGACCTAGAATCTTTGATTTTACACATAAAGAATAGAAAACATGGGAAAGGAAACAAAGCCAAACACACCATAGAAAGCAAGCTAAGCTAACACACACAATAGGAAACTAAACCTACCTGCACTAACAATTACTACAAGAGTTACCTGCTTTTAATTTTGAATCTAGTACAAATTTAAGTCTTGGCCATTATAGGAATATGGAAGGAGTTCTCCAATGGGATAGGCCAATTTAAAAAGCATTATTCTAATTAACTTGTGCATTCTTAAAAGGCTCCTTCCACATAGACTCAAACTTACGATGCATACCTTTTGGTTCGTGTCTCTTATCTCACAACAAAACCATGGCTCCTTCCATGAACCTTCTTGGCCTTTCTCTTTTATCAAAAATAATCTTTACTCGCATCTTATGTTTATTAATTTGATCTATGAACTCTCCTCTTTCCTCTCAAAAATAGATTAGCTACATGATTCTTTTATCAAACCCACTCTTGAATGTGTTATCATCAATCATAGTCTTCAACATGCAGGTGGCAAGCTCTAGAGGTAGAGGTAGATTGGCTTCAACTCCATAGACCAATTCAAATGTTGAGATTCCAATAGCTCACTTAGGTTTGGTTCTATCTACCAACAATGCATCATGAAGCTTCTTATGCCAATTCCTTTGGTTGATTGAGACTAACTTCTTCATAATATTGACCAAGTTCTTGTTACTTGATTTAGCCTACATGTTTCCTTGGGGATAATAATCTAAAGAATTGATCAATTAAATTCCATTATCATAATAGAACTCAATGATCTCTGAAGAAGAAAAGTAAGAATAATTATCCATGATCAATTTTATGGGTACACAAAATCTAACAAATATATGTTCCTTCAAGAATTCACATACGACTTCATAAGTTGTCTTCTTGATTGGCTTGGCTTCAACCCACTTGCCAAAATAATATATAGCTATTAATATATAAGTATGTCCTTGATTGGTAGATGGGTTGATGAGGCCAATAAAGTCCAATCCCCACTCTTGAAATGGGGCTTCAATTACCACTATCTTGAGAGGAAAAGTAACTAGTTGGGGCTTTCCCGTAAACAAGTTACATTTTTCAAAATTAGCCACCCACTTATAAGAATCATGAAACCTATTAGGCCAATAGTAACATTGTCTGTTAAATGTTGTAACAGTAGAGGAGAAATGTCTTGCACATGCTTCATCGTAGAAATCCTTTAATAGCTTGACTTGTTGTTCCTTATCCACATACCTTAAGAAGGTGTCATCAATAGCCTTCTTATACAAAATTTCATCATGTATAACATACTTCAAGGCTTTGGTCCTTAAATCCCTTCCTTTTGGGCACTTAATTCTTCAATGTGCAATATTGGAGAACCATGGGTCCTAGGGACTTACCATGAGAACATCAAGGATGTCTTTTATTTTAGCTTTTTTTATTCTCTGCTATTTATTTTCACAACCCATTTCCATGCACAAGCTTAGATGGCTTAATTTCAATATCATATTCTTGGAGTTTAGCAACCCAAACTCCTCTATTGTTGTAACCAATGTCTTGCTAGATTGGGATACTCTTCATTGTAGAGTCTAGCACATGTACCATAGAGTGAGAGTGCAAGATATAAAATATAAAGTTCTTGAGTGCTCTTACCACTTCACAATAATACTTTTCCATTTAAGAATACTTCAATTCATGAACTTTCAATGACACACTCATGAAGGCAATAGGTGTGTTCACTCCTTCCTTGTTATCTTGCATTAGGATGGATGAAAGTGTATGAGATGATGCATAGTAGTAGATTATAAAATCCTTAGTTTAGTATGGATGGACAAGAATAGGGCCCCTAGAAAATTGTGCCTTTTATGTCTTCAAAAGTTTTCTTTCCAATGTCACTCCATTGAAATTTTGATTACCTTTCATGATAGCTACTATGCATTTTTTAATCACTGAAAAGTATAGCACAAAATTCTTTAAGAAATTAACTTGGCTAAAAAAGGATTTTACTCCAATATTTCTTAATGGTAGGTTCAATTGCTAGATAGCTCTAACTCTATCAGAATCAATTCTATACCTTCTTGAGACATAATATGACCTAGCAATTTTCCTTATGTAACACAAAATACTAGCTTCTTAGGATTCAATGAAATTTCATGCTCTGGACATCTTTGAAGTATCTTCTCCAAGTCTTTGATATGTTATTTCCTCTTATTGGAGAATACTATAAGGTCATCCAAATATACAATAATAACCTTATATTTCAAGTCACCAAAAGACAAGTTCATCACATGCTAAAATGTTGTTTCTACATTAATCAATCCAAATGGCATCCTATTATATGAAAATGTTCCCCATGGAGTGGTGAAAGTTATTTTATATTGGTCATCTTTATCAACTTGTATTTGATTAAATCCAAAGAAGCCATCTAGCATTGACATTATTTCTAATTGTACAATTGTCTAGAAGAAATAGTCCATGTTAGGAAGTGTAGTTATCTTTGAGTGAGGCCTAATTGATGTTCTTGAAATCTACACACATTCTTATCTCTCCATTTTTTTCCTAACAATAACTATGTTGGCAATCCATGTCGAATGGTGGATGGGGTATATAATCCTATCTTTCATCATCTTGTCAATTTCTCTAAAGATTACATCCTCAATTATAGGATTATAATTTCTTTATTTTTTCCTATATGGTATTGCATTAGGTTTAAGGGTTGTCTTATGCATTAACTTCCCATCCATGAATTTCTTAAGATATTCATAACCCTAAGCAAACACTTCTTGATTATTGGTGAACAATTTCTTCACTTCTTCTCTCTCTTCTTCAATACAGTACCTTCCTATATTTATCATATTAGGGCTAAATTATGTTCCTAAGTTTAGCCCATCTTATTCACCACTAGTTTCCCCCTTTCTATTCCTTTCTCTTCTAATGAATGCACCATGGATATTAAAGATTTTTTCCAATGAATCTAGATGAGGGGGAATCTTGTTACCTTTTAATTGAATGATGCCTGACTCATATTTTATTTTCTATCTTATAGAAGATCATGACATAGATGAGTACTTCCTCAAAGTATTGCTTTGTGAAAGGTTTGACCCCCTTGAGGAAGTGTTGAATATGTTTATAATTTTTAAATACCTTCCATGATTCTACATTGTCAGGCACATTGGGTCTAAATAAAAATTCAACTCTATAGAGTTGGTTCTCAAAGTTTGGATGTGGTACAAGTAATTATGATGAGACTGCTAAAGAATCAACCTTAGTGTTTTTCTCTCTAGGCACTGCTATTAATGGAAATAGTAGCAAGGCTTTCAATCTCATCCCATACTCTATTATGGTAGCTTCTTAATCTATGATTCTTCATTGAATATTGGTCTCTAAAATATTTTACAATAAGCTCAGCATCACCTTGGGCATTTAACACCTATCTACCTTGTTGTCACTATGACCAAGAGAAGAGCCTCATATTCTATAGTGTTGTTGGTCTTTTTGAATTCTTGTTTATAAGCAAGATTGGTCCTCTCTCCACTAGGTGACACCAACACAACACCAGCACCTAAAATTGTGAAAGAAAAAAATTCCATTAAATTCAAGTATCCACATCTAGTCACCATCAGGAAGCTCTAATTCTTCTTGAATGTTAGTTACATCAATGAATAGAATGTATTTTCCAAATTGTGTTTCTTGATAGAGAATTTGAGCTTTAGGATCTTTTGATTTTAGGACTAGGAACTTGGCCTTCTCCTCTAGTTCAAAATTAACCTTCTCATTTCCAATTGGTATTATTACATGAGACCAATCAAGTTTGATCTCTGCTCCTATTTCCCTTAAAAAAATATGGCTTAGGAGCATGTCATAACTAGCTGGAATATCTACAACTAGTATTGTGAGATTTAGTCTTTTGGAAAGATGAGAAGCTAAGGAAACTTGGGCATTGTTAATTTTTCCTATAAGAGGAACTTTTTTGGCATCTATTGAGTAATAGTGTCCAAATATATTATTCAATGGTAGACCTAAGTCTTTAGCCACAGTGGTAGGCATGGAATTTTCAAAGGCTCCTAAATCAATTACGTAGTTACTAAGCTTATAGCCACCTATGAAAAGGGAGACATAAAAGGGTTATATTTTTTACCAGGGGAGATAGCAAGAATGTTAGACTCCTCTTCTTGAAATAACTTTGGCAACACAATCTCCCATTCAGAAGGGGGCGTGTACTAGTACTGACTCCCTCATTTACATGATCATTCATAGTGGCATTAACATTATCCTTAATACTATCTTTACCATCACCTTTACAATTTTTCACAAGTCTTTGTAATTGAGTTGGATTGGACTTAAGATAGTCAAGTGGAGAAATATGGATTCTCACATCCTTACAATACTAAACTATATCAAATGAGTCAGATGGCTTACCTATTTGATCCCTTTGAGAAGATGAAGGCACATAATCAATAGCCTTGATTGGATTAGTCATTGGTGTATTATTCCAAATAGGAGTAGAGGAGGCAGCTTGATTCTTATTCTTTTGACCTCTATTCATGACCATCATTTGAGCTCCATCCAAGGTGGAAAAACAATCACCACCCCTTTCTGAATTTTTCTCATACTCCAAATAAAAAGTGTCGAGGTCACCATTGGGAGTAGATTTATATTCTCTTCTAGGATACTCCACTAATAGCTCATTATTTTCATTTATTTTATTATATCTAGTCATTTCAAGGAAAGAGTCACCATCATGGTTTGCTCTCAAGTGAAATGTACACATGTTGTGCTTCTTGGGTGTGGCTTTAATTTATATTCTATGTTGAGCAGGTGGCAACAGCAAGACCTTTCCTTCATGAGGTTTTCTAGGCATGCCTTGATGGGGTTTTTGGAATGAAGGGATAGGCTTGCTGATTTTTCTCTCCATATATCATGTCATTTGATAATTTATGCAACATGGCTTTTGTATTGTTGGTAGTATTTGCAACATTAATTATGGTTTCTCCAGTATAGATTTCTCTTTTTCATTTCCCAGTAGCAATTAGATCATCTTTTAATTCAATGGCCATTCTCTAGGCCTCTTGTAAGTTAGCTACACGATCTCTCCTTGGTTGGAAACTGAAATCGGGTGGCGTAGAGCTAATGAAGAATGTCTTCTAATTTTCTACATTGGTCTACTTGTTGCAATTATCCAATTTATTAACATGTTAAACCTTTCAATGAAATCTCTCATAGGATTGTTTGGTTCCTTCTTGATTTGTGTGAGTTGTGATATTAGAGTGTGCTCGTCCTCCACACTCTTGAATTGTGCTTCAAACCTTGTCTACTTGTCATCCCATGTAGTGATGCATCCAACTAGTAGATGTTGAAACCAATTGGTTGAATATTTAACTAATGTGTCCACAAATATGTGAACTATAACATCTTCATGTTGTATGGAAACAACACTATAGGATACAAAAAATAATGCAATGCATTCTTCTACTGATACTTTTCCATCTCCATTAAACTTAGAAAATTTATTTCTTGAAGCTCTTGGTAGAACATTTTTGGTAGCAAGATGTAGGGGATCAATAGCATTACCTCAAGGTACTAAAATGGATCTTGGTAAGAGGATGATTATAGGTCAGAACATTACCCTTATATGTGTGACAACTCCATGAAGAGTTAATGCATTGCACATGGATGGAGCTTGAGTTTAGAAAACTAGGGGAGAAGAGGACTTGATTCTAACCTGACAGACAAGATTTACTGAAGAAAAAAAAGTCTTATGAACATCTTCTAATATAGGATCCCTAGAGGAGTTTCATCTACTTTTGAGGGAGTCCTCCAAGATAGGAAAGTTGACTTTCTTAATTTCTTCATACACCAAATCTACTTCATTGCATCCCCTCGCAATTGTGGTGTATTTTGGATCTAGGATGACCTTACTTTTCACCATTCTTAATTGAATCAAACAAGTTCTTGAGCTTTCCTTATTCTCTATTTTTTAATAATTCTATCCCAATTTTCAACTATAGTTTCCTCATTTTCCAACACAAGGCTAACTCTTTTGTATTCTTCTATCTATTTTCTATTTCATCAAGTTAAAGAATTCAATTAGCTAAAAATGACTTCTTTTTCATATTTAAATCTAAGGTTGGTTGGGAAATGGGAATTAGGCCATCATGAGGAAGTACCATATCTTCTCATGAGTAAACTTTCAATTTCATTCTTCAGTAGAGTCACCAAAAACTATTGGCTAACAAGTTTTCCTCCAATGTCAAGTTTATACATTAACTCTCAAAATTCCCAATGTGTGGAGAGAAAAAGGACCTTACCAACAAATGAATTAGTCTAGGTAGTCTATCACTACCCTCTAAATTGAAAGGTATATTTTCCTTAGATTATAAAGATTTGCATTAGGCTTTGTCTTTAATAGATCAGGGGTTTTGTGAGTATGCTCTTAATCAAAGAGTAATAGAGCCTTGCTAGTATGACTATAATCACAAGAAACCCAAGCAAATTAAATGATTTGAATAGCCCAAACTACCCAAATATATGGTTAATTCGAGCTATTTTCAGCACCTCTAACATCTACTTCTAATTCCTACTCCTACTCCCAAAACCCTTGATCAATTAAAGATAGAACCTAATGAAAATATTTTCAATCTAAGGGAACTATACCTTTTAATTCAAAGGGTAGTGATAGATTACCTACACTAACCCATATGGTGGTAACATCCTTTATTTCTCCACACATTGGGTATTTTGAGAGTCAAGGTATAAACCAAACATTGGAGGACAAATCGTTAACCAATAGCTACATACTTGGTTCTTTCCATGCTTGTTCTCAAACCCCTTGATTTTCTCAATGTACACTTCTTCTTCAAAACCTTCATTCAAGAATGTAGACTTTGCATCCATATAGTACACTTCAAAGTTATTATAGGGTGTAAATGTTCTGTAGTCTTCATCTTTCAAAGCTTCCCTCTAACTTTGGGCTTCATGTGTGAGAGAAGACATATTTTCTCTCACCTTTCTCATTGTTATCACTCTAGCATCCTTGTCCCCGATGACTTGGTCTACTAAGTGGTGCCTCCTCACATATTTTGCTAGAACTAATTCCCCTTCAGGTGCATCTATTATTTTTTCTTCATGATGGTATTCCTCTACTTGAGTTGATACAACTTATTGTATAAGTTTCACCTCCAATACTCTCTCCACTGTATCACTTAGTAGGATGTACTCAAACTATTTTTAATATTTTGGTTCTTTCTTATTGTCTACCTCATTCTTCTTTGAGAATTCATCCACTCTTACATTGGAAATTTCTACAATCTTGTTTGTATAGAGGTTTAGACACCGGTATGCTCTACTCTTGGTAGAGTATCCCAAAAAGACACCTTCATCAATTTTAGTCTGAAATATTTCTTTTTATTCATCCCTCTTGATGTATTATTTTCTTCTAAATACCTTGAAGTAACTAACCGATGGTGTGTGACCAAACCACAATCCATAGGTAGTCATCTTTGTTCGCTTCTTCATTGTACCTTGTTCAAAGTGTACACATCTATGCTTACATCATCTCTCTTGTAGATTTATGCAACATTGTTTAGATCATCAATGTTCTATCACAACCTATGATGGTTATGTTCCTTCTCTCTACAACATCATTATGTTGAGGTGTCTTGGGAGTTGACATTTGTCTTCTGATTGCATGCTCCTCATAGTAAATTTCAAATTATTGTGACATGAATTCACCTCCATGGTCTAATCTCAAGCACTTAAATTCTCCACCACTCTCCCTTTCTACTTTTCTTTGTATACTTTGACTATGTGGAAGGCTTCTAAATTTTCTTTCAAGAAAATAGTCCACATCATTCTAGAAAAATCATCAATCAACAACATAAAGTATTTTTCACTAGATACACTCTTTATCTTCATGGGACCACACAAATTAGTACGAACAAGATCTAGTACATGATTAGAAGTAAGTGACTTGTTGGAGAAACTTAAGCTTGAAAAATGTCCTAGTTTACATTCATTACACATAGCATTAATAGGTTTAGAAATAGGGAGTAAACTCCTTACACATTTCATCCTTCCTACTTTGACAATACTTTCAAAATTCACATGACATAGCCTTCTATGTCACAACCAACTATTATTATTTTTTGTTACCATACAAGTATTACTAGAAATATTGAGGTAGATAAGACTTTGCATGTCTTCTCAAATATTCTCCATGAACCTTTATTAAAATCAAACTTATTTTAGTTCTTCTACTAGATATACATCTTCACAACTAGTGGATTCATTTAGGGTTGTAGTACCCTTACCTATCATTCTTCATGGTGATTTTTTATTGAACTTCACCATCCCTCCATTGTAGGCCTTGACCTAGTATAACTTGCTCCTATCACCAGACATGTGGTGTGAGCAACCACTATCTCTTATCTAGTTCTTTGTGGATACTAGCTAGTATCGGTTATCTAGTCTCTCTCCACTCTTTCTTTTATGATAGCAATGGAGGAAACTTCATCTAATCCTCATCATTATCAATTATTTACTCTCCATTAGTCACATTTTCTTTAGAAATGTAGCATTATTTTTCTCCTTTTATTTGGAGTTTGACCACTTCTTTTTGGTTCCCCTCCATTTTTTGTTCTCCTTCCTCATAGGTTTAGGGAATCTAGAAGCATAATTTCCTACCTTTTGTGGTTAAAACATTAGGAAGGAAGCTTACCTTTATACTTCCCTTTTTCCTTTGACCATTCATTTTGAAAATAAAGCCTCTAGCTCTTCTTGTTTGGCTTCTTTAGCATACAAGATCTCTATTTCTCTCGTGTATCTAGATATTCTTGTCTCTTCTCTACCTCTTTGTGTTGCAGCTAATGCGACATAGGGTTTGAATGCATTTTCAACCTTGGGTGGTTAATTATTGTCAAATTTGCTAAGCTCAAATGTAGTGATCTTTCCTACTAAGGCATCAAGTGATACCTCCATCTTGTATATTATTCCCATCTCTTGATTGGATGATACCCTTATTGCATATTTAAGAAGAAAGTTTCTCAATACCTTTTTCAAGCACTCTTCTTCTTCTATTATTCCTCGGTGCTCTCTAATGGTTAGCATGACATCCTTCACCCACTTGTCATAAGTTTTAATCTCTTCACTTTCTTGCATCCTCATGCCATAAAAATTTTATCTTAGGCTTTAAGCTTTATCCCTCATGACATTCTTGTTGCCACTGTGGTTGACTGTTATCTTTTCCTGCATCTCATACACTATCATTAGTTCTTCAACATATTTATACTCAAAGTAGGATAGGGTGCTCGCTAGAGAATACGTTGTGGTTGTGTGTATATCATTCAATTGGTTTAGGTTGAGTTGACTAGTTGGTTCAACATATTTTACCTATATATGAGTCTAGTAAGAATCTCTAAGAGTCTTCAAATGTAGACACATCTTCCTACATTGTGAACTATAGTTTCCCCTAGAAAAATTTAGTGCATCTCTTTTAAACATCTTGATCTTTTCCTCAAGTTATTAAACTCTTGTTTTCTAAGGATCTGATACTAATTATGGTCCTACTTAGGTTAATTTACTAAGAGGGGGGTGTTGAATCAGTATACTCACTAGTTTCAAATTTTTACTCTAAATCACACTTCACACATATGGGTTTGTGTTGGCTATAACTTAACTAGTCAAGATTAAGAAAAAATGAAGATTGTGAAAATAGAAACACAACATAGGATTTATCTTGTAGAAACCCAACCATGGTAAAAGCCATAGTGTGTGAGTCAAACCTCACAAAGCTAGCACTCTTTTGAAGTGCACCTAGTCAAGATCATATCCCTATTAGAATATTACATATAGATTGTTAGGTGCGACCCCATTAAGGTATTTTGATAAGACCTATTAAATTCTTTTTTGATTAGTAGAATCCTTGTTAAACAATTTTAGAACACAACATAATGTGTCACCCTATTAGGGGATTTTTAAGAATAACCTATTAGGGTCCACCCTCATTGGGATTTAATATTATAAAGATAAGTAAACAATAGGAAATTATCTAACAAGTAGCTACTACACTTAGCTTTAAATATATCCTTGTTCAACTCTCTTGATCCATCTAAAACTATGCTCTACCTTTTCTTGGCTCTATAACTTTAGAACTTGATCACTTTGCATTCAATTATCCTTTCTCTTGGACATGATATCCTTGTGTTCTTTTACGCTCACTCACTTCCCCTCATCTTAACAACTCTTCAAAGGTGACTTCACTCTTATCACTCTCCTTCACCCCTTGAGATTCCATTTAGCTCATCTCTTCTAGATCTTTGGCTAATCACTTAGCAATCTAATCTTTCCTTTTTCAACTTGATCTCCTTTTATACTATCTTCTAGCTTTACTTGGAAGCCTTGATCTATGAATTCAAAATTTGAATTGTCACCCCTACTACTAGCTTGGCTTCCCATTGTAGTAGTGTGTGTCTCCTGTAAGATGCACATAGTGTTTGTATAGGAGTCACATGTGGTATGTGTCCTTGATGACCTTCTCTTGTTGGAAATAATTTGAATATAAGTTCTTTTAACAATTCCTCAATCCATTTCCCCATCACCATTAAATATAATGATGAGTGCAATCCTACCCTTTATAGACTAGGAAATCATAGGTATCTTGTTCCATGCTCACCTTGCTAAAATGGCCAAACCATCTCACTAGTCCATCTACCTTTCCCTTCTACTTGGAAATTTTATTCTCGTGTGTACTTCACTTAGCATACTTCATCTAAGTGGATCACCTATGTCATCACCTCTTTTGGGATCACACTTCTTCTCTTCTATGATCACCCTTGTAAACTAGTCACACATAAATTTTATTTTCTATTTATTCCTCTCTATTGGTATTGGTTCCTTCATGTACCTTTACATTAATGATAATGCTTTTGATATTTGAGTCCATTGGTCTATCTATTAGTCAGTTATGCCAATGGTTATTTCTCCTTTTTTTTGTGCTTGTGTTATTAGGGGAGTACCCTTAGTCAAGTACTATCAAAGTAGAGGTTCATGAGCATGTAGATAGATCACCTAATGTGAGATTTTTTTATTAGGACTATGGCTTTTGGTTTGACAAATAAGTGCAAAAATGTCTCCAGTAAGGAATTGAGGTGGAAGAGCTAGAGTTGTGATAAAAGAGGGCTTTAGAGTCCTCCAAAGATAAGTTAAATAATTAAAAAGGATAATTCATAGAGGAATAAATATCATGGAAATATATGAAAGTGAGGACAAAATTGAAGAGGAAGGCCACATTGAGCATGAAGGAATAGAAGTGGCTAGGGAACCTAAGGAATATTGGAATAAATTCATCATGTCCATCATCTAGTCATGGTTGATTTATTAAAATGTGTTGTGTCAACTATTATTATAAATTTTGTATGAGTTTACTTACTACAAATAGTAAGTCATTTTTGTGACTTTCCAAAAATGGTAATTTTAATTGGTAATTTTAATAAGTGTTTTACATCTAGTTGTGTGATTCATACTTACTAATATGTTGGACTGTGCAACTTGGTTTTTAATAAGAAATTTGAAGCCATGATTTTTAATTTTTGTTTGAAATTCTTGTAATTGTGAAAATTTCAAAGAAATAAAAGTTGATATATTTGCTCATGTTTTTTTATTGATATATATTTACTAGGATTTTCCACAAATATTTTGTTGTGTGAATTTCACTCTTCTTTATTTTTTCTAAAATGTTGTATTTTTCATTACAGTTGGTATCAATTCTTGGTTGTTAGAGTAGAATTAATTATTTTGGAGTTATGAGCAATAGGAGGAAGTTTTGCTACTAGATCTGAAGTGTAAAAGTTTGATGGCTCAAATTTTTCTCTTTGGAAGCTAAAGATTCAAGTTTTGTTGGTAAAGGATGGTTGTGATTTAGCTTTCAACTAGTGATTTTCATCAAAACATATAAATATGAGCATAACATATTGGAAATAGATGGATAATATTGCTAGCGATACAATCCAGTTATCTCTAGCGAATTCAGTTTCATTCAATATTACAGAGGAGAAATTTTGTCATAGTTTATGGAGTAAGCTTGCAAAGTTGTATGAAATGAATTCTTTGCAAAATAAAATTCTTCTAGGAAGATAACTATATAATTTGAGGTTGCATGACAATACATCCATCATAAATCATTTGAATGAATTTAACACACTGACACTCAAGTTGTCTTAAGTGGGAGTTAAGATTGTTGAAGAAGATAAGACAACAATTTTACTATGCTCCTTTTCTAATAGTTGGGATCAATCGGTTATAGTTCTAAGTAATTATGCACCTAGTGGGATGTTGTTCCTTGATGATGTGGTATCTTCTTTAATCTCTAATGATTCAACGTGAAAAATGTCTCAAGGATCTTCTTCATCTAATGAAAAGTTAGTTGCTAGAGGCAGAACTTGGGACATAGCTAATGCCAATAATAGAAAAAATAGGTCCTAATCCAAGGGGATAAAAAAGGTGAAATGTTGGAGCTGTGGAAAAAGTGGACATGTGAAAAAAGATTTTAGGTCTCCAAAAGACACTAAGGAGAATCCATCTTCAAATGGTTCTAAAGAAATATTGCAAAAGTTTAGACCCAATTGGAAGATGCAAACGTATTAAATAATAACTTGAGAAGTTCCCTACATCATGTTTGGATTCTTGATTCTGGTGCTTCTTTTCATATGGCTCCTCATAGATATTAGTTAACTTCTTATCATACTTTTTATGGAGGTATGGTTTATATGGGAATAAAACCCATGTGAAGCAATTGGTGAAGGAAAGGTATGTATTAAGATGTTTGATGGAGTAGTAGAACTATTAAACAAGTAGACATATACCTAGTTTAATCAAAAATCTTCTTTCACTCGGAGTGTTTGTTGAAATATTTTAATGGTTTATTGGTGAGAATAGTTGTATGAAAGTAATAAAGGGAGTCTTGGTTGTACTAAAGGGGGAAAAAATTGGAAATCTATACAGGTTGGTTGGTACTACTAACAATGCATAAGTTAATGTCGTAGCTAATGCTGAGATGGACTCATTAATAATCTTGTATCAAAGGATAAGCCATATGAGTGAATGAGGTCTCAAGGCATTATTAGACAAAAAATATTCTTTGTAGTGCTAATTTGAGATTTTGTGAACATTGCTTGTTTGTAAAGAAAAATATACTAAGTTCTTCTAGAAGTATTACCAAAAGAAAAGATGTTTTAGATTTCATTCATTCATATACTTAGGAATCTTATATAACATCTATTAGACGTTCATCATATTTTGTTTCATTTATAGATGATTATTCTCAGAAGGAGTGGATATATCTTCTCAAAAAGAAATCTGAAGTGTTGTCTTGTTTCAAGACATTTAGGGAATCAAAAAGTTCAGAGAATTAAATGTCTTAGAATAAGTAATGGAGGTAAGTTTTGATCAACTAAATCTACACAATTTTGTAGAGAACATGGAATTGCTAGAAAATTTTATGGTTGCTAGGACACCACAACAAAATGGTGTAGATGAATACATGAACCATATAGTTATGGAGTGATCCAAATGTATATTAAGCACTACTAGTTTGGAAAAGAAATTTTGGGGTGAGACTGTTAATATAACTTGTTTCTTGATCAACAAATCTCCCATTACTACTCTTGAAAATAAAATTTTAGAAGAAATATGGAAATTTGGGCTAATTGAGAACTCATTTCTTTGTGTTTTTGGTTTGGATTTTTATGCACATATTCTTACAGAGAGTAGAAATGGGTTGGACAAGAAGTACACAAAATGTATTTTTCCTGGTTATATAAAAGGTACAAAGGGGTATAGGTTGTGGGATACTTCTACCCATGATATTATTTTTAGATGAGATGTATTTTTTTATGAGAAGGTGCCACAAGGAGATAAAGAAAAAAATAGTGCTAAAGTTATTCTAATAGAGGTGGAAAACCATATTGTTGTTCTCAGTGTTTTTGATAAAGGATAATTAGAAGAAAATCATTTAGATGAACAACAATGAGAAGAGATATAAGGTGCAGTATTGCCCATTTTAAGAAGATCCATTAAAGTGTCTCAATCACCTGAAAGGCACTCTCCTTCTTGTATTTTTGTGTATGCATTACTAATTGATGTTGGTGAACCTAGTTCATATCAGGAGGCTTGTGAAGTAGAATGTGTAGAAAAATAGAGAGTCTCTATGGAAGAGGAGTTGGAATCTATTAATAAAAATGGGACTTGGGAGATTGGCTCATTACCTATAGGAAGAAAAGTTATTGGGAAAAAGTGGGTCTCTATACAAAGCTCAATTGGTGGCCAAGGTATTTTCTAAAAAATTTGGTATAGATTTTGATGAAATTTATTCACCAAATATACATTTGAGTATTGCCAAAGTTGTTTTAGCTCTTGTTTGGAGTCTTGATTTGGAATTAGAATAGTTATATGTTAAAATAACCTTTTTTCATGGTAATCTCTTTGAGGATATCTATATGCAGTAGCTAGAAGTTTTTAATGAAAAAGGCAAGGAGAGTCTTGATTGCAAATTGAAAAAATCAATGTATGGGTTGAAATAGGCACCAAGATGTCGGTAGAGGCAGTTTGGTTCCTTCATGATGAGTATAGGTTTTAGTAGATATGAGTTTTATTTTTGTGCCTATTTTCAAAAGTATGATGATGAGAGTTTTAAAATTCTACTTTTTCATGTAGAAATGTTGGTTGTAGGTCATAGCATGGGTAAAATCATCCATTTAAGAACTCATCTTTCTATGGAGTTTGACATGAAGGACTTAAGAAGTAGAAAATAGGTTCTTGGAATAAGGATACATAGAGATAGAATAATATAAAATTATGGTTATCATAGAAGACTTATGTGGAGAAGGCTCTACAACACTTCAATATGCAAAGTACACAACCAATTAGTAATCCATTTCCTATTCATATTAAGTTGTATTCATAATAGTGTCCTAGCATAAAAGTAGAGAAGACACAGATGTCTCATGTACCCTAGTCATCAACATTTGGAAGTCTTATATTTTCCATGGTATGCACTAAATCATACATTGTGTAATGCAAGAGTTGTTGCAAGATTGTTGGAAGCATGAATGCTGATGATATTCCTATGGGGGAGTATTTTAGATATGTTACTATGATGATATATTACATTCATGATTGAGTTTCTCATTGATGTCAACATAGCAGTTTTCTATGGTATTTGACAGAAGAACAATCGAAAGATCAAGTTAGTATGGATGGCTAGTTGAGTATTCTAACTATCCAAGGCTGTAGGAGATACTTATGAGCATCTAATATATGTAGTTAACATCAAATGAAGAAATTATAAGTCTAGAAGAAGTTATGTAATTTTTGGTGATGTTTGTTCTAAGATAGAGTTTACAGAGGCATGTTCTAGTAAACTTATTATAACTCTTAGCAGAGCGGTTATTTTGAGAATTAAGATTGAGGATATGAAGAAGACATATTGGTGATGACATGGATAAGATCTCTCATCATAATATTAAGTCTACAAAAAGATATTCAAGTTGCAAGGTAGAAGATTAATGTTATCACTAAGTGTAACATGTTCTTAATGTGGTCCTATAATGACTAATTGAAAAGGTCTAACAGTCGACTCAAGGTATTGTTTTATGGACTCGATATAAAGGAAGGACATTTTTCTTTATCATGGTATGGATATGAATGGTTGATGATTGATGATAAGTAGTAGTAAGATAGGAATGTGAAGTTGAGAAGAGTAGTGCAAAAGTGAAGGAAACTTCATTCCCAAGGTTTCACTGAGTGTTCTAAGGTTTGATATTTGGATCTAAGGTTTGTGACCTGGTCTAAAGGTCTAATAGTGATTGGTTCAATTGAAAAAACAAAGGAAAGGAGAACATAAGAGTAAACTTCATGTTTAGCAGTGAACTCTTCTTGTAGTTGAAATTGCATGTTTGGCCAGTGGGCTCTTCTTGCATACATTGTACTACAACTCCTAACAAGGTTGGCACAACTCCTAATAGGGTCCGAATCTCCTAATAGGGATTCAAAATCTCCTAATAGGGACTCTATTACTAAATATTTTAATAGACTCCTAATAGGGTTCATCCTCTAACAAGGAATATTTATATTAGTACATCATCTTGTGGACATCATTCCCACCAAGGTTTTCTCTCTAATCAAGGGTTTTCCTAGTTAACATATTTGGTGTAATTGTTAAGTTTACTTTGGTTGAATGGTTAAGTTTATTTAAAGAAGATAAATTTTTTAATGGTTGGATAACTGATTCACATCCCCCTCCCCCCTCTCAGTTATCTTGGTGGACTATTGTTTCTAACAATTGGTATCAGAGAATCAGGTCCTTGAAGATAAAGTTTAATAACTTTGGGAGATCCATGGAGAGCATGTTCAAGAAAGATAGTTTTAAGTTTGATGGAACAAATTATGACAGCTAGAAAAAAAAAGATGATCTATTATGTATGGGTTTGAGATATTGGATCTTGACAAAATCAGTGAAGACAATCATTGCCGAAAAGGATTTGAAAAATTGTACCAAGGATGAAAGAGATATTTTTATGTGCAACATGAGAGCTAGAGAAGCAATATAGACTACACTTTTTGAAATTGAATACAATCAGGTAAAATCACTTGCTACTTTCACATTTGATTTGAAAAGCTTTGGAAAATAATTTTTAAGGTGATGCACATTCTAAGAAGTTGAGGTTACAAAGTTGGATTTGTGCATTTCAAGATGCTAAAATGATGGAAGATGAATCAATAAGAACATATATAGGCAGGATATCAAAAATTACTGTAGGTATTAAATCTCAAGGAGGAACCAAAGAAGATGATGAGATTATATGGAAGATATTAAAGACTCTAACACCACCATTTAAGTCAGTAGCTTAGATGATACAATTGTTGATATCTTGTACCAAAGATTTCACAAAGGAGACATTGCTTGGAAGATTTGAAGCAATCAAGAATGAACTGAGATGATTTGGAGAATTGACTAGAACTGAAATAGTTTTTAGTGCCTTGAATATTTAACCTAATTTATCAAGGAGCACAAGTGCTAGAGGATATTTTGCTAGCAGCAGCAGATCTGAGGAGGACAGAAAGATTAAAGGAGTAGCCCTTCTGGTAAGAAGAGAAAAGGAGGTAAGAAAATCTTTAAATGTTGGACCTATGATGAATATGGTCATTATGCATCTAAGTGTCCTAAATGAGAGGAAAAGTATAAAGGAAATTACAAAACTAGAAAAGATAAAGAGTATTCATATGCAAATGAAGAAAATAATTATGATGAACAAGCATTAAGTGCTAGTAATGATGAAATTGGATTTGTGGCAATTAAAGAAGAAAGTCTAGAGATAGTAGCTTTGGTGTCATAGGTTGAGAAGAAATCTAATTGGATAATTGATAGTTTTTGTTCACATCATATGACTCATAATATGAACAAGTTTGTTGACTTCAAAAGTCTGGCTAGAAGCATTGTCAAAGTTGGAAACAATGCAGCATGCCAACTAAAGGTTATTGGATCTATAACTCTTGATGGTAAAATTAACACTGAGGATGTATATTTTGTTGATGGTTTAAAGTACAATCTTTTGAGTGTTGGATAACTAGTGGACAAAGGTTATCAATTGTAGTTCATAGAGAAAACATGCCTGATCAGAGACAAAGATGGAAAGGTAATTGGAACTAGAACTAGATCTAGAGGTAATGTATTTTAGTTGAATCCTACTAAAATGACATGTTTGGTTGCAAAGGTAGATGAAAATTGGTTATGGCATAATACATTTTTTCATATAAACTTTGACAATATTATGAAGACTAGTAGTACTTTGTAGTTAGAGATTTGTCAAAAATTGTAAAGCCAGCTAACACAATTTGTAAGGAGTGTGTGTTGGCAAAGCATAACAGAACTTCTCTTCCTTGCAAGAAGTTTACTACTACAACAAAATTGGAGATTGCACACATATATCTGAGTGCTCCTAAAAAGACTAAAAGGATTCTATGATGAAAGGTATTTCATGATTCTAGTTGATGACTTTTCTAGAATTATGTGGGTTGCATTTCTTAAAGAGAAATATGAGGCATTTGACAAGTTTAAGATATTCAAGAATATAGTTGAGAATGGATCTGGTATAAAGGTTCAATGTTTAATATCAAATAGAGGCAAAGAATTTAGTTCAAATGAGTTTAACATGTTCTATGAAGAAAATTTAATCAAAAGATAGTTATCAGCTCCAAAAACACCTAAACAAAATGGCATTGCAGAAAGAAGGAATAGGTCAGTTACAAAAGTTGTAAGAGCTACATTAGGTGAAAATGAGGTATCCAAGACATTTTGGAGAGAAGCTATGAATACAGAAGTCTACACTATGAACAAAGTGAAAGTTAGGAAAGACACAAACAAGACCCATTATGAATTATGGTTTGGTCACTCACCTATAGTTAAGTATTTCAAAAATTTAGGAAGTAAGTGCTATATCAAAAGAGATGATGATATTGGTAATTTTGATGCTAGAAGTGATGAAGGTATGTTTCTTGGTTATTCATTGAAAATCAAGGCTGATAGAAGTTATAATCAGAGAACTAAGACTATTATGGAAAGTGTGAATGTAATAATTGATGAGAAATTTAGAATACAAGAGAGGATAGTTGATTACAATTCAGATAATGATGTTGTTACTAAGCCAAAGAATGATGAAGTATTTCATGAGACTAATAATGATTTTTAGAATGAAGGAGAGCCAAGGTAGGAAAAAATCTTAGAGCCTTTAGTAGAGCCAAGATTGAGATAGCAACTCCTACTTTAGAAAAGAATATGATAAAGAATCACCCATCTGAGCATATCATTAAAAGCAAAGATAAAGGAGTGATAATAAGGAGAGTCAATGAAGAACTGCATTTGATATCTCAAGTTGAACTTAAGAATGTAGATGAAGCATGTAAAGATGATTGTTGGAACAAGTTATGAAAGAGGAATTGGATCAGATAGTAAAGAATGAGACATGGGAATTGGTCCCCAGACCAGCAAATAAAATGTGATAGCAACTAAATGGGTATTCATGAACAAGATGAATGAACAAGGTGAAGTTGTGAGGAGCAAAGAAAGATTGGTATATAAAGGTTACTCACAGCAAGAAGGAATAGATTATGAGGATATCTATGTACTAGTGGCTAGAATATAAGCAATAAGATTATTCTTATCTTATGCAACATGAAAGAAATTCAAATTATATCAAATGGATGTCAATTCAACATTTTATAAAGGAGAACTTGAAGAAGAAGTGTACATTGAGAAGCCTAAAGGTTATCCTTTGATAGATGACAAGGACATAGTGTTCAGACTGAAGAAAGCATTGTATGGCTTGAAACAAGCACCAAGAAACTAGTATGCAAGGTTGGACAAGTATTTGACAAAGCTTGGATATAGAAAAGGTATGGTAGATAGTAATCTATATTGGAAAGAAATTGATGGTGGTTTAATGATTTTGGTAATATTTTTTGATGATATCATATTTGGAGGAAATAATGAAGAAAGTGAGAAGTTTTTAGAAGAGATGAAGAAAGAATTTTAAATGAGTATGATAGGATAAATGAAATACTTTCTAGGATTATAGATTTTACAGAATAAAGAAGGAATCTTTATTTCTTAGACTAAGTACTTGAAGGATTTATTGAAAAGGTTCGGTTTGGAAACATGCAAACCCATTGGAATACCTATGGTAAATAGACACAAGTTATCTACTAAGGATGAGACACCTACTATTGAGCAGAAGAAGTACAAATCTATGATTAGAGGATTGCAATATCTGACTCACACAAGGCCAGATATAGCAAATGCAGTTGGAATTGTTGCAAGATTCCAAGTCGATCCCAAAGAAGCATATTATGTAGTAGTTAAAAGAATATTTAGATATTTGAAGGGAACATCTGAGTTTAGATTGTGGTATGATAGGTCTAATGATTTTACTCTAAATGTTTATACTAATGTTGATTGGGTAGGAAGTACGGATGACAGAAAGAGCACCAGTGTTGGAGCCTTCTTTCTTGGAGGAAGATTGGTTTTGTGGTTAAGCAAGAAGTAGGATTGCACATCACAAAGTACAGAGGAAGTAGAATATGTTACAGTAGCAAACAATTATAATCAAGTTGTTTGGGTGAAGTAGATGTTGAAGGATATAAGGATAGAAATAAATGAACCTGTTGTCATACATTGTAACAACACAAGCATGGTAAATATGTCTAAGAGTCTAGTGTTGCATCCAAAGACTAAGCACATTTATATCGAGTATCACATGTTGAGAGAGAAAGTTGTAGAAAAGGAATCAGATTGGAGTATGTGAGCACTAAAGAGTAGATTTCAAATATATACACTAAGCCTCTTCCCAAAGAGACTTTTTAGTATTTGTGAGGTATTCTTGGGGTTATTCCCCTTCCTACATCAGAGTAGAAGATGCAAGAGTGCATCAGTCCATTGTAACAGAGCACCATTGTTGTTCTAAATTGAATGATGATGCTTCCTATATGGGGGAGTATCTATGATGGACAGATTCATATTGGACTCTTGATGGATGTCATTTTTGAACAGTACCTTTTGACACTTGAGTTAAGCAAGAATTAGTTGTTACAGAGTTTAATGCAGTGAAGTTGGTTGTTGAAGCCTTTGACATTGATGTCAATGGGGGAGATGTTTGGCATGAAAATAAGCATGAAAAATAAAAATAGCATGTACAGCATGACGGTTGAGAAATTTCTGCATGAGTACAATAAGTTCAAAAGAAGTACAGCATGGAATGATAGTTTGATAGAAAGCACATTGAGGTGTATCAATGGGGGAGAATGATTGATGAAGAGGATTTGAAAAGTAAGATGAGCAGTCTTTTGTTGGTATTCTTGGAACTAGATTTTTTTCATCTATGTTGCCATCAATGCCAAAGGAGGAGATTGTTGCAAGATTGTTGGAAGTTACATTGGAGTTGTTTTGATTCAAGGGAGACCTAGAGATTTATTTAGTGAGAAGTTAAATGATGCTAAGAAAAGGTATTCAGTTTATGATTGATAATTTTATTCTATTAGTCAATCTTTGAAGAAATGGAGACATTATTTAGAGCCTAAAGATTTTGTGTTGTACACTAATCAAAAAGATTTATAGTATTTGGGAAGTCAAAATAAATTGAATCAGAGACACATGAAGTGGGTAGAAAATTTTTAGAACTTTTCTTTTGTGTTGAAACATAGAAGAAGACAGCCAAACAAAGTAGATGACACTTTGATGATTTGAAACATTTCTATGAAACTTTTTATGAACCTTGGAAGGTTGGTAAGAATCAAATGATAAGTGAACAAGGCAAGTGGACTATTTTTTTCATTCAAGAAGATATATTTAAGGGAATTTAATTGTGCATACCTAGTGGATCTATGAGGGACAACATCATGAAGGAGAAAACATAGTGGTGGACTCGCTGGACATTTTAGAATTGATAAAATAGTAAATATTATCTCTGAGATATATTACTAGCCTTAGATATACAAAGATGTTTAGAAGATGGTTAAGAGTTGCAAATTTTTCAATAGCAAAGGGAACTAAACAGAATTTGGGATCGTATTCAGCATTAATGCATATTTTAGTAAACCTTGGGAAGATATTAGTGTGGACTTTGTATTTTCCTTACCTGGAACTCAAAGAGGTGATAATTATATTCTAGTAGTGATTGATAGATTTTCTAAAATGGCTCATTTTTTACCCTATAAGAAGACATCTCATGTAGTACATTTAGCTGAATTATTCTTTATTAAGGAAGTGGTAAGATTACATGGGTTCCCAATGTCTATTATTCCATATACGGATACTAAGTAAATTGGTTATTTATGGAGGTCACTCTACAAGAAGTTGGATACTGGGCTTAAGTTTAGTTCTACATTTCATCTGCAAACAAATGGGTAAACCAAAGTTGTGAATAGTAGTTTGGGTAACTTACTAAGATGTTTGATTGGAGATAAGCTTGCTAATTGGGATTTTGTTTTGGCACAAGAAGATTTTGTGTATAATAATTTTTAAATACAATCACTAAGAAGAAACCTTTTGAGATAGTAAGTGGAATACATTGTAAAGGAAAAATCAAGTTTAGACATTTGAAACTAAAATAAAGAGAAATGTTGAAGCTTAGGAATTTTTGGATCTCATGAAGAATTTCCATGAATAAGTGAAGAAGAATATAGATATTAGTAATCAAGAGTATAAGCAAAGGGAAGATAAAGGAAGAAGATAAAAATTTTGAGGCAGGAGATGAAATTATGGTTCAATTCAAAAAGAAAAAATTTCTACTTGGTACCTATAGTAATTTGAAGAGGAAGAAGTGTTGTCCCTGTAAGATCTTGAAGAAGTTGGCAATGGAAATTCTTTTGAAGTTGAATTACCAAAGGACATGGATAGTTCACCAATATTCTATATTGCAAACATATTTGAGTATTTTGGATCAGATAAGGAATTAAAATATAACCTAGATTATCCAAGAGAAAGAGTGAAAGTATTGAAAAGGTTATGGATCTTAGATTTAGTAAGAGAGCCAGAGAAAAAGACTATTTGGATTATCTTGTTCAATGGAAGGAGAAATTAGTTGAAGATGATTCATGGATAACACAAGCCGAGTTGGATATTTATGATTTAGCTCAAAACATTAGGATTTCTTAATGTGGACATCATTTCTTTATTTACCCCAAGTTTCAGATTTAGGAGCATCTTGGGCCAATGAGAAATCTTTTATCAACCAAAAATATTGCTTTATTTTTATTCCAGATTTTTGTTTGAGGAGTTATCTTTGTTTCTCATGGTTTCAAGTTGTGTGCATTTAGAATCTTAATGTGGACCCTTTGTTGATCCTTACCCTAAGTGTGTGGAATCTAATGTTTGTTGTGCTTGGAGTTTTGTGCCTCTTTCTTTGTTCACTTTTCACTTCTTATTTTATCTAGCATACTGTAGAGTTTCTTTCTAGTTCTTATGATTACATGGCATCTTCCAATTTGAAGGATATCTCTTAGATCATGTGTGGGCCTATCCTTAAGAGAATGGATTTGTTCATTTCCTAGTTCTTTTATTTTCTCCTCCAAGGAAGAACCTAGTTTGTGATTAAATTCTTGACAAGGTCACTTATGGTCTTGTTGGCTATATAAGCACTTGTATTATATTTAGGAAAGTAATTTGGTAGATAGAGAAGTATAAGAATGTCTCAAGATTGAAAGATTTGAGTTATATGGATGCAATTCTTGGTATGGGTTGCAACTAGGAAGGCCTTATAACCTAGCGTATATATTTTATTATGTAAGTTGTCTAATCAATCAATATCTATTCGTGGAAAATTTTGGTTCTTTTTTGCTTGATATGTTTTTGCTATTGTGTGTACTCTTGGTGAGGTCTTGGGAGATAAGAAATGGTTAATTTTCTTCTACCTTCCTTGTAGCATTGTTCAAGCAAAAAGATTTTCCAGTAGCTACATGTCAAATCTTAGTATTGATTATTGGATAATTATGAAGTGGATTCCTAGATATCTAAGAGGCACTTTAAATTCTATTATCTATTATAATGGGAGTATTCTTCAAGTAGATGGGTTTTTTTGTGCAAAATTTGATGGAAATAAAGATTAGAGAAAGTCTAATAAAGAATATTTTTATGTTTAGCTAGAGGTATTGTTAGGTGCATTTCTAGTTTGTGGGTAGTTGTGACATTGTCAACAACAAAATCAAATCATATGGCAATAACACAAGCTAGAAAAGAGGCGATATGGCTTCATTAGCTTTTGGGTAAGTTACAAGAAAAATGAGACAAAATTATTTTACATTGTGATAGTTGAAGTGTTATTCACCTAGTAGGTAACTCATCCTATCTTTCAAGAAAAAATATTTTGATATTCAATATCATTATGTTCATGAAGTGTTAGAAGGAGGATAGATGTCTTTGGCCAAGGTTCACATAGATTTTAACCCTGTAGACACTATGATGAAGGCTATAGGTAGAGAGAAGTTCATTTAGTGTAGAACTTATCTTGGAATGTAGATTACCTAATAATAGGTAGTAATGGTAATGAGCTCTTGGCAGAGGAATTTTACAAGTTTTTAATATGACTTCAAGTGGGAGAATATTGGAATGTGAAGTCATAATTTTCATCATCTAGTTGTGATTGAGTCATAAAAATGGGTTGAGTCATCATAGATGTTGATGTAAACTTACTATAATTTGAAATTTTGTATGAGTTAACTTACTATAAATAGTAATTCATTTCGGTGACTAGTCAAAATAGTAATTTTATAAAGTGTTTAATGTGTAGTTATACAAGTCATACTTACCAAATTTAGTAACTTTCTAAATTTAGTAAGTGGTCTATATTTTGAACTCTATAACTTGGTTGTTATAGGTAACTTGAAGTCATGATTGTTCATATGCTTTAAATATTGTTGTAACTATGAAAATCTGATATAAATAAAAGTTGAAAAATTGGCTCCTCATTTTTTACTGGTATATTTTTACCAAGTTATTTTGCAAAAATATTTTGTTGTGTGAATTTTTCTCTTTTTAATTGTTTTAGATTAAGGTAAAAATAGGTTTTGAAAGGGCCCTGAAACCCTTTAACAATAAAGAAAAAGATCAACCATGAAGCACAACTAGGTTTTACAAGGACCTAAAACCTGTAGTTTAAATAGTAGAAAAATCAAGTTTTACAAGGACCTAAAACCACAAAAAAGGACCATAAATAAAACCCAGGTTTTACAAGGACCTGGAACCTAGTTTTAACACTAGACAAATACTAGATGAAAAAACCAAAATCAGTGACCAATAACCAGGACCAATAATAATAACCAAGACTAGTACTAAAAATAGAGACCAAAAACTAGAGACACTAGAGGCTGCTATTGCAACTCTTTTATCATTTTGACCACTTCTTTATCGATCTCTACGGTGCCTTGAATGGTATCAGTAGCTGAACCACCAATAGCCTCTGTTGCCCTTTTCCTAGAGCTTTGCCTAGTTCTTTTAATTGGTCTCCCTAGAGACATAATTTCTTTATTTGTATGCTTCCCTAAACTTCCAACAACAACACAAATATTGGAAGTTACCTATTCCATCTTATTGCCACTTTCCTTGATTAGTAAATGAAGATTTTTTCATATTCCTTTAGTTTATCCAGTATATTACCCACCTGCACTTCCATCAAACTGATCTTAGCATGGTCCATATCCTGGTTCTATTACACATTTTCCATTTTCCTTTTGAGTCTCATTAATTGATTATACATCCATGAATCCACTTGCAATGAGGTATCAGTCTTAAGTTTTGTAGTATGCAGAAAACAAAGCATAGTTTCCCTTTGAAAAGACTAATTCTTATACTTCCCCATTTCTTCTCTGCCAGAAGACTCATCCTTGTCTATCCTTTCCTCTTCCCTCACATTAACATTAGAAGGGTCCTCCTTTGCCTTCTCCATTTCCTTTTTTCCATCCCTCGCTCCCTTGGAATGCTCACTCTAATTTCCCTCTTCACCAACATTACCCGACCATGAATTTTTCTCACTACTCTCTTCCTCATCTTCCTTACCACTCTCACCCTTACTATCTAGGTATCCTTTCAAGTTGGAACTAAAATCTCCAACATCCTTGTTTTCCTCCTCCTCCTTATTTTTTGAGTTATTAGACTTAGTAATCTCTTCCACATTGTGTTGAGGAGTTCGTTGGGTTTTTTGTTTCAAACCCCTCCTTTTTCCCTTGATAGCCTCTCTTCCTAGATTAAGTTTTGCTAATAGAGTCCTTCTTTTTATTAGAAGGAAGAGAAGACACAATGGCCATGTTTTTATAGTAACCCTCAATAAGTAAATTAACCCTTCATGCAAAATAGGGTGCGACACTTTTTTCCTATGAGCTTGCAAACTTTGGAGTAAAGAAAATCTCAAATAAAAAGGAAATGAGAGTCTATATTTGTGCCTAAAGTTATTGAGGAACACAAAGTGAAATTTATGCACATGTTTAGCTCTACCATCTAAGATAAAATACTCATGAATACAAGAGAGCACATTCTACTAAACAACCTTTATCTAACCCAGTTCATAAAAATTTCCATTCTTCTCCACATTTTTCTCCTCTGCTTCCATTTTGGGAAATTTCTTGAATGCATCATTTGAAATACTCATTTCTTTAGTAAACTTAATGCCTTCCATTTGCAAACCCATCACCTCAGCTATGAATTCCTTAGTCAAATGCATAGTCACACCATGCAGAGAAACCCTATCTCCAATCCAATTTTTGAAGAACACCATAGTAACATGAGGTTTAAACCCATGAAGATGCTCCAAATAATTGGTTACATTACCCTTTTGCAGAATCTTCCATACAGAAGCTTTTTCCTTCCAAGCCTTGCAATTTTGTGGCTCCTATTTTCATGGCTCTCCACCCATTTCCAAAGATTTCAAATTGCTGCAATAAACCAGTATCAAATGGAGATGAAGAATAGAAGAGTTAATCAAATACCCTGCATTCATAGATACAACTAAGGCATGCCTTAAATAGATATGTGCTTGGCCAGGATTAAAATCACATAAATGTACTTCCTCAAGGAAAGAACACTGACATCAGTAACCCCACTCCCAAATATCATTAAATTGCTAATCTTAGTAAATATTTCCCACCACCACATGAGTTGCATCATAATTAATAAGGGCTTTGAGATACACATTCCTTCTTAAGTCACCATTCCACATCATCTTATATCCCATTTGGATAGCATAGTTGGCAATCCAATCTGCCACTACATTACCTTTGTGGAATGTGTGGGATATAATCACTTTTTCAAATTTATTCATTAAAGTTTTAATTTCCATAACACTTGCCTCAATCAACCAAGTAATAGAATCTTTATCATTAAGCATATTAACAATGTTTAAAGAATCTCCTTCTATCCAGAGGTTTGGTTAACTAGTTTCAACTGCTAGTCTCATAGTATAAAGAGCAGTAGTTGCCTCTGCTTTGTGACTATTAGAGTTACCAATGGGTATTGCAATGGAATCAATTATATTACCTGTATGAACTCTCAAAACACCTCCACAACCTTCTCTGCCTAGATTTCCCTAAGCAGCACCACTGAAGTTCCCTTTAAGCCATCCAATAGGAGGAGCCTTCCATCTAGTCATCAATCTTGGGTCATTTTTTTTAAATTAGAACATTTGGGTAGCATCGGTGAGTCAATTTGAAAATCTTGATCACATCTTCTTTGAGACTTAAAATTTTCCTTTATTGCTCTAACAATATTTTGTCCAAGCACCCATCTTGGCATTTCTTTATTTCTAAAAGTTCTATTATTTCTTTCTTTCCAGATACCCCACCAAAGATGGGGAAGAGTAATTTTCCATAGAAAATCTACATCAAAATCCTTAGAAGGACATCTCCAACTTTTAAAACAAAGTTCAACATTATTTTGATGAACCCAAGTTATGTTCCAATAAATGAGAATAGTGGTCCAAACTTGTTGAATGTAAGAACAGTTCAAAAAAAAATGATCTCTATCTTCAAAACCTCCTTTACATAAAGTACATCCATTTACTACATTAATGCCTCTTTTTTGTAAATTATCCTGGGTAAGAATTTTTTTTTGAAGCAAAATCCAATAAAATATATTTATTTTTGGTATGAGACCCTTTATACAAGCTTGAGACCATAAAGGTTGATTACCTTTCTCCTTAGATTTAAATATAGAAGAAACTTTGAATTGACCACTAAGATCAGTATTCCATATCATCTTATCCTCCTGATGGGGATACAAAGAAAACACATTCAACATTATTTGGATATTATAAACACCTTGGTCAACATCAAGCAGGTTAACCCAAGTGTTTTTATGCTAGTAATGTCCCACAAAAGTCCCATACACTTGCTTACATCTATCAACTTGAGTAGTATCCTCAAAGTCCTCAATCAGAGGATGATCCATTAACCAAGAAGCTTCCCAAAATCTAATATTTTTCCCATTTCCAATTTTCCATGAAGAACCTTTGGCTAAGGTTTTCTTAGTTCCCTGAACAACTCCCCAAATAGAAAATGGATAAAGAACATCAAGAGATGATAGGAAATTAGACAAAGAGTTGGCATTAAAAAGATACTTTTGTTTCCATATAGTACTCCATTCCTTCCCATCATGATAAGTTATCTAGCCTTGTTTTGCAAAAGAGCTCTATTCATACTTCTTATAGACCTGATTCCTAATCCACCATCCCTAATAGGCTTATAAATTTGATCTGATGCAATCAAAGTCATTCTCTTCTTTTCCTCAGTTCTAGTCCATAAAAAATTCCTTTGAATTTTATCAATAGTATCTGCAAATTTCACTAGTATTCTAAAAAGATTGAAAGCATAAGTAGGAATACTTTGGAGGTAGGCTTTAAGGAGAGTAATTTTACCAACTTGACTCAAAAGATTACCCTTCCAACGTACCAACTTCTTATTAAATTTCTTAATGCAATCTTCCCAAAAAGGATCAAGAGCTTTTGGACCCAAGGGAAGACCCAAATAAATACAAGGAAAAGATCCTATCGAGCACCCAAGAATTTTAGCAATTTTGTTCTATCTTGGGATAGGGGTGTTAATAAAAAACAAAGTAATCTTGTTCCAATTTACCAACTAACTAGAGGTAGAGGAGTACAAATTAAGAGCTTGCTTGAGGTTTCTAGCTTCCTTAACTTCAGATTTACCCATGAAAATATTATCATCAACAAATTGACATGAGAACAAGTAAGAGGTTGAGAAGAAGGCTGCAAAACTTTAATAATCCCTTGTTGAACCAATTTCTCAATATATCTCCCCAAAAAATCAGCCATAATAACAAAAAGAATAGGGGATAAAGGATCTCCCTATTTGAAACCTCTAGAGGGACTAAAAAAATTGGAAGAACAGCCATTGACCAGGACAGCAGCACAAGTAGTTGAGATCAACTGCTAAATAGCTCCAACAATCTTATGATCAAACCCAAAGGCCTGTAAAATCTTAACAAGAAAAGCCCATTCAACTCTATCGTATGCTTTACCAATATCAACTTTCATGATAAACCCTTAATTATTAGAACATGATAAAGAGTGAATATTCTCATGAGTAGCAATGATAGAATTAAGAATTTTCCTACCTGGGATGAAGCCATTTTTTTGAATAGCAATGAGAGAAGGAAGCACCAGTAGTAACCTAGAAGTTGGGACTTTTGAAATAATCTTGTAAAAGGAATTACAGAGACTAATCAGTCTAAACTAGTCTGGAGAATCAACCCCAATCTTTTTGGGAATCAGACATAGGAATGTAGAGTTAATTTCCTTAAGAATTCTTTTTACCCCAAAAAATTCCTTGACAGCATCACAAACATCTTTTCCAACCAGCTTCCATGTCTTCTAGAAAAAGGATGTGGGAAAACCATTTGGTCCTGGTGATTTGTCTCCTCCCAAGGAACAAATAGCTTTTAAGATTTCTTCTTCCTTAGGAATGGAGCCTAACAATTTATTCTATTCGACAATAATTAAAGGTCAGATCACCTATAAAATTTTAGCCTCGTGAGAAGGATCAATGTTGGGATTAGCTGACATTAAAGAAGAAAAAAAGGAGACCATCTCTTCCATAATATCCTTTTCCTCAGTAATCTTCAAATCTCCCTTTTTCAGATATGAGATACAAGTTTTGGCTTTATGCTTCAGAGTAGAAAGATGGAAAAACCTATTATTCTTGTCTCCTCCATTCAGCCAGATCTATTTGGATATTTGCCTCCAATAGATCTCTTCTTTAGTAATAATATCATGATATTGAACCAACTTTTCATTCTCTACTCTAACAAGATCAGGAGTATACCCATCCTTTTGTATTTTTCCTAGATAGTTTGGATATCATCCTTAATACTTGCTTTTCTCTCAAAGATATTACCAAAATATCTTTTATTCCATATTTTAACCTCATTTTTAACATTTCTTAACTTTGAGGCTACTCTATAAAGAGCAGTACCTTCAAGATCTATATTCCACCATTTAGCCAATTTACTTTCAAACTGTGGATGTTGCATCCACATTTTTTCAAATCTAAAAGGAAATTTTTTTTTGATATTAATCTTATCAACAAAAAAAATCAAAGGGAAATTATCAGACCCAATTTTTTGAAATGCTTCCAGCTTGCAAATAAACTCTTTAGTCCAATTAGGCAAAATAAGAGCTCTATCCAGACGAGCCTGAATTCAATCATTACCTATCCTCTTATTACTCTAGGTAAATTGAATTCCATGAAGATCCATATCCATTAAACCCTCCTTATTGATGAAATTCATGAGATCTAGTCTCCTTCCAACTGACTCACATTTCCTCCCTTTTTTTCATGGTCATAAAGAGGAACATTAAAGTCTCCCATAATAATCCATTGCCTAAAGTAATCTTTACTCTTTATATGAGAGAGAGTGTCCCATACCTTTTTCCTAAGGTTCTTAATATTTGGAGCATACATATTGAGAATATACCAATCCTCTTTCTAGTCAATACTAGTGATTTTAACCACCATGAAATGTTTACTAGCATTCAAAATAGTTCTTGAGTAATAAGTTGTTCTTGAGTTCTTGAATAATAATCTTTTAAATATTTAATTATTTTAGCTTTCTCCTTTTCCATCTTTGTTTCTTGCAACAGTAGAAAATCCAGTTTATGCTCTCTAAAAAAATTCCTAACAACATCAAGTTTATGGGTACTATTCAAACCCATAATATTCCAAGTGATAATTTTCATATCTATTTTTTAGGAGTAAATTCCAAAATAGTTTCATGTCTGCCATCAGCAATATTCTGCATACCAGTTCTCCTAGAAGATTTCCTTCTAGGTTTGTCTGGGGTACCAACATTTGGCTTCACCTTGGCTTGCTGGTCCAATTTACTACTTCTAGTCTCCACTCCTTTGGGGATTGTATTGATCTTCTTTTCAACCTTTTTCCTTTGACTCAATTTATTTTTAGAATCCTTCCCTTCCTCCTTTATCTCCTCAAGCTCAAAATCATTCCTAAAGGGAACAATTTCTTTGCACACAAGTGTCTCAAGAGACATTGGGGCAATTTTTTAATTTTTAGTCAACTGGAGATTTTGAGAATCTCTTGGCTCCAACAGTTTACTAGAGTTAGACTAAATTTCCCCATCCTCTAATTCACCCATCTCAACTAGATCTTCCCAATTTTCATCAATATTCTAATAAATTACTAGTTGTTTCATCAAATCCACCATATCTTCTATATTATGCTCAAGTAACATAGATTCCAACATAGTCCCATCCCCCTTATTTTCAATGTTCAAATTTTCTTTCATAGCCAAATTTGACATTTTGCTAGCATCTTGAGATTCCAAATTCAATTTATCCTACATATTTTTCATATGAGTGACTTTAGGTTTCCATACTTTCTTCTAAAATTTTACTTCTTTCTTTTTCACTTCCTTTTCAATCTTTGGATTATTCTTACCTTTATTAGGACATTTTTTCACCCAATGACCCTATTTTTTATAGGCAAAGTAGGTATTTGGAAGATCTTTATATATAATTTCATGTATTCTTTTCCCCAGTTTTGAAATTAGTTCCACTTTTTCTAGGAGGTGATTCAAATTTGCCACTTTCACATATAGTCTAGCACTCTACAGTTTAGATATCGATGCTATTGCATGATCCATTGCAACCAATTCCCCAAATGAACTAGCAATTCCTTTAAAAATATTTTCATGCCAAAATTCTAAAGGAAGGCCATGGAGTCTAGCCCAGATCAGTGTGGTTAAGAAGAAAGCATCTATTAAATCCATATTTGGCTCCCATTTTTTGATAGTGAGAGTACTTTTGCTAAACAACCATGGGCCTCCATAGACAACCATATTCATATCTTCTTTGCAATTGAAAATAAATGAGAAGAATCCATTCAACATAGGGGCTATATCAACATCACCATGGATAACCTATTTATATTTAATCATTTTTTTCAAAGTATCTATATCTGGTCTAGCCCCCAAAAAATTTCCCACAAGAGTAAACTCCATGGAAGACATAGAAAAATCAACAATAGGGTCCATAATAAAGATTTGGAAATCACCTTTCTCCTAACAAGATTTAGAAGTCACCGGTGGGAAGAATGATTTACCGCCAATTTTTCTACCAAACAAGGAAGACCATGTCCTTTGATCAGAAAACCCTACCTTTGACCCTTTTGAATTCCTCTCATTGTTGACCTCCACATTCTCCAAAGGATTCTTTTCCTTCTTGAATACCTACCTAGGCATGTCAAATTCAAAAGAAGAATCCAAAGAAAGGTCCCATACCCCACAACTAGTGGTACCTACAACCATAATTTTATTAGAATAATCCACCATTCTACCTTTTGTCCATCAACTTTTGCTAGATTCTCCTCTATTAATCCTGTTGTTCCTCCAGGATTAGTACCTCTTGCTAGATTCTCCCCTACCAATTTCTCGCTTAGCAAAGAACCAGCAAATTCAAAAATGCGTAGAGTGCCAACCATGAGTTTTTTGAACCTCTTTTTTAATTGTTCTAAACTACTATATTTTTTATTAGAAGGAAGACACATTTTTAGAGCCATTTCCAAGATTAGAAAAAGACCTAGATTGAATTCCACACATTTTTGGGAAATCTTAACCCAAAGGAGTTGATTAAATGGATCAGTAATCTAGAATAATATTTTGAGTATGAAAAAATTGAAGATCTTGACAAGATCAAATCTACAAAGGCCAAACTGAAAGGGAATTGCAAAAATTTTGTCAAAGAATATTTAGTTGGAAAGAATAGTAGAGAAAAGGAGAAAATCACAAGATGAGATTAGATGGTGGCTAAATTGAAGAGATAATTCATTCTTATCAATTATGAACTTAATATACTAAAGAAAGTGTAAGGGTTGAAGCAAGATAGAAAATTTGTTTAGAAGTATGTATAATATTTCTATCACGTCCTCATTTGAATAAGACATGCAAAAATATTAGAAGGAAAAAAAAATTTCTTACTTTAATGGGTTAAGGCCAAGTATTCATGAGGAGTTGTGTCTAGTTAGAATGACTAGTATTGAAGAGACATAGCAACTCACATTAAGGGTGGAAGAAAATTTGAATGAGAAGTTTAAAAAAAAAGAAAGGTGGAAGATGTCATGGTGGAAAAAATTAAGATAAAAAAATGATGAGGCCAACAACATTCAAAATTAGAGGGGAAGCAATTTCAATAGTTCCTATGGTCAAAATAATAGGGATCAAAGAGGAAGAGGAAGAGGTTAAGGACAAAGAAGAGGAAAAATTTTTGGGACATGTTTCCATTGTGGAGAAGGACATGGAGCTTATGAGTTTACTTAACATTAATGGAACCAAAAGAAGACCTAAGGGAAATGCATGAGTTGCACATGTAGAAAGATTTCAAATCACTGCATTCTAAAGATGTTGAAAGATGAGAAGTCTTGGTTATCAGAAGAGCCTTGCTAAGTGATGAGAATGGACCTAAACAAAGGAAAAATGTGTTTTGCACTAGGTACAAAGTTAATGGTAGACTATACAATGTCATTATTTATAGTAGCAACACATATTATTGTGTTTCTAAGGAAATGGTTAATAATTTAAAGTTATAGCAAAAAGAAGCATCTGAACCCCTACTAGATTTCTTGGTTGCAAAATGATCATAAGACCTTAGTTAATGAATAATGTCTAGTAAAGTTTAATATTGGGAACTATCATGATGAGTATATGTGTGATATCAAACCTATGCATATTTTTCATATTATTTTTGGGAAGGCCCTAGCATTTTTATCATCATGCAACAAGTGATGGTTATGCATATATCTATTCTTTAGAAAAGGATGGAGTGCAACATAAGTAAAATTCATTGAAGGAAATAGTTGAAATGGTATGTAGAAATGCTAGAATAAGTGTATTTTATGGAATAAAGTTCCTAGAATGTATGACACATGATCATATGTATTTTTCTTTAATTCCAAAATTGGGAAAGTGGTAGTGGATGATGCACCTACAAAAGTTGCAAATTTGTCGGATGAGTTTTAGAATAATGTATATGATGATGTGCCTTATGGATTGTTACTAGTGAGAAATATTAGTCATTAGATGGAACTAATTTTGGAAGCCAATTTTCTGAATAAGGTAGCTCACATAATGACTCCAATGGAAAGTGAAGAATTGTATAGGAAAATATAGGAGGTGTTACAAAATGGGCTTATTCATGACATTTTGAGTCCATATTTTATACTAGCAGTATCTTTACCAAAGAAAATGGAGAATGGAGGATGTGTGCAGATTCTCGAGCCATCAAAAAGATAACTATCAAGTATAAATTTTTCTTTCCAAGGATAGATAATAATATGGACCATTTGAGTGGATTTGTCTATTTCACAAAGATGGATCTAAGGAGTGGACACCAAATATAGATTAGAGAAGGAGATGAATGTAATACATCCTTCAAAATAGTGGATGGCTTGTATTATTAGTTAGTCATGGATTTTGGGTTAACCAATGCGCCTAGCACATACATAAAACTCATTAACGAGGTATTGAAAGTATTTCTGGGTAAGTTTGACATTGTTTACCTATATGATATTTTGATCTTTAGTAAGACATTGGAAGATCATATAATGCATATTTTTAGGGTCTTTGAGAGGTTAAGGAAATATAAAGTGATGATTAATGTAAATAAGTGTATTTTTTTGAAGAATGAGTTAGTGTATCTATAGGATGAGTGGTCTCAATACAAGGTCTAAAAATAGACCCAAAGAAGGTGAAATCTATCCTCAAATGGAAAACTCCAAGGAGTTCTAGTGAGGTAAAATATTTTCAAGATGTAGTTATATTTTACAAAAAAAAAAATCAAAAGTTTTAGTAGTGTTTGTGGACCCTTGATGAAAACAATGAGAGTGGATAGAAAAGATTTTAAGTGGAATCTAGGATCAAAAAAAAGTTTTTAATTATTGAAATACAAAGTTAAAAATTAATCTATTTAGCACATCTAGATTTTAATAAGGTTTTTCAAATAGATTGTGATTCTAGTAGCAATGCTATTGTATCTATTTTGAGCCAAGAAGGTAGACTTGTTGCTTACTTCAATTAGAAGTAACTAAATGATGTCAAAATAAAATATTATGATTTTGATAAAGATTTTTATGATATATTTCATGTATTGAAGTGGTGGATATGTCTTCTTCCCAAAGAGTTTTTTTACATACTAATCATCAAACTTTATAATATTTGAATATTCAAGGAAAGTTATATCAGAGGCATTTGAAATGGCTTAAGTTTTTCAAGAGTTACACATTTTTTTGAAACATGGGAGTGGGAAGTCTAATAGGGTTGAAAATAGATAGATTTTGCTAATAGTAATAAAAAATAAGGTTGTTGATTTCAAGAAACTCAAGAGTCTATATCCAAAGGATCCTAATTTTGGAGAAACTAGGAAATATTGTACCAAACCTAGTACTCTAGATAGAACCAAGTGGCTCAATTTCATCGTTTAAGATGGTATTCTATTTAGAGGAAGTCAATTGTACATTCCAAAGAGTTCTATGAGGGAGAATATCATCAAGGAGAAACATAGTGAAGGGTTGGTTGGACATTTTGGTCAAGATGCAACCATTACTCTAATTAGTGAGAATTAATTTTGGCCCCAGTTGCAAAAAGATGTCAAGAAGTTCAAGTTGTAGAGCATGTTAGATGGAAAAATAATTCAAATAAAATATATAATGATTTTTAACCTTATGGAAAGACATATTGTCAATTATTTCCAAAACACTTAGTCATTATGAGAAGTCAATAGTGACCAAGCTACTAGATAAAATTGTTAATCAAGCTCATGAGAGAACCAATTTAATAGTGTTAATCAAGCAAGTAGAGAGGAGTTTCAACTGAGTTTTAGTGTCAACTGAGCTAATAGTATACACTGAATTGTAGTGTCAACCAAGTTGATAATATCTACCGAGCACTAGTGTATACCGAGTTAGGTCAGGATTCTTACTTTAGAATGAGAACTAAGTAGGCATAATAGTGTGAACCAAGTCTACCAAGTTTTCTAAGTGATCAATATGGACTGAGCATCCATTATTAACCCAAGAGCAAGAGTTATCCAAGGTGACAGTATTGCCCGAGTGTATGTAGTATCACCCGCGTAAGCTATTGGAGCCAAGTCTCAAAACTGAGCCAACTTGGTAATTTTTTTCAAAACTATTGAAGTTGTAGCCAACCTATTAATGCAATTATTTAGATGGATATAAATATAAGGTATTTTGAAGGAAAGGTAGAGACTCATCTATCACAGTTAGATGATCAATTTACTTCAAAGGATCTTCATAAGAAAACAAAGTTGCATAGCAAAGATCAATCCATTGATTCATCCTAATAGGTGCATCAGTGGCAAATCCTTTGATAGGTTGGACCTAATAGTCCTTTCTAGAAACTCCTAACAAAGTACATACCTAATTGTATTGTATAAGTCCTCTCACAAGGTGGACCTAACAGTCCTACTTACTCTTAACTAAGTAGATCACCAGAAGTGATCAATTGTAAGCCCTAATAGACCAAATTTATTACTACAACAGTGAAGCATTGTGGGGTGTCATCCCCACCCTAGTTTTACTTTCTACTCAGAGGGGTTCTAGGTTAAAAATCTTGTATCAAAGTGTTATACTTTATTGATTTATTCTCCATGCATGCAATTAGATTAGATAATATAATAAAGTGGATTAAGAGAAAGAAGTTTTAAGTGGTTCTTGATTCACCCCCCCCTCCAAGTCACCTAGCTTGCATTACATTTGCAACAATTAGTATCAGAGCCTAGTTCTCTTATCAAAATTTTAGCACCTTGAGAGAAATGATCTAAGATAATAGAAGTATACAAGCTAGATAAATCCATTAAGAATGAAAAGTTGGATCTACATGTGGCCATGGAAAAAATCAAGAAACTAAAGCATCAACTCTCTCAATCCCTCAAAAGAAGAAAAGAATTGGCAGTATAAATGAATGACAATCTATACACAGAAGAAAGAATTGAAGATATTTTCAGAGAAATAAGTTTAGATGAAGCATATGCAACTATAGAAGATCTACTTAGATGGAACCTTATTCTATAAGAAGAAGTGAGAAAATTGAAAAGAAAATAGGAGATTCATTCAGTCAGGATATGTGAAGTTATGGAACAAAAGAAAAAAGCTGAAAATGACAAAGATATGGTAGAAGAAGACAAAATATTACTCAACACCAAACTAGAAGAAAAGGATAATGAAATCTGCCATCTTTCAATACATCAAGAAGATATGATTTAGTTGAATAGTGCAAATCAAGAAATTTTTAATCTAAGGATAGAAAATGAAAGACTCACAAATGATCTTAGAGTAGAAAAAGAAACCAATGAAAGAATGATGAGATCTTAAGAAATCATGGATCAGTTGGCTAAGCTATCTTAGAATAGAGACAAAGGGAAAGCAAGATTGGGCTACACTGAATAAGGAGAATCATCATAGCAAGGAGCTCAAAATAACAAAAGACCTACATATAATCATTGTGGAAAGTTAGGGCATACATAAAACAAATTATGGAGCAATGAAAAGTCAAAATATAATGGTAAATGTTATAGTTATAACAAACATGGACATAGAGAAAGTGAGTGCATAGAGAAAACTAAATTTGAAGGACAATGTTTCACATGTAAAAAAAAAGGTCATAAATATTTAGAGTGAAAACCAAAAAATGGAATCATATTGAATAGGTAAAGAAATCTTTGGTTGGGATTACAACACATGGTGCAGATTTTATCTATGTGGTGAGTATGGACATATAGGAGCTAACTATATGAGGACTCACTTCAAAAAGAGGAATCCCGCCAAAAGATGTTATGTATGCAAAGAACTTGGTCATCTAGAAACTAGTAGAACTTGGTCCATTAATTCATCCTAATAGGTGCATCAGTCTCAAATCCTTTAATAGGGTAGACCTAATAGTCTTTTATAGAAACTCCTAACAAAGTACATGATTAATTGTATTGTATAAATCCTTTCACAAGGCGGACCTAATAGTCCTACTTACTCTTGACCAAGTAGATCACTAGAAGTGATCAATTGTAATCCCTAATAGGCCAACTTTATTACTATATTAGTGAAGCATTTTGGGTGTCATCCCCACCCCAGTTTTACCTTCTAATTGGAGGGTTTCTGGATTACCAATCTTTTGTCAAACTATTATACTTTATTGATTTATGTTCCATGCATGCAAGTAGACTAGATAATATAATAAAATGGATTAAGAGAAAGAAGTTTTAAGTGGTTCCTAATTTTCCTCCCCCTCTCAGTCACCTAGCTTGCATTACATTTCCAACAGTTATACCATTCATTACATGTACCATAGAAGCCATTAGAAGATATTAGTATGGAATTTGTCCTTGGTTTACCAGAGACTTATCGAGGGCATGATTCATTTTATTTTTTTGGTTGATAGGTTTTCAAAAATGACACTTTTCATTCTTTTCAAAGAAAGATTAATGATGTTGTTCATGTGCAAGAATTTTTTTCAGAGAAGTGGTTACACTACATAGTCTATCAAAGAGAATAGTTTCATATAGTGATACCAAGTTTTTTGGATACTTTTGGAAAACAATGTGGACAAGTTAAAGATAGAAGTGGTGAATAGGAGTTTGGGGAACCTATTGAGATGTTTGGTTGGAGATAAGCCAAAGGGATGGAATTTGATTTTACCACAAGTAGAATTTGCATACAATATTTTTGTCAATAGGAGAACTATTAAATTACCATTCCAAATAGTATATGGAAGTTCTCCTAAAAATTCTTTGAATTAAGAAAATGGATAAAGGAAAGACAAGTAGTAGTGAAGCTTGAAATTTCACAGAATACTAAAAGAACTTACATGAGAAAGTGAGGGAACACATTACTAAAATTAATACATGATACAAGGCTAAAGAAAATGAGAAAAGGTGGCATAAAGAATTTCAAATTGGAAATGAAGTTATTATTCATTTGAGGAAATAAATATTTCTTATGAGAACATATCATAGGTTAAAGATGAAGAAGTTTAGACCATGCAAGATAGTGAAGACACATGATTCGGGGAATGCCTATGAAGTAGAATTTCCTAGTGAACTAAATATTTTACTAGTATTTAACATAATTTCAAATCTGAAAAAAGTATCATGAAGGAGGTGTTGAAGATAAGGCCACAAAAGCATGGTGGGGTATTCTAGCAACTACTTCATCTACAAAGGATATTGAAGGAATTTTATATGGTTGTGTTAGTCAAAGCACAAGAAATAATACATAGAATATTTTTTGGCCTAAGATGTGACAAGATCACTTCTCAAATTATCTTGGGTGTCTAATGTAGGAACATCTTGGGTGTAAGTAAAATCATGCATCATCCAAAAATATTTCTAGTTTGTATTTAAATAAATGCTATCTTGATAGAGTTGTTATTTGTGAAAGCTTATTACTTGAGAGAGATATTAATTTATTCCCTACAATTTTATTTTAGTTTTCATTCTACCAATAAATTTTCATTGCAATATCAAATCTATTTGCAAAGTTATTAAAATGAATTGATATTGGTAGCAAGGTATAAAAATTTTAAACTCAGTTTTGAAGCCTTTAGAGGCTCCAAAAAGGGACCAAACCTTGGTTGAGAAGATCTTGCATGAGATGTACATTGTAGAGAGGTTTTTGGCATTTCCAAAATGGGGTCATAATAGTTAATCAAAGCAACTAGTGATGTGTTATGTTCTTTAGAAGTCACACCACGTGGAATGGGAAAAAAATGAATTTCCTTAAAAATTTCTTGAGCTCTCAAAGTTTTAGATTACGGTAAAAATAGGTTTTGAAGGGACCCCGAAACCCTTTCACATCCTCAAAAAAGGAAAAAACAAGGCATCCAATAGGAAAGAGCCCAAAAACCTACTGCAAAGTAGAACCAAAATCAGGTTTTATAGGGACCTGAAACTACTAAAAAAGTCCAGATAAAGTACCTAGGTTTTACAAGGACCTGGAACCTACAATACAAGATACAACTAAAAGCTAGAAAATAGGACCAAACACAGAAACCAGAAGTCCCAGCCAGCAAACAGGAACCCAACCTGAAAAGAAGACCCAGGAAACTATTGCAGTTTTGTTATCATCTTCACAGCCTCCTTACCAATCTTAATTGTGTCCTGGATGGAATTTCCTTAAAAATTTCTTGAGCTCTCAAAGTTATTGGGGTCTACTTTAATGTAATAAATATGAATAATAATAATAGTTTAGGGTTAGTTGGCCTTAGGGTCTATGGTTGAATTTTTAGAACCCTCTTGGACGATAGAAAATGACCTTTATAAAGAAGACTCATTGGGTTGTCTAGCATTGTTCAGGGATTGTTTATGGTGGCTTATTCTTATAGAGTGTTGTAACAAAAATGTGCACATGAATTTTCATGTTATATTTATGAAACTTTTAATTCCATAATTTTGGGATAATACTTGAAGCCAATTCATGTTCTTGCAACTTATTGTTATTTCTCTATTTTTGTTGTGTGCTTGTGTTATTAAGGGGAGTTCCCTTCATCATTTAGTTGTAATAAGTGAAATAAAACCAAAGAAAGAAGTTATAATACTTACGAGAACTATAGGAGCTTGTAGCAATGCCCCTAGTGAAATGCAAATTAAAGAAAGAACCATAGAGGTGTTGATTAGTGAAATGCAACTTAAAGAAATAACCATAGAGGGGGATTCCAAATTAATTATTGATTTGGTTAATGATGTGTCCCAACTAGGATGGAATATTTAGACTATCATTATGGACATCTGGCATATTTTAGAGAGGATGGAAAAGGTCCACCTGCAATAAATCTACAAGTAAGGAAATAAGGTGGTTGATGCAGCAGCTGCCATGGGGTTTAAATTAACGACAGTCACATGCTAGAGGAATGTAGGAAATCTAAATGAAGATATTAAGTCCTTGATACACAAGGAAAGAGGGGGGAGTATCATTTAATTATGACTATTAAATTTAAAGCTAGGGCCAATTTTGGTAATTTTTTACTTAGAGTATTAAAGAGGGCTAAATTTAATAAAGGTTTTGGGGAAATGAGGAGAAGACGTGGCCATACAAACATAAAAATGAACGAATGAAAATTAAGAAGAGTTTCATTTCACCATTATGGTAACCTATTGTGAAATTCAAATTACTTCCCATTTGAAAGTATGAATGATATCATTTTTTAGATTGTCAGAGATTTTTGAGGTGTTAAAATTATGATACTATACAAGCACGATTCCCATAATGAATTTGCATGGGATTTTGAGGCTTATCAAGCACGGGATTGTAAAAAAAAATTTACTCATTTTTGAGAGACTCAAGATTGATAGTATTTGCAATGTTTTCGTAGACAGGAAGGTTCAGATGCACATCACATCGGAGGGGGAAAGAGAAATTGGCATGATAGACATGGGTGGAGATTTGAATAGGCTAGAGTCTACAAAAATGGAGAACTTCAAAGATAGAATGGCCACCTAGTTCCTCTGAAAAGAAGGGGGTTTTCTACCTTACATGTAGTCGATGGCGAGGTATGACAAGAATTGTACCCTCCAATTCATCAATGGGTGGAATGACCGCAAGGTCACCATTAATGGAATTACTTTTCAAGTTAATGAGGAAGTAATTACCATGGCTATTGGTCTTTCAATGAAGGGGAAAAATGGAGAAAGGTCACCAAAATCACTGATGAGGCCAGTTTGAGGAGTTTTTTTGTGGAGAATGAGGAACCAGTGCACTATAAAGGAAGATTTAAGAGGGATAAGCTACCAGCTCCATGGGACGATGTTTGCCTAGTACTCATGAAATAGCTTATGCTGGAGGGCAGATTTAGTGTTTCCTACTATTACCATTTTCCCTTATTGAATCATTTTAGAAATAGGGATTTTATTTCTATTCCATTTTTTCTACTACATTCTCTAGAGGATATGGTTAGTGATGTTAGGGAGAAGAGGAATAAAGGGCATAACTTTAGCATCATCCACCAAGGCTTAGTCTTTCACCTGTATCAATTCCACCTTTCCCTATGCCCCCCTAGGGTGGTGGTGGTTGATAACCAACACCACTGATAGAATTCTCCCTCGAGTACCAGTACTAGTACCAAAATTCATACCCCTCGACCTTCCCCTAGCCGTGAAAATAAGAAAAAGAAGAAACCTGATACGGCTTCAGAACATAAAGGTAGTAAAGAGATTAAAATGGAAAAACCTATAGAGGTGGAAGAGGAAGACTTGGAGGAGGAAGCAGGAGAAAAGGCTAGGAGAAGATCAAGAAGAATTACCCAATCCCAGGAAAGGTACAAGAAAAAATCTAATAAAGTCAAGGTGGAGGAAGTGGAAGAGGAGAGCTCATATAATAATGAAGAGGAGAGGGAGGAGGAGGATAACTATGATTCCAAGAGAGAAAAAGGTAAGGAGGAGGTTGAAAAAATTATTAACTTGGTTGACAATTCTGTTGACAATGCCCAGTTGTCTACTGATAATACCCAAGTTTTGGCTAGTAATGCTACTACCACGGAGACTACCCATGTTTTGACTAGCTTCATCCTACAAACCATTACCTTTTATGAAGATAGTAGCAAAGTGGAAACCTCCCCCATTACTATTTCCTCCCCAATAAAGGATAAATCTAAGGTTTTTACTAACCTAAGGGTTTTGCAGAATGATAACCAGGTTGAAACAGCTAAAGAGGAAGCCAAAAAGATGGGAGCACAAAATAAGGAGGAGACCAATGAGCAATTGGAGGTGTATGCCAAATTGGACAAGAGGGTTAAAACTTTAGAAGGGTTCTTTACCTTTAAATTTTCCCTATAGGTCACCCACGTCATTGCCACCACCCTCCAACTACTAGCACAGGAGAAAGAAGAAGTTGGAATGGATATGGAGGAGCATAAGCTCCTCTTTAAATTCCTTGCAGATGATTGGGTGTGGGTTCTACTAGCTGTGAAGGGGAAGGAAAAAACTAAGAATAATATTTCTTAGTTTTAAGGGATCCTCGGATCCAAGTTTTTTTATGTTAATTTTCTATTACTGGTTTTTCTGGGATCCATTTCTTGCTCAAACTCGGGTTGGTCTGGTTGTGCCAACAATTTTTTTATGATGAACTTTAGTAGTATAGCAGACTTAATAGACTTCTAATATAGTTTAGTTGGTTTGGTTCATAGTAGTATGTTTGTTATGTTACATGCATAGTTTTATTCTGGTTATGTGAAACTTTTGTATGTTTTTACTCCAGTAATGTTCTCTGTGGGTCTCTATTGGTAATGTGCTGGTCGCCAGCATTTTGGTTGTAAGGACCGACCTCCTTGTTTTTGGTCACTTTTTATTTCAAAAATAATGTCCCTGGTTCTTGGTGAACCTTTGATCCCAAAAAAGCTAAAGAAGGGGCCAAAGAAAACACATGACCAAAAACACAAAAAGCAAGTAAGACAAAATGGGATGAAGAAATTTCAAAAAAATATTGAGGTAGAAGAAAGAAAGAATATTATTTATTTACATTTAAAGTAGATAAGACAAAATGGGATGAAGAAATTTCAAAAAAGTATTGAGGTAGAAGAAAGAAAAAATATTATTTATTTACATTTAATTTATCATATATATGAATAAAATGATCATTTAAACAAAAAAATGCCACATAAAAATCTATAATGAAAAATTAATAGGAAAATAATATTAAGAAATAGCACAAACTAAGTTAAGAGCAAAAAATAAACTAAAATAACTCGTGAATGGGTTCCCTAAGGTTAATATTTCCTCTATTCCTAAAGTATGAGTCAGTTAGGTAAAATCACAAAGGGGATGGTGTAAGTGTAACTGTTAGAGTAATTAGATATTTTATAATTAACTCTTGTCTACTTAAGCTATACTTTAGGCATATAATAATTAATTCTTTTATTAGTTATTATGATGCAACCTAGGTTAGACCTTTTTAGGGTTTTGATCCCCTTTATAAGGACAATCTCTCATTGTAATAACCAATTCATTTTTTAATACAGCAATCTCTTTTTTTCTCATCAAGAATGTCTCATCTGTGGATCTAGCAATTTTAGCCTCTGTAACTTTTTGCTTCTCTCTTCTATGACAAGTGTTTGCATGTAGGTGATTCTTGGGAGCTACGGGGTTGATCTTTCATCAACTTCAATGGTATCAGAGCTTTAGATCTTCATGCCCTTGTTCTATTTGTGAGAAATTTAGCATCATTTTTCAGATCTAAATTTTCTCTTTCAAAAGGTTTCAGTTTTCAAAAGTGTTTTTTATTAGATCTAGGGTGTCGATGATTTTTGTGGCACTTTGAGAAAAAATGGACATCATAGTTGAGCTTAGAGCACTTGAAAACCCCCATTTCCATATAAAATATGTCTAGTTTGGGTGTTGTTGAAATCTAGCATTTTGACCTAGGCATGCAAAAATGAGGTAGTGATTTATTTATTTTACATGCCTTTTTTATTAGAAAGGAAAGGGTGCAGGCAATTTTTTTTTTTTTAATAAATTTTGAGGTGATCATTCTTGGGTCTCGAACACTTTATTGAAGGACATTTTTTATTGGTCCCTGACTAGTCCTTTTCCACCTTGCGAGCCTTGTCTCCTTCTTTATTGTGTGGGGTTAGGCACGGCTTTTCCAATGTTTTTCTCTTTTTTTTGGGCCTAAATTATTTGGGACCATGTATTATTGTAGGCCCCTATCCTTGGGTGGATTTTGATTGTGTCAAAAGTTTAGGGCCTAACCTACTGGTCCTTTCTCCACCTCAAGGCCTATATTCTCACTATTTTTGACCCTTACTGGCCATGCACCCCTATGCACATGGTCTTAATTTTTGGTGGCACTCTATTTTTTCATAGATAGGATCCAGACATGCAATACTTTTTTGGCTCTCTATTTTCCTTTTGCGAGTTCACCAAGCACCATTGCCACCTTCGATTAATAAATTAGCTTGGGATTTGTTGCATTTTGGTGCACCTTTTTTGGCTCACATGTAGGCCCCTACCACCATGGACATGGTGAGTCTCAATCTTGGAGTCCATTATAATTTATCGAGTATTGCATGGTGTTCTTTGGTGATTATTAAGGAACATCACCATTCAAACCTACACATTATTTTTATGGATCTTCATGCCACCGAACTATAATTAGCATCAACACTTGGTGATTTTTTATTCACCAAGTTTGGAGGTCATATTCTAGTTTATTAAGCCCCTCACACAGTTTTTGTGGGCATGAACTTTGGAAAGTGTCACCTAATGTGGCCTCCCAGTGATTTTAATTGGTGAGCACATTTTTTTGGCCATGTCTCATGCTGGTGATTTTTTTAAAGACCCACACACCAATCGATGCCCATAAGTGATTTGCAGCCTCTATCTTCTCCTATTGGATGTCTATGGGGCATCTATCTTGATGCCCTCTATGCCCTAGTTTGTAGAAGCTCTCTATTATAGATTTTATGAGGGACGTGGCTCTAGGGGATTCAAACTCAAAACCTAAAAGCTTACATGATGGCCTTTCTTGTATATCCCACAATTGCACAATGTTGCAAGAGCTCAAGTTGTATAGGTGTACTGATGAGTCTCTCAAAAAAAATTCTTCTTGCAAAAACCTATAGATCTTGAGGCATGTTGGGCTTGTGGATGGCATTTTTCATTAGGGTATAATAAGTGATATTAGCCTGACCATCTTGGCTTGTGGGTGTAGCAAGCTAGTTAAACTAGAGTTAAGTGGGTGTCAGGGTTCCTATGATGGGATTGTTGCGATTGGGTATTGTTGTTTTATGTTGGAGTTAACCTTCTCTAACCATAATTTGGATGAGTTTCTTGTCAATAAAGATAGATTTTTTCAAACAGGTAGTTCTTGGCTCATGATTGGTGGGTTTTCTAAACTAATTGCTTGGAGTTAATGCAGTCTATCCTTGGCCTTTGTCCACCATTCATGAGCCTTGTTGCATGTGGTATTTTCACCATCAATCTCATTGGGATATTTTTTCTTTTTCTATGAGTTCTTTGGTGATCTAAGCAAACTCACCTATTTGGAGGTGGTTTAGATGACAAATGGGATTTTGGGCATGTTTTTTATGGAGGTGACTTGGCTTCATTGGGCCCATTTTGGGTTGCCTCTATCCACATGGCAATTTACCACTTTTTTTTGTGGTATACCATTTTTCAAAGTTTGTGCTATTTCTAGTCTCTACAATTTTTTTTGGAGGTCTTTGGTGATGTAAGCCCATGTGGAAACATGCACTTGTGGACTTAGGCATTTTTTCCCTCTTTGGTAGATTTTGTGTTTTTTATTTTTTTCAAACGCATGCTTATTATTTTGGCCACTATATTATTTCGGCATCGAATCTTTATTTTTCAATGAACTGGTTTTTCTTGGCATACTCGATGTTTTTTCTTTTCGACATCAGGGGTCATTTTTCAATCATTTTTTTTCCTTGATGATCATTTGACCGTCAAATTTGAGCTCATTGCTTTCTGATATCAGTGCCATCTCAACATTGCATCAGCACTTATGTCACCTCTTTAGGCTCTATTTGGACCTACCTTACATTTTTTTCTCATATAGGTTATACAAACTTTGTTTTCTTAAAAAAAGATATCATCAAAAAGTTAGTTCCAAGCTCGTCATAGTGGTACAATTAGTTTTCAGTTTTGATTTTGTTTTGATGGTTTTTTTTGATATAAAAGTTAGGGGTACATTTTTACACACTCAAAGACATATCTTGAGCATCTGATCTCTGATATGAGAATTCTTTATATCGTTGTAAAGCTCTTTCTAGTGATATTAATTTTTTTTAAGATTCTACTCTAGGCACATTCTATTCGATCTTTTTCATTTTTGCATTCTGGTAGGTATCTTCATTATTTAAGGTCTAAGGATCAATTTTGTTGCTTCAGATGATTCATCATCAATTGTACTATCTATTATATTATTCTTATATCTCTTTTGGTCTATTTATACATCATTTGTATGCATTCTTGCAAATGCATTGAGATAAAGTGTCATACTACATATTTATTTTTGTTTCAGTTGTTTTTGTCTTGTTTTGCCTTTTGATTCAAGAAGTTTCATATGAGGACACTAGTGCAGATTATTGCATTCTTGATATTCATTATATATTGTGCCTTATTGTACATGCACTACTCATGATTAAAGTGCCATGGGGGGTTGATGTTTTGTCTTTAATTGCCATCTTCCTTTGTCTAGTGAGTGTCCCTACCATGACATTAGCCTCATGACGTGTCTAAGGTTGATCACCTCAGTACACACATATGTACTCTTTTGTCCATCTTGATCATGGTTCCTTCACATGTAGTTCTTTTGACCCACTTTTCTAGTTTCCTGACACCTCACCCTTGCCTACATTAGGGGGGTTATTTTGTTGTTTCTCATGCTTCCTTGGTTCGATTGATCAACTCTTCAAGCTTTGATGTTTCATGCCATCTTTATCTTTGAGTTCAGTTGTTTTCCTTTGTGTGCCTCCTTATTTAATGTAGATTATAGTCTTCTCTACCTATTCAGGTTCTATTTTAGTGGAGGTTCTTCAAATTATTGGTTGTTTTTAACAAAGCTTTGCAGCTTCTACATGCTTTAGTGGTGTTCTTCATTATCATCTTTTGTTCCTATCTTCTAGGACATTCCCTAGTTTGGAGGCTTCTTCAGTCCTTCACTAGTTTCTTTTAGCATTTTTTCCATCTCTTTTTGGAGTAGGGTTTTTTCCATGTGGTTTTCTCTATTTCTCCTCTTTTCAGAGATTTGGTTGCGCTTGGGTACCTCATTAGGTCTTGTTTGTCGAAACCCAAATCTTCTTTTAGTAGTAGTTTCTAGGTTTTTAGCTACTCCCTAAATTTATGTTAAGGGGGGTGTTAGAGTAATTAGATATTTTCTAATTAACTCTAATCTACTTAAGCTAAACTTTAGGCATATAATAATTAATTATTTTCTTAATTATTTATATGATGCAACCTAGGTTAGAACTTTTTAAGGTTTCAATCTCCTTTATAAGGGTGATCTCTCATTGTAATAACCAATTCATTTTTAAATATAGCAATCTCTTTTTTTCTCATCAAGAATGTCTCATCTATGGATCTAGCAATTTTAGCCTCCATAGCTTTTTGCTTCTCTCTTTTCTGACAGGTGTTTGCATGTAGGTGATTCTTGGGAGCTATGGGTTTGATCTTTCATCAACTTCAACAGTAACTTCTATGGTGCGTCCAAAGGAAATCCAAGACCTTCAAGGGTAGGATTCATGCTGAGAAATGATAATGGTGTTATTTTAGCTCTGGGGGGAAGAAGGCTTCAAAATGGTACAAATAATGTGGTGGAAGTAGAGGCAACATTGTTAGCAATTAGAGCCTCTTAAAAACTAGGGGTAACCAAACTTCATGTTGAAGAGGATTCGTTAAGTATTATTAATGTAGTCATTAAAGGTACTCTAGAAGATTTTATCTTCAAATTACATCACAAACATTATTAACAAATTGGTCAACTTGGAAGATTTTAGAATCTCCCACATAAAGTGGGATGGTTACATGGAAGCAAATCGAATGTCAAATTGGGTAATAAATCTTAACATGCTTAAATTTTTTATCAAAGATTTCTAAAATGTGTCATGGCAACATAAAATCTAATTTAATTCTTGAACATTAAATGAAAGAAGAGCATAGTAATAATTGCATTGGTGATTTAGTTGGAAAATTATTTTCTAGATTATGTCCATGCAATAGGGTGATGTTGATGGGATGCACATTAATGGCATCATAAGGTGCAGCCTTTCTCTCCATATTCATCTGATTACATGTAATAACATGTGTTGTAGTAGCCTTTCTTTCATCCAAGAAAATAAGGCCTTTAAATTTTTTCAAGGAGTGTGTAGGTAGAAGAAATGAAAACATCTTTTACCCTTAAATGTATGAAGTAGAAGAATCCTTTCCTTGGTTTGGTAGGAAAAGCCAGGATGGACAATTTGTTTGAAATTGAGCATCCTCAACTTATAGAGTTCATTGACCTTCTACTAGGAGAGATGTTCTTCCTAGTCTAGAATAAACATCACACAAATACAGATGTGTAATACATGATAATGGCTTGGGCTTGTTGGAATACTTTAGAATAACTAAGAGCAAGGGTGAATTAGTTATCCAAGATCCAAATGTATGAATAAAACTTATTACAGCTTAGTAAACCCATAAAACATTGTTCATCACGCATGCATCCATAAGATGATGCAATCACTTAAAACTTGTAGGTTACTACTAAATCAACTTGCAAAAATGTAAACATGAAACATAACGAATTCATCAACACACTTGACACAATGATTTACATGGAAACCCAATTTGTGAAAAACCACCAGTAACATGCTACTCTTTTTCACTCTTCTGAAGTGATTCCCTATGAAAGGTCAACCCTGTTAAAGGTTCCAACTAATTTTTTGCTCAGCTTGCATTGACTTTTCTCGGCACCTACTATCCACTTGGTCAAGCTTGGCAAACAAACTCTGTGTAACTTGTTCTTCTAAATTTTCTTAGTGTAACCAACCTTTGTAACCTTAAATAGATTATCAATACATCATGTTATCAATGTCTTAACCGATTCTTGTACTTCTTTACATCAACATAACTCAACCTTTCCTCTAGATGCTATTGTTACATCTTTTGATCAAATCCTCTTCATCAATCATATAAGTGATATTACTTAAATCATATAAGTAGTTGTCTTACCAGCAAATAGCAGGTTTGACATCAATGACAAAAGAATGATTGAAGTATATTAGTCATACTCATATGTTCTCGAAAATCTCCCTCGTTGATTAGCTTCTTCAATCTATTCTCAACAATATCCCTATATGGCATTGATGGCAAACCAAATGAAAAACCCCATGTTCAACCAAATTGACTAGGTTAGAATAGTAAGACCAACAAAATTCCAAAAAAAATAATTCCTTGTATTGAAATATCTCCCTCTATCAACAAATTCCATCTTCTAAATAGGTTACAAAACTCTTTTTTATAACTCCCTCTGAGTTTCTTGCAGTCTCCCTCTTACAAGGTAGATGTTAGGATTTCTACCTCTTTCATTTCTCTATCTTTGTAATCATACTTATGTTTTCCTCTGATTAGAAATATCAACAAATTTGCAATCTCTCTTGAATAATAATCTCTCCAATCATCTTTCCTTTCTCCTTTTGATTAGTGAATCTCTCCCTCTATGACAATTGTATCTTGATATCTCCCCTTGATCAATCAATCTCTCCCTCTTTGACAACAATGCCAAAGACTTATGCCAAAAACTTGTCAAAATAACATGTAGATATAAGCTTCTTCAATTTCTTCAGTTTTCTCCCTCTGTCACCTTGCTTGTGACTAATTTGAAGTTTCATCTCTTTGATTACTTTAGGTAGCTCCTAAATTAAGATCCTCTACATCAATGTGTAACATATGAAATTCAACTTGTTTGATGCAGGGAACTCCTCTTGTTACTTAGATAGCCTTTGATAGGGGTATCACACCTAGTTTACCTCTCAGATACTCATGAGCATCCTTAATTAATTCTTTTGTGAAGATATCAGCAATTTTCTCTTTAGTGTTAACATATTCCATTTTCACCTCTTTATCTTGAACTAATTCTCTCAAGTAATGATACTTGATTGTTGTAACGCCCCACCAAGGGATCCAAAAGAATTAACCTAAAGTTTCACTAAGTTTGGTAGAATTTTTTTTTTTTCAATGCATAAAAGGTAAACCATTTACATCATGCACACAATAGAAGAAGCAATAACAAACATTCAACTTAAAGTAAACATAAACATACATAACAAGTTACATTCTTCTAGGATCCCTTAAAGTTGAATCACAATTATATCAACTAATATTAATTCCATCTAATATCAAATTCACATGAAATAATACTGATAAGTCCAACATTCTTAAAACAATATACTTTGGTTCCAAATATCCCTTAATAGTTTACATATCAGAAAGCTCAATCATCCACTGTACATGTCACAGGGTATGAAAAGCTTAAAAGAACATACATGTGTGAAATAAAGTACATCTTCCTATTCCAAATCCATGATGCAAGTGCAATAAAGTAAATGAAACCACATTTCTTACATGATACATCATCATAAAAGATACAAACATCCATCGTAAAAGTATAACCATAATCATAACACGTAATTATCTAAGTGCACGATTCCTCCCAACCATTAATAGCATCATTAGACCATCATGGGCCCTAGCCATCCCTCCATGCATAACATTCCAAATCATCGAAGAGATCATCGGTATTATTATAGTAGGAATGTCACTCCTAAAACATACTACATCATATGTAAAAAGAAATCTATCATACTACAACATATACATAAGAAATCTAATCATGCAAAGTAAAGCATAAGATAAGTAAACAACATCATCTACCATGTGCTAACCATCAATATAAGGATATGTGTCCACCATTATAATCCATGAACAGAATGAAGATAGGTGTCAACAAAGAATGCATCAACTACGGTGTCTCAGACGGATCTCAAATGGTAAGAGTGAAAAAGCACTACCACCCAACCGCGTGGAACCTAAATGGTCCACTCCCACCGTGCTGAGGAGATAATATCAAGTCCCAAATAAGCTATCAAATCACATAGCACAAATACTCTCTCAGTCTAGAATCCTAAAAGTATACTAACTCAAAGGGTTCCAATCACAAACCGACATCTAATCCCAGAGGCACACAAAGACATATAGGGAACCTACTATGCAAGTGGGAAAGTGTCATCACACAGATCATGCTAGAGTTACCCTAGTAGTCTCTCAACAGACCTTGGCCCCCTAGTGATCCCTATGTGGCCACTAGTATCCTCTCATACTGACAAGACATACTACAGAATGCAAGGTTGCAGCCAAGCATTCTCTCTACTCCCATCCAAGTCTGTACTAGCACTCGAGGCATGGGCGAGAACAAACAATTATCTTATTAGGTTCATTTAAGTCAGTATTAGGTGTAATGTTTTCACTTATTAAACAACTTACAATGAATTACCCAGGCAGCCACTTAGGGCCCTAGCCCCCATTGCAAGCCACTTCTCGACACTACAAGTAGATAACCTACCCTAGACTCATGGAATCATAAATCACAAAATCACCACAATCCTACACAAGTGACTGTAAAAATACCAAAAGATAATCCACAATAAGAACATCAAATCTCCATAAGCAACTGAAATACATCCATAGATAATCATGACCACAACAGTTCTCTATTGGCAACTGAAGGTATCAATGAAAATCACAATATCCTTTGGTTCTCAACAAGCAACCAAAAGGCATATCAAGAAAATAATAATACTGATCGAAGACTCCAAAATGGTCAAGTCAAAACATGTCACAACATGACATCATCAAGATCAGATAAACAATTCAATCCCATCAAGGTGACTGGAAAGTAATCCAAATACAACTGATCGATACTCATAAATGGTTACATATATCACAGCTTACACAAGAAGACTGAAAACAATATCAATTAGCATACCATCTCATAACCATGGTTGGGTTTATAAAGATTGAGATCAAAAGACATCATCATGACATCACAAATCATAACCCTCGAGCCTTTGGTAGATGTCCTATAGTTGGTCAACAATCTAGTCAACCAAAAAAATCCAAAATAGATAACATAGAGAAAACACAAAATACAAGCACATGTTTTGGTTTGCTAAAATTGCATAGTTGAATTAAGTGTGGGATTTCAATTTTTATTTTTTCAAATTTAGATATCGAGTGGACAAATTTGTACATTTTACCTAACCTATGTACTTGTTTGATAGATAACAGTATTTTCCCCATAACCCATTAAATCAATATTTTAAGATGTTTCTAGAGTATATTATATATACAATATTTGAAAAAGACCCCCATCGTGTTCCAATAAGACACATAAAAAATTCAATGTAAACAAATACAATTCATCCTCATTTGTCTATCCTTCATTTAAATCTGATTAAATTAGATTTATATTATTAAACTAAAATATTATAAAATGATTCATTATTAAAAGAAATAATCTATTAATAAAATTTTATTTATAATAAATATATTAATTAATATTATATAATAATTAATATTTAATAATATATAATAGTTAATGTCAATATTAATTTTATATATATATATATATATATATATATATATGTTATTAACATTATGAAAATTGATTCACAACACGCATTTCTTTCTTAACATAAAATTATTATTTTTAAAACAAACAAATGTATCATATACATAAACACCGCTATCGTGGCACGCAAACCCTATTGTCGCAATGCTTGTGGCAAAAGTGGGTACATCGTACCCCTATCGTCGTAGTACCTACGATGGTAGGTACCTTGCATCGACAGTGAGTACGGGGTGCGGGTTCATCCCCCCCCACAAATTCAATTTAATTTTATTTTTAATAACATTTTTTTCAAAATGTTTTCCAAATCGCGCTTTTAAAATGATTTCACTTAAAGCATTTTTTTCCACTGTGATATTTATAAGCAGCATTATATATACATATATACATATATACATACATATATATACATATATATATACATACATACATATATATATACATACATACATACATATATATATACATACATACATATATATATATATATATATATATATATATACAGATTACTAATAAGCATTACAGCATTTTTATTTTTATTTTAATGTAGATTTGTAAACATATATATATATATATATACATACATACATTTATACATATATACAAATATATATACATATATATACATACATATACATGTGTGTGTGTGTGTGTGTGTGTGTGTGTGTGTGTATGCTAAGCTAAACAGGCAATGGCAGGAAGTGGTGCATCATGTAGATCTCGACTAGCAAGTGACTACGACTGCTTTCCTTAACCACATCAGAAATGCCATACATAAAGAAACAAACACACACACCATACACATGCAAGTATGGGGTAAGTATCCATAAGAAAACACATGTGATAATAAACCATCTAACTAATCATCATCAATAACTGAAAATAATGTAATAATCATCATGCATACATGAAATTTAGAGTCTAAGTAATCTCATCATATATCACTAAATCCATAACACAATATCTGATAGTCTCAAAATAATGCTACTAACCATCCACATAAAACTAGTCTAATAGAGTTCGACCATGATAGCAACAATGTATCTAGAAAAATGTAAATGAGGGTAGGCACCACAATTGCAATGTGCTTAGTCTTTGTGTGCATCATAGGGTTATTTGATAAATTGATAGCACTTGTATTATCACAATAAAGTGTCACTAGTTCTATGATATCTTCCTTCATTCTTTTGAGGAGTTGTTTGATCCATACAATGTTTGTACAATTTATAGTAGCAGCAACATATTCAGCTTCAGTAGTAGATTGTGAGGTGTAGTTTTGTTTCTTTCTAGTCCATGTAACCAGCCTCTTGCCTAAGAAAAATGCTCCTCCACTAGTGCTCTTTCTATCATCAATGTTACCAACACAATCAACATTAGTATAGGCTCTAAATTCAAATTTCTCATTCTTCTTATAGTATAGACCAAACTCTTATGTTCCCTTCAGATATCTCATTATTCTCTTTATAGCCATCAAGTGATTCTCCCTAGGATCAGTAGAGAATCTTGCAACTATCCCTATAGATAATGCAATGTCAAGTCTTCTATGTACTACATATTGTAATTTGTCAATCATAGAATTATACAATGGTCGATTCACCTCAGTTGAATCATCATTCTTTGACAACTTGTGTCTTGTCACCATAGGTGTACTTACTGGTTTTGAATCCTCCAATCCAAAAAAATTTAGTATTTCCTTGACATGTTTTGATTGAGTGATTTATATACCATATTTCATTTGATATACTTGCAAACCCACAAAGAACTTGATCTCTCCAAACATAGACATTTTAAATTCTTGCTTCATCTGATTTGTAAAATCCTTACATAAAGAATCTTGACCTCCAAATATGATATCATCGACAAAAAATTTAGATAGCAGAATACCTTTGCCTTTCTCTATCTTCATGTACAAATTGTTTTTATCATCAGTCCTTTCAAATCCAATCTTCACAAGATAGTTATGAAGTCTCTCATACCATGCTCTTGGTGCCTGTTTCAAACCATATAGAACTTTGTGTAGTCTACATACCATGTCTTATTGTTAACATCAACAAAACCTTCTAGTTGTTCTATGTAAACTTCTTCCTCTAATTTTCCATTCAGAAATGTAGATTTAACATCCATTTGATAAACTTTAAAACTTTTGTATGTATAATAAGCAAGTAAAATTCTTACTCCTTCCAATCTAGCAATAGGGGTAAATGTCTCTCCATAGTCAATTCCTTCCTGTTGTGCATATCCCTTCCAAACTAATCTTACTTTGTTCCTTGTGACTTCACCATTTTCATCTAGCTTTTTTTTGAATACCCATTTAGTGCCAATCACATTTTTGTCTTCTAGTCTTGGAACTAGAGTCCATATTTTGTTTTTCTCTATTTGTTCAATCTCTTCTTCCATGGCTTTACTCTAGTCTACATCTTCTAATGCATCTCTCATTGATTTGAGTTCCTTCATACTCAACAAACATGTTTCATTTCTCAATCTATTTCTTTTCATTGGTCTATCATCTTTATCTCTAATGATTTGTGCAGCGAGATGATGTCATTTGACATATTTTGACAATCTTGGTTTAGCTCTAGTTTCTTCAATTTGTCTCTCAGCTTTAGAGTCACTATGTACATCTTTGTTAGGTAGCTCAGCATCTCTTTCATGTACACTAATCTTAGAATCAGAATGTGCTTCAACTTCATTATGTAAATTGGCATCTGAATGTAGCTTGGTTCCTGAATGCAACTCGGCATTCATAGTCTATGACTCTGTAGTCATTGAAACTTGTTGTTGGTTTATAGCTTGATTTGCAACATCTTCTTTAGTGGGCATAACTTTATAAAAGTATACAAATGATTTGTATTCTTCTAGTTCTTTCATAGGTTCAGCCTCATGTACTTCTGTATGTTCATCAAAATTTACATTTTCACTTTCCACAACTTTGTTAGTGTTACTATTTAAACACTTATAAGCTTTACTTCTTGTGGAGTATCCTAGGAATATACCTTCATCACTTTTTGCATCAAGTTTACAATTCCTAAAATCTTTAAGAATGTAACATTTGCTTCTGAATACGTTAAAATATTTCACATTGGGTGAATATCCATACCATAGTTCAAAAGGTGTTGAATGAGTATCTTATTTGACTTGTACACGGTTCAAGGTATAGACATTTGTACTTACAGCTTCTCTCCAGTAGTTCAAAAAAATATTTTTCTCTATCATGAGTGTTCTAGCATAGTCTATTATAGATTTGTTCCTTCTTTTAGCTATCCCATTTTATCAGGGGGTTCTAGGTGTAGATGTCTATCTCTTAATTCCTCTATCAATATAGAAATCTCAAACACTTTAGACTTTTACCTATTTCCTTCTCAACTCTTGCTAAGTACCACTTAAACATGTGGAAAGCATCAAATTTCTATTTCAAAAACATAATTGACATCATTCTAGAATAATCATCAACAAGTAGCATAATGTACTTATCTCCTTTGTAGCTTTGCACATCAATTGGACCATACAAGTCAATATAAACAATCTCTAGTATTCCTTTAGAAGTATAAGCTTTACTCTTAAAACTTAACTTTGTCATTTTGCCCAACTGACATTGTTTGCACATTATATTATCAGGCTTCTTCAACTTAGGAAAACCTCTAACTTTTTGCATGTTAATGATACTAACTAGGTTATCAAAATTAACATGACATAACCTTTTGTGTCATAGCCACACATCATCAAATTTTACAAGACAAGTACCATCCTCTATATCAAGATAGAATAGATTACTCCTAGTTTGATCACCCTTCCAAGCAATTTCCCATCAGTTTCAAATGTCTTAGCAATCTTGTTTTTAAACTCAACCTTACATCCCAAATTATTTAGTTGTGACACACTCAACAAATTATAGCTAATTCCTTCAACATAGTAAGCATTGTCACATAAAATCTTATATGTGAGCTTGATAGAACCTTTTCCTTTTATTAAATATGGTGCATCATTACCAAATCTTACACTATTTCCATCATAACAATTCAAGGTAATGAACTTATTTTTTTCTTCATTCATATGATGTGGACACCCACTATCAATGATCCATCTATCATTCTTGTTCACACAAATCACAAGTACAGTTGCCTCATCTTCATCAGATTCACCCTTCATTGTAACATACACCACTTCATCATCATGTTCTTCATATTCATCTCTTGTTTCCTCTTGGGAAATGTAGCATGGCTTCTTGCCTTTGTCTCTATAGTCCTTGTTGTCTTCATCTCTTCTGCTCTTGTATATTTCACCACCTCTATAATTCTTCTTCTCTGGACATCTAGTAGCAGTATGACCAACCTCATCGCAATTGAAACAAATGATAGGTAATTTACCTTTGAACTTACCTTTACCTTTGTGGAATCTCCTTGCCAGTAGTGCTTCAAGTTGTTCTACATCCTCTTCATTTGTATCACTATCACTAGACACATGCTTCTTCTTTTTCTTATTTTTATTCTTTTCAGGTTCCTTTAATGATACCTTAGATTTGAAAGCAGATTCAATACTTTCAGGTTTGTAATTGTCAAATTTAGATAGCTCAAAAGCAATGAGTTTACCTACCAGACTTTCAAGTGATAGATCATTCCCTGGTATACATCTCAGTTCTTGAATTGCAAAAATTCTAATAGCATATACAAGTAGTAGTGTCCTTAAAACTTTGCTTAGCACAGTGTCATCATATATTTTACCAGTAGATCCTCCTATTGCATTAACAAATTCTTTTATCCTTGCAACATATTGGGAAATATTTTCCCCTTCTTCCATTCTCGTATCATCAAACTTACCTCTAAGACTTTCAACTTTGGCTCTTAGAACATTTTCATCACCTCTAGTTAGGGCATCCCACATTTTCTTTGGACTATCAAGACCTTTGATATCATCAAATTCAGTAGAGCTTAGGGAAGAGGCAATCTCCAGCATTGCCTAGCTATGTTCTTTCTTCTTTCTCATATCCTCAGTAGTTGGGGCACTAGCAAGATTAACATGCTTAGTGGTAATGGCAGATTGTGCATGATCTCCAATTCCTCCAAGTTGTAGTTTCATCAAACTTTTCCATGCAGGAAATTTATCTCTATTGAGCTTGGGTACTTCTCTTTTTGACATCTTGATCTTTATGCTTCTAATACCTTCAAACTAGTTATCTTAAGCAGATGGCTCTGATACCAATTGTTGGAATACTTTAGAATAACTAGGGGGGTGAATCAGTTATCCAAGGTCTAGATGTATAAATAAAACTTTTCATAGCTTAGTGAACTCATAAAACATTATTCATCATGCATGCATCCATAAGATTATGCAATCACTTAAAATGTATAGGTTACTATTAAATCAACTTGAATAAATGTAAACATGAAACATATCAAATTCATCAACACACTTGACACAATGATTTACATGGAAACCCAATTTGGGAAAACCACCAAAAACATGCTACTCTTTTTAACTCTTCTGAAGTGATGCCCTATGAAAGGCCACCCCTATTAAAGGTTACAATACACATTGTTAAATGTGACCTTGTTAAAGAATTTCAATCACCTAGCTATTAGGATTGAGCCTTGTTAGAGGGCTTTAGACCATTCACTTGGAATGTCACCTGATTAAAGAATTTACAAATGACTGTTAGGTCAACTTTAATCCAAAGGATTTACCCTAGACTAATAAAATTTTTAGAGAGTAACAGTAAGGCTTAATCAAATAACAACTTACAACTTCATTTTCAAATTACATATCACTATTCAATCCTCCATTTTTCTTTTGCCTACATACATTGCAACTCTAATAGCTTGTTCACCATTCAAGCATTCATACCCTTAAGCCTTCTTCCTTAACATGCCAATGTAGACTCTTCTCTTAGGTCACTTGATAAAGAAAAACCCTTGACTTGTTGTCTTCTTTAGGTTCTCGCACATGACAAACTTGCTTCATGACTAGCCATTCCTATAAATAGGAAATTAAGATCTTTTGCCACTCATTCTCCATCATCCAATTTAGGGTTTGAATGGATTAGGTAGGATACAATTAATCTATCCCACATTCCATATCTCTTCTAGAAACTTCTCCTTGAATCCTCTTTGAATTTTTCTAAAATTAGTTTACCTCAAATTCTATGCCTCCAACTCATCAATCTTATCTTTCACCTAGTTCACATAATCCAAGAAAACAAACTTGTTAGCTTAGATCCATCGAATTCATGATCTGTCAAATAATGCAATAGCTTGGTATTATCTTTCTTCTGATGCTCAGCACATACTACGTTGCTCAGCATCCTCTGTGAAATTACTCGGCACAAACTAAAGTTTACTAGTGCTCGGCATCAACTAAACTTTATTTGACATCCACTATTTTTCTTAACATACATTAGAATAAGAATTTACTCGGTTCCAACTAATTTTCTTCTTGACTTGCACTAACTTTGCTTGGCACCTACTATCCACTCAGTCAAGCTTGAAAGACAAACTCTGTGTAACTTGTTCTTCTAAATTTTTTTAGTGTGACTAGTCTTTGTAGCCTTAAGTAGATTATTAATAAATCATGTTATCACTATCTTAACTTATTCTTGTACTTATTTACATCAACATAACTCAACCTTTCCTCTAGATTCTATTGTTACATCTTTTGATCAAATCCTCTTCATCAATCAAATAAGTGATAGTACTTAAATCACATAAGTAGTTGTTGTACCAAAAAATAGTAGGTTTGACGTCAGTGACAAAACAATGATTGAAGCATATTAGTCATTCTTGTATGTTCTCAACAATCTCCCTTTACAATCTCCCTCTTTGATTAGCTTCTTCAATCCATTCTCAACAAGGCTTTACAACTTGAAGAATCTAAAGACATTGTGAGATCCATCATGGATCAATTGGTTCCACAAAATTACATGCAACACTTTGAGGAAATTCTAGTTATTTCAATTCCTGGTTGTAGAATTAACCTTGGAGAAAGGGTGATGGGAATTGATGAAATTGCAACGACAAAATTTACTTCATTTTGATGGTGCTTTGTTGAAATCCAAAGACACTACTAGTTCAAATAGGTGAGAAGGGGTAAGGAATCCCTAAAATTATTTGTAATGATTAACCTTTATGACAATGACATTAAGAAAATACAAACAAGAGTGGGGTGGTCGCAAACTAATGAGGAGGACCTCAAAGAAAGACATAATTTATGGGAAACTACACTCCCAAGAGTCTAAAGATGCAAATTTGGACCTGAATGCAATGCTTATGGAGAGAAGTGAGGGCATTGTTTATGAATCCCTAAAAACAAGTCATTGGCTTATGGTCATACCTTAAGTGGGTAAGTGCCTTGAGCATGGTTAAGATGGTTGGTGTTCTTTACTGTGTTGTTTCATGCACTTTTTAGAAACTTGGTTTTTAATTTTGTTGGCAACTGCATTTTGTAGATAATAAAGATGCCAATTTGTAGAATGGTGGCAGTCTCTTGGTCTTGATTAGGGTCACTTAATAATGATAGTCTAGATAGAATGGGATATGTTTTGAACAATTTTGTGTGACCGGTGGGGTTATTTCTTTCTCTATTATTCTTCTTATAGTGTGTGAAGGTGATTCAAGATATGCACCTAGTGGGATTTTTTTGCATGCAGACATGGATGATGTTTTGGTGGATGGTGTGTCAGATTGCAAACCATGACAATTACTATATGAGTTATATTGTTGCAAATGCCACAATTATCTTGGTAATATTGAAATTTATTTGGATTTGGCTAATGTATAATCCATGACTCTTTTTTTTTACTTTGTACTCATTATGATCAAAAAAATTTAAGAATTTGGTGATGTTTGTATTGCAAAATTGGTGATAAATCCTAGTAAAGTTAAATTGAGGAGGATAAATTGTAAACCTTTTACTAATGATTATTAATAATATCAAAAAATAATTACTAGGAAAAAAATACTTAAATAATTATAAAAACTTAAAACCAATTTAAAAAGCTAAAAACTAAACTAATTTTAAAAATAATTTTAAATACTAAAAACTATATCAAATTTAAAAAACCAAAATCAAATTTGAATTTTTCAAAAGTAAACATAAGTTAACTTATTATTTCTGAAATCATGCTAATTATTTTTTAAAACAATGAGAAATAACTAAAGTACATATAGTCGAAAAAGAAAACTTTTCAAGAAGAGGGCTAACAATTTTTTAGCAACAATTTTTTTTCTAGGAGACATAAAGCCTATGGGCTTAATAAATTACTAATAGTAAAAATTAAATTTAAATAAATGAATAATGATATGAATAATTAATAGTTATATCGATATGATTACTAATAATTTATTTATAAATTATTAATATTAAAAAAATAATAAGTAAATAAATAACAATGTGAGTGATATACTATATTAAAAGTGCAAAAGCCTACAACAATACAATAAGTTGTGAGCCTCTCATCTAGGAAGTCTTGGGTTTGAGTCTACTTAAGATTAATACATAATAATAATTTCAACAAATCATAATAACTAGTACTTGCATGCTTTTGCAAGTGCAACGATAAGCTAATAGGTTTTATTTTTCAATTTAAAATAAAATATATTAAGAGAATTAAATGATCTAAACTTGTAGTCATGTAACAAACTTTGTCTATTTATTATATATCTAACTATATGCTAACAAAATAATTTAATATAAGTAGACTTTAAAATACAATGTGATCACAACACTTTTCCTAACATAGATTGAGTATGACACTTAATTTGAGATCTCAAACTAGTCATGTTCTAATTGTAAACAATTAACAGATTGTATTTATAGAGATTTAGAATTTTTATTACCTAAAAATGTCTTAACGTGGAGACAAGTTTGACATATGGTTCATATTGACATGTTGCATATAAATGTCAATCTTCTTGTGACTAATGATATTCCTAGTAAGACTAGTGCTCTCCTCATTGGATGTGAGTTGTGGACTTTATATCATAAATATGTTGAAAGTTGTAGGGTTTAATTATTTATGATTGTTGGGGTGAATATTAACTTAGGGTTGAGGTTGTTTTTCTTATACACTATATTTCGAGGTTAATAGTGAATCCTCACATTAGACAACATGGGAAATAAATGTAAATATAATCTAAATTTTAATTTTAAATAAATGAAAAGAAATTACAAAATGCCACATTTTTAGTTCAATTTGTAATCAAGCTCAAGTTGAAATCAAAATCACTTATAAAATAAGAAAAATTTAAAACTCTCAACAAATTCATTACCCAAACTAAGATATACAATCATGAAGTAAAATATTACTAGACCTAGGTTTTAATAAATATTAATTTCAAAATCAATGTTAATTCATTTTATAAAAGAACTGTGGAATATAAGATCAGAAGACGTGATTGTAAATTTATAAGAATATCTAAGTGTAATTTATCACAAATTGTTATAACATTATGATTTTCCTAACCCATTCAAAACTAACTTTGTTAAAAAGTGAATCCTTAAGAACCTACTTAAAGTAACCCAAAGGAATTAATATGGGTGTTATATTCTCATAGCACTGTACTCAAAATGTTAATGCATCTGAAAGCATGTTTTTTAATTTCAGAAAAGATTCATGGCCATCTCTCTCATTTCAAACAAACACTAAATTATAGAAATAGTAAAATATACATGAATAACTATGTTGACTTAGAAAAAAGAAATCTCAATGAATTAAGATATTATTTGCAATTACAATTTATGCATATATATCTCACATAGGATATTGAGATGATGTCCCAAGAAAATACAAATAGGAATAGAGTGAAAAAAAAGTGATTGGGAAAGGAAAAAAACAATTAAAAGATGAGCGAAAAAAATGATAGTTGAAATTAGATCTACAAAGATGTGATGGAAAAAAATGTCAATCGTGGAGACTCGCATAAATTCTATCCACTTAATAATAATATTTTCATTCTTAACATTTCATTATATTTGATTTTCTTAACTTTCTTAACTTATTTTAGTTATGTTTTAAGAAATTAAATATGATGTAAATCTATATGAATATTTTGTATTGTATAATTTAAATAAAAATTAAACAAACAACACTTGAACATAAACATAAATAAATCTTTTATACAACTATTATAATATACATTTAAATAAATCATTAAAGAAAAAATATATATTATAATCATATTATAATTAATCTTATAATATATTGTATAATGTACTCAATATGTGAATGATTGAATAGAAAAATTAAATAATTTATTTTTTAAATTAGAAGAATTTGAATAAATTCAAACCATTAGACTTAAGATAAAGCAGTGAATATTACCTAACCTTGATTGAGTTATGAACATAAGTTTAACCCTCACTAATAATATTATATTATATTTACTATATTATTATATTATTTTATAATAAAATCAAATAAACACAATATAAATCTATATTACAATATTATTAGTTTATTTTTATTTATTTATTTTGGAAAAACTTAACATTTATATTAATAATCACTGGTTCAAAAAGCACTCTTAGAGAAAAAAAAATTTAAGTAGAAAAGAAAAACTTTGATCATTACCGATAATAATACAAAGTGTAGAAGAGTGTTATCTACAACAAAACCTAAAAATTATCCTTAAAAGCACAAGGACATAATTGTGCTTAAAATCTATAAGTCGTGAAAGAGTCCAATATAGAAATCCCCCAACCTAAATATATAAAGGCTCATATATGAAGGAGCCTATCGTATATATGATGAACTATAGATATAGAAATACATATTATTAATATTTTTAACTAATTTTGGTTATGTTTTAAGAAAAAAAATGCAAAGTCAATCTAAATGAACATTAAGTATTGTATAGTTTCAATAAAATAGCTCTTTTTAATTAATATTATATTATATATCTAACTATATTAAATCATTAAAGAATTAAAATATATTATGCATCAAAAAATACATTATATCAAGAAGATAAGCTTAAAAAGTGGAATATTCGAAAACAAATATTTCAAAAAATATTGGATAAGAAAGTGCCAAAAAAAATTAAATTGTTAACATTTTGTATTCCTTAAAATATAATTTTTAAAAAGTAAATAATTAATAATTAATATCTATATTTGTATGAGTACAAATAAAATATATATAAATTATTAATATTTAAAAATATTTTTTGATAAAATAAATCAAAAATAATAGAATAATAGAATACATCAAAAACAAGTAAGAGCCTACAATACAATGGTAAATTGTGAGCCTCATATCAAAGAGGTCTTGAGTTCAAATCTACCCATGCTTAATAAAATAATAATTAATAACAATACATAATAACTAATCGTGACTTTGGCCTCTTACTGATCAAAAAAATAAACATTAAAAATATTAGCTTATAAAGTGAAACATTCTAAAATAAATGATTAAACAAGAGATTAGAAAGTATCAAAAAAATTTGTTCACATTTTATGTTCCTAATAAATAATTTTTAAAAAAAAATTCAAAAATTAAATAAGTAATTTAAATATTGAAAAAACAATTAAAAATGTTCACATTTTGTATTCGTAAGATTTAGTGTATAAGATGTCAATTAGTTTAGTCAATGAAATAATAAAAATTTGGAGAGTTAAAAAAATATATATTGAGCATAAATTAGATATCAGTTGCATCGAATTTACACTAGTTACCACCTCAAAGTTTCAAGAATCAATGCGTATGCAATTTTTTTTTTAACTTTTTCTTTATAATTACACTACATACCATGGGGTAAATACATATAAAATTTGATATATATAAAAGCACTCTAAAACTATGTTGTCCAGAGCATAGGCCCATCTACCCATTTTAATCGCTTGACATTGTAAGGTATGATATTGTATGGATTGGACATTGAAGCTTCCCAAGGAAGAGGAGAATCTATAATAGGGGAAATATTGGTTGGAGATGGTGGAACTAGCTAAGGAGAAATCATTGGTACAGTTTGTGGTGTGGGTGGGAAGATAGTCATTGGAGCAATATTCAATGGACTATACTCATGGGAGTCGGGCATATGATTAGGTGGATCTATAGTTACACGTGGTTGAACTTTCTAATATTGTTTCTTCTTCATGTCTCTAATTTGTTGGAATAGTTGGGCATGGATGATATCATAATCAAACTCTTCATTAGATTTAGTGGTGAATTCATAATAAATCTTCTCTTTATTCAGGACCTCTCCACATTCTCTTAGCATCATAAAGAGTTCATTCTCTTTCACTTTCATTACCATTGTTACCTATAGAGAAATGTTTTCAGCTATGAATGTCCTCAAAGACTTTATAACGATTCTACCTACCACTGAGAATATCATCATTCCTAAGCTTTCAAATGTGTCAAAGAATATGAAGAGAAAGAATAAACCAAAAAATATTTCTATGTTTGTCAATTCCCAAGAATTTTTCAAAAATAACTTCAAATAGAGAAAAGTTTTCATTTTGGAAGAGGCAAAAAATGCCATAGAGATCCTTGGAAAAGACACAATCAAAGAAGAGATGAGAGATGGATTGGTTGTTGAGATAGAATGAACAAATAATAGGTTGCCCATTAGGCTTATTAGTTGGAAAACTATGTAGAAGAAGGTTCCACATGAAAAAAATGGTTTTGGGCTCCACAAGGAAGTGTCAAAGGTTCAACAAGTATTTGCTCTAATTGGGGTACTTGATGTTGAGGCTCCTTTTATTGTTCAAATGATCAAAAACATCTTACTGGTACGAACTAGGATTTTATAAATAAATTTATCTTCTATATCATAGAGGGTGTATCACCTAACCACTTCAGTAGGGACAATCTTTCAATATTATCACTACAAATTATGGAAAATTTAAGAGACTGACTAGATTTTTTTAATATGACATATTCTCTCTAGTGAGAGGGGGGAAGATCAAATTTGGATACAAGGTCCTTCCAATTGACCAACTCTCAATTTTGTATAATATCCTTAAAGGAGATGATGCCCAAAGATTCCCACTTTATTGTTGAAAAACCTTGGAGTATAGCAAAACATTTTTCAACGTCATTAAGATTCTGCCATATAGAATTATGCCCAAATACATTATTATTCTACCAAAAATCCCATTATCAAGAACCAAATGATTGACATCATCCTAGACCTTCCATATAGAATGGAATAGGTTGGAACCCATGACTCTCAGCTTCAACTTTCTAGAGTGGATATAATTTTGATGCAGTCCTTTCCAAGACCTTTCTTGAGCTGGTATGACTCTATTAATAGTAATCCTAATTAGAACCTCACAGGGTTCATTGCCTTGAGTGGCTTTAGCTACTAATTCAAGTACAAGTGAAATGCCTTGCCATCTCAATTTTTTTACTCTCAATCCTCCTTTCTCCTTACTCCTAATGCACCAATTCCACCTCACATCATGCATTTTCTTGCAACCCTTCCCATCTAACCACAAAAGATACTTGATAATTTTCTAGACATAATTGATCTAAGACTAGTTTAAAATCTACGATGAGGAATAATACACTATATAGGCTGAAAAAATCTTCTGAGAAACTTGTAGTCTCCCTACAAAAGATACGAATATGTTACTCCATTTATTCAACTTCCCTTCAATTTTTTTCTTGACCCACTTCCAATTTAATTTTAGATTAGGATCCATAGAAAATGGCATGCCAAGATATCTAACTTGGTGGGTTGGACTTGTCCAATTGATATCAAATTTCTTACACCACATAGGTAGATTCTCCTCACATTCTACCAAAATAGGTTTAGGTATGCACACCTTACTACCCAAAGAAGAAGGAAAAACATCCAACTTGGTCATGAAATTATTGAAGTTCATTTCTATCATCTCAAGGATAATAGAAGTATCATCTACAAACTATATATTTGACAACTCCTCTCTATTGATAAATAAGATACCTTTGACTCTAATAGAGATAGTCATCTCTTAGAATGAAGAAGAGGGAGTCTCATGCAACAATGACAAATAGGGTTGAGGTGAGGGGACACACTTTCCTAAAGGATCTAGAGAGGGAAAAGGATCTAGATATAACCCCATTGATTTTTACAATAGTCATTGCATCATTTATTAGTGCAAGAACCATCTGATTAAAGGCCCTATAAAAACCAACAACATCCATCATCATCAAAATGAACTTACATTCTATCATATCATAGGTTTTTTTGTAATCAATCAGGAACATGTTAACTTGTTGGCTAGTTTCCTTAGCCCAATCTATGGCCTCCCAACGTGTGATCAAATTTTCTAATATATATCTTATTTTTACAAATCTATTTTGAGTAGAACAAATCAATTAAGGAAGAATATTTTCCAATCTCAAGGCCAACACTTTATCCAAGATCTTATAAGAGACATAAAGTAGGGCTATAGGCCTCCAAATGTTAAGTAGTCTTGTCCTTACGCTTAGGAATGAGCTTGATAAACCATAAGTTAATAATCAAAGCCAAGGTTCCCTTGGTTTTTGCCTCATTATAGAGTTGCAGAAGATCCTTTCTAATCGAGTTAATGTCTTCCTTGTAAAAGTCAATTGGTAACACATCTAGACTAGGAGATTTTTCATTACTCTTCCTAAGGTTGACATTGTTAATCAATGTTATGGTGACAGGACTACTTAGGGAAATATTTTCCTCCTCTTGGATCTTTCTTAGGATAGTACATTTAATCCTCTCCCTCATTATATCCATTGATGCCCCATCACCCTCTAAAGTAAAAAAAAATTAGCATAGTATGTGACAAAAGTGTGTAAAATATCCTATTGAGATCTAATAGTATTGTCTTCTTCACAGATGCACTTAATCTTTTCTTTTTCTTCTTTTTCATAAGGATTTGAGAAACATATTTAGATCCTTTACAACTTTTCCATTATTGAGCTAATTTATCTTGGATCTTGTCTTGGCACCTTGGATTTTAATTTGTTGCAACCTTCTTAAAGAGCCCTAAAATTAGATGGTTCTTATTGAATGGCTAGTTCATCTTTATACAGTTTGTTGTGTAGAAGAGCCTCCTATCTCCTAAAGTCTTTGTTTGTATTCCTTCTGACCACCTAGAACATGGTTTTCCAGCTTTTTTGTATATTGTACCAACTTTTTATGCAATATTACAATGTTTCACGATGGTGTGATTTTACCATCGAATCATTTGAACAATATTCTTAGTGTCCTTATCCCCAAGAAGAGCAATATTGAGTAAAAAGGCATGGCATTTAGGAGGGGAAGGGCTACCCAATTGAAAGAAAGAAAAAAGCATGGGGTGGTGGCCATATTGCATTTTGATATTTGAAAATATGAATTTATAACAAAAAAATAGAATATAATAAATTATAATTGGTCAGAGAGTTTCATTTAATCACTAGTCAAAGAAAATTCATTGTAATAGTACTATGTAGATCGACAAGTAACTCTTAAATAATAAATTAATATCATTGTAGCATATAAAATAAGTTGTGTAGTGGTGAGTATTCTCATAAATAATGTAATCAAAATAATAATGATATTATATTAGTAATAGAATAAAATATAAAATTTTATAACTAACACACATTTTCAATTAAAGTTATATTATGTATATTTTAAGCAAACATGGAAAATAAAATAAATATTAATTTTTCCTTTTAATTTTAATTCAAATAATTGAGTTTCTTCCAATTACTTAAATAAATATAACTTTTTAAGATATAATTGGAAAACATATTTTTATAGTCATAATTTGAAAAAAAAAAATTATAAACGTAATTTTTAAAATTTAATTATATATAATAAACATTTATTTTAAATAATTTAGTTTCAAATATATATTCTTCTAAAATAATTTTATATTCAACTTAATAAAAATAATATAACTTACAAACTAAATATATTTTGAATTAAAATGTGACGATACATAATACTCCCTTTTAGATATTTCTCATAATTCTTTTAATAATGCACTTTCTATACCAAAAAAAATCCTAAAATAAAGCAATATGGAAAAGTAATAAAATTAAATTCTTAAAATTTAGTAGAAATTTTGAAAATCTACTTGAAATAAATTAGTAAGAATCTTAAAAATGCCTAGAAAAATAGTCATTCCTAAAAAATGGTTTATAAAAAATTAAATATATTGGCGAATTGTATTAAAGGAAAATATTTTTATTAATTTACAAACTTAAATAACATGCATGTAGACTTCAAAATGAAAAAATAAATTTGAAAAGTAAAAATAATACTTACTTATAATTGGTTCACATTAAAAAAATTAAAAACTAATTAATATAAAAAAATTAAAACTCATTACAATAGTATCATACCTCAAGTACTAATTAACATTGGTCATGGAGGATATAAGAAGGCTCTTAACTTTTTTGTTATTAGTTCTTCTCATATTAAATGTAATAAAGTTGTCGATGTTATGGTAGCAATAGATTTACATTTAAAAGGTATTTGATGTTGGAGAAATATGGACTTCTTCTTCACAATTTGAAAACTATCCTAATGGGAGAGAACAAATTGGAAGTTGAAGGTAATAGGAACTAAAATTTTAGATTACTTGTAAATCCTATTCAACATGGCTTTATCTCTTAACATAGAAAGGTTGGACGTGAATATGGATAGCAAAGCCAAATCCAACTTGGAAGTAATGTTGATCTTCGACACCTCTTTGTGCCTTGGGAAGGTGAAGATTTTGGGTATGGATGGTAGCAAGGATAGAAACTATAAGGATATGTATGTGTTCCTTATAGAGGAATGGTCAAATGCATGCAACAATGGGGCACAAATTGAAAGGAGTGCACTTGGGATAGAGCCCCTTCTTTTTAATATTAATATGTTGTTGTTCTTATTACCCATGGTTGGCATTATGATAAGATTTTTAAAACTAGTTTCTTATTATGGATTTGAAGCTTTTAGTAGATTAGATGATGAAAATATTATCAATGGTCTTATAGGAATTTTATAATTTAGAAACTTAAATAACATGTATGAAGACTTCAGAGTGAGAAAATAAATTTGAAAAGAAAAAATATTACTTACTTATAATTGGTTCACATTAAAAAAATTAATAACTAGCTAATATAAAAAAATTAAAACTCATTACAATAGTATCATACCTCAAGTACTAATTAACATTGGTCATGAAGGATATAAGAAGGCTCGTAACTTTTTGGTTATTATCCCTTCCCATATGAAATGTAATAAAGTTGCCAATGCTATGGTAGCAATGGATTTACATTTTAAAGGCATTTGATGTTGGAGAAATATGGACTTCTTCTTCACAATGTGAAAACTATCCTAATGGGAGAGAACAAATTGGAAGTTGATGGTAATAGGAACTAAAATTTTAGATTACTTGTAAATCCTATTCAACATGGCTTTATCTCTTAACATGGAAAGGTTGGACATGAATATGGATAGCAAAGCCAAATCCAACTTGGGAGTAATGTTGATCTTCGACACCTCTTCGTGCCTTGGGAAGATGAAGATTTTGGGTATGGATGGTAGCAAGGATAGAAATTATAAGGATATGTATGTGTTTCTTATAAAGGAATGGTCAAATGCATACAACAATGGGGCACGGATTCAAAGGAGTGCACTTGGGATAGAGCCCCTTCTTTTTAATATGTTTTTGTTCTTATAACCCATGGTTGGCATTATGATAAGACTTTTAAAACTAGTTTCTAATTATGGATTTGAAGCTTTTAGTAGATTAGACGATGAAAATATTATCAATGGTCTTATGGGACTTTTCCACAAAGCTTATTTGGATTAGATGGCTAGCTTGACATAAGGTCTTGAGGATATATTTTATACATTAATTTTATTAATAGATATGTCCTAATTTATTTTTTTTTATAAACAATTAATATGTTATTAGTGGGTTGCTACTGCATTTGATACTTTTTGGATGATGTACTGTTGTCTAAAGGGACAGCACCCTCATTATATTCCTTTTAATATTAAAAATATTTTTAGGAAAAGAGATAACTCTTGAATAAATAAAGTAACTTTAACTAAAATATATTAATATGTATATCTATATTATAATTAAAGTATATTTCTATTAGTATTAGTGTACTTATAATAGAGTATATTTATAATTATAAGAGAGTATACATAATTATGTAATTTGTCATTTCTTGATAAGTATATAAACAAATTTGAATTGTGAAGTTAAAATGGTAATAGAATATTATTTTAGTATATTTGTTTAATAGATTTTTTAGAGATTGATCTCTTTGACATAATTTTTAAAAATATAGGTAAGTTAATGAATAAAACAATTATTAGTAGTTTTGCAAGATTTTTAAGAGATTCAAAATATTGAATATTTAATTCTTATAATGTATGTTTAACTAAAATAATTAATTCAATAAAAAGTTAAATATATATAACACTATTAAGAGAATATATTGGATTTAAATAATAAAAATTATTATTTATTATTTTATATTTTTATAGGAATTAATTGTATGGAGGCTATTAGCTCTTGAAAATTTATACCATTACTAGGTGGAGATATTTTCTACATCAAGTCAAATAGTGATATTGATATCAGGATTTAAAAGTGTAATCTTTTGAGTCAAACTCATTAACCCATGTTTTAAGCAAATGAGGTTGCAAAAAGAGTGGGTTTAACCATGAAGTTGTAGTTGAATGTGCTCAAGCTAGAGTAGTATTTGGATATGTGACCTCTTGAGAAGTCTTTGTGCCTGACCTCTATGAGAATTACCTAGATATAATGAGTATTGAGTGTTCATTCTCATGAGATATGGGATCATGTGAACCACTACTCACAAAACATGGGTCAATGAGTTTGACTCAAAAAATTACACAGTCGAATCCTAATAACAGTGTCACAATTTGAATTGTTTCGAAAAATATCTCATACTTATCAATGAATGAGCTTAAAAAACCTTCCCATGAATGTTTCATAAGGCACAACTCTTGTTAAAGTTTTTACAAATAGGGTTACAATCGGAGTGGGTTTAAACATGGAAGAAACATCATAGTTAAATGTGTTCCAACTAGAGTAGTACCTAGGATGGATGACCTCTCAAGAAGTCTCGGTGTTTTACCTCAATGAACATCACCTATATGTAATGAGTGATAATAATTTCATTTATTCTCATGAGAGATGGGTTTATATAAACTACTACTCATGAAACATGGGTCAATGAATTTGACTCAAAAAACCACACAGTTGAACCTAATAATAATATCAAACTATACTTCTTCACTTGGGAAAATTGCTTCCCTTTGATGGTTAAACCTTAGCATAAGGACTTGGGAAAATTTCTTCCCTTTGATGGTTAAACCTTAGCATAAGGACTTAAATCCTACTACTAAATCTTTTTGCAAAATTGCTATATGGGTTTAACTTTCTAAAATCCCTCTTCATCTCTGACATGATTATGTTCTTGAGGAAGTTAGTGATGCTTTAGATGATTTCTTAATGGTGGATTTGGAATCCTCTGATAGATTGCATTCTATATATGCAAGGATACTTGTTGATATAGATGCTTCTAAAGGATTTCTAGTGGAGGATAAACTTTGCATTCCTATTGGCTTTTGGATATAGTATTTAGATTATGAGGGTCTCTCATTTAGATGTAGAAAATGCTTTAATATTGGGCATGTTGTGGCAAAGTGTGAGGCTAAAAAGATCAAATCTAAGAAATCTTCCTCATGGTGGAAGGGGGCTTTGTTGCAACATTATATGGTGGTCAAAAAGTCTACATCTAATGTGGAAGTTTCCCCATATGCTATTGTTGTTATGCAACATTAGGATGGTGATGTTGTCCCTTCTTATGATTTAGGAGTTGGTTCTAGTCAAAAGGATGCTACTATTGTGGTCCCTTCTCTGGTTGGCTCTATCATTGTGGCCTCTAGTATTACTTTTAAAGTTGTGACTAATCAAAAAAAGATTGATGTTGTTGGCTTAGTCCAACATGGTGTTGTTGAGGCTTTAGTGGCTAGAATTTCATGTAATAGAATTGTGGCTTCCATGGATAAGATTAATGTATCTAGACCTATTCAAAATGTCTCTATGAAGGGTGGATCGTGTGTTGTTAGATTTTTTATTGTTGGCCCTGTCAGTAATGGTGTTGGCTATGTTGATTCATTGGCATGGAATTATGTGGTAGCCTAATTGAAGAGGGGTAGATTGCAGTTAAAGGAAAACATTCAAAAAAATTGCCCTCTCATTCTTCTCCTAACTCCTATAAGATGGGAGTTAAGGGGAAATCTTAAAAATTTTTGTCTTATTCTTTTTGTAGTGTGGTTAGATTATTAAGTGTTTATCCTTTCCTTGACCACCAATTTGTTTTGGAGGGGGTTGCAAGACGTTTGGAAACCCCTTCTCTCTTTATGTAATGGTGTGTCTATGTCTTGTGTCTCTTCGAAGAGCGTAGTGTATATATTTTAGTTTGGTTTGCAAGTTGTGTAGCTTGGCTCTTATTTTATATATGGATTTCACGAACCCTTCAAAACTTGTTTTACTTAATCAAAAATAATATCAAACTATACCATATTTGATGAGTTCAAGGTGACTTTTTTTTCAAATTATCAGCATCCAAATAAGGGGGTTGGCCCTTTACAATACAAGCCCCAAAAAATAACAAGACAACAAGAACAAATTGCTAGCACAAGGAGCATCCTCTAAAACCAAAACTTAGAGAACAAGGTTGAGAGGCCTAAGTTCGAATAAAGTAGGGGAAAAAAAACACCACAAGAGAAGGTGGACAACAAACACCTTGTTGGCTCCTGATTTGACAGGATTTCAACTACCTTTTATAGGATCAAAAAACCTAGGAATTAGCTAAAAACCATAATGGGTGTTTTGAGAAGCAAGATAAAGGACCAACTAACAAGGCAATAAAGTCTTCTCCACTTTGAATTCTGCAAGATTCAGGCAGGTTTACTTTAGGAATTTAGTCTTATTTAGTTCAAAATCAATATTCGTAACATAAACTCTAGTAACAACACATTACTTAGCCTTCTTTCTTCTAATTCATTGGAAATGAAGACATGATAACTAGCTTTATCAAACCCTAGACACCATGAATCAAGTATAGATTAATTTCTTAAAAAATAGAACATTAAAACATTGATTTATAAAAGTTTTCTACATTATGTAAAGCATTCCAATCAAATCAATTCACAAGGATGGTTAGTGCATTATCCACTGGGCTATAACTTTTAGAGATCACACACATACTTCTAGATCTTATCTTGACATTTTGTGTAAATATTTATCAAGGTTCATTTCTAGATCTTATACTTCTCATAATTTTCTTAAAACCATAGTGTTCTTTCAACTTACATTAAGCATTTACATAATCCATTAGATTATCAGCAAAAGAAAATTGAAATATAATTCAAGATGAATTACATAATCCCTCTGCTCTATGGCCTATCATAGCTTTTAAAATATTAATCCTCACCTCACCACCTTGCTATGAATTTTGAGCATCTATGATCATTATTCTTGGTTCAACATCATCATGTACCAACTATGTGGTCTATGTAGACATTCTTTTGCATGACCCTAGTTGGTTGTTCACTTCATCTATGTTTGTTGTTCTCCTCTACAGTGCTAAGTTGCTCCTTTAAGGATGCAACTTCTACCTCTAGCTCTTGAGATTTTGCCTCTAGCTCATTCACCTTCTGGCTGTAAACATAGCTCTTTTTGAGCTCTTCCTCATACATCTTCCTAATATATTTGTAATCATGGAAGGTTGTATCCATCTTTGTCTCTATCTCTTGCACTTTAGCCTCATTCATAAATAAGAAGTGTTTCATGGCCTTGGAGATTTCTGACCCAGAAGTGTTCTTCATAGTCTAGACTATCATATTACCTTAAGCAATATTTTATATGCCCATCAGTCTAGGCTTTTTTGTTTCAGGAGCCATGCTCCATACTGCTAAGGACATGGAATCAATGTTGAAACCTAGTCCCCTTTGAATATTGTTAGCACCAAATGCCTCATAAGAGATTGAATTCTCTTGTCTTGTAATCTGATCAATCATAAAATCTTGCTCTAGATCCCATCCAAGCACTAGAAGCATTCCACTTCTCTGAACCATGTCTCATGCCTCTATGGGAGTCACTTCCTCACTCTCTAGGTCATAGGCACGTAATTTCTCAACCAGTTCTTGTATCTTTTCTTCTGACTCTCTTGGCTTGATTTTTAGAACCATTTCACTCTGCTTTATTTTGTATAGGAAACTCTTGTATTCTACAGATTTGAGGAATTCGTCATCCTCCATGAATTCTTGTGCTTGGATAATTCTATCATCTAGCCTAGCTACTGCTAAATCCAGGTTAGTCATAGAATTCTCTACTACTGTCACACTATGTTGCAAGTAATTTTTCCTTAAATCAGCAAAGTATTTATTTTTCCTAGGCATCAGTTTAAGTGTCCTTTGCTTTACCTTTCCAGGTGTCTGGATCACCTTGTTTCCCTTGGCAACACGTGACACTTTTGTAGGCTCTTCTTCCTCAAGATCTATGACAACATTTGGTTCAGGGGAGTCGGGGTTTTACTCTTCCCTCTTCACCCATTGGTTCTACAAGCATCTGTGTAATGATCTCATTGAAATCCTCCACCATTTTTCTCAATCTGCATGGATATGGAACCTCTAGGTAGAAACCCTTAAAATATGGGTTTGTCTTGTTCAATTAACCTTATACCCTCAAGACATCATCCAACTTATTCAATTTTTTAGTAGCTTCCCCCTCAGCTAAAAGGTTTATAATTAGATCCTCATGGGGAAACTCCTCTGTAGCAGATAATACATAACCCCTAATCTCCTTCAGAGTGTTTCTCATAAAGCCCTTTGGGTCATACATTTTGTATAGGGAAATGGATAAATTATAGTGATGAAGGAAAGCATGAATTTGTTCTAAGGATTCTTTCCCAATTGAAAAATCCCCTATTCTAAAACATCTACACAAGGAAGTGCCCTTATGCACTTTTGGTCCTAAGTATTCTCTATTTACCATGAACAATTGCCACATGAATTCAATGACAGCAAGTCTAGGAGGGGTATACTTTGGTAGTATATGTGGTGATTGGGGGCATCCATAAACTCTCATAAGGGAAACCCCAATTATGTTCTAGCCTCTTTTGTTCATGCAATAGGGTTGTTCTTAATAGACTTTTTAAGATCTTAGGGGCCCTAAAGAAACTAGGCTCTAGCATTTTCATTATTACAGAGCTAATATTATTAAAGAATGAAACATAATCAGAATAATGATAAAACCTATCCCATACCTGTGTCCATAATTGTACTTGCAGCTTTCCATTTGAATTAGATGTTTGGTCAATAAAGTATGGGCTAATGTATCCCACATTCTTATATAGTATGAGATGCATTAGTAGTGAATAATGGTGGAATTTGAAATTCCCCAATTCTCCTTTCTGTGCCAATCCAATGTTTTCTTAAATATTCTCTAGGATGTAAGCTACATAATCATATTCCCCACCATGATATGCATCTTGTACATCTCAGGCTATAATGTAGATTGACCCATACACCATATCAAATCCATCAATTCTCACCACCTTGTAGACACCATTTATAGTCTTCTAGAAATAATTTTTGAACTTGTCTAAAGGCATCATTTTATCCACTTTCTCCAAATAATCTCCCACTTTCTTGAGGTCCATAGGGATGATTTGCATCATAGCCTTTCCAATGTAGACCTTTGTATACCTTTCAAACTTCCCTTGAAGTTCATTTATGTCTAGTGGTTCACTCATTTGACCATCCAATCCAAAAGCTTCAATGAATGAAGCATGATCCAATGTACACAAAATGCTCCCATCATGTCTATGGAATGATTTTGTTAATAGGTTGTAAGATTTGATTAGGGCCTTCACCAAATCAACATCTACAAATACTTTTGGGAACAGGACCTTCGCCAAATTCTTCCTCTATGGATTGCAGATAGGGATCTTTTCAAACCTGTTATTATAGAAATATCTGAACAGCTCATACCCATTGACACTGGGGAAAATTGTGTCTCTGCAAAACGCATGTGGGTCTTTGAAGTCATGGTCATTTGCAAAAATGGTGTTTGATGAGTTTGGGAATATCTTCATCCACTCATCTATAAATTTGTTCAACTTTCTCTGTTGAGTCTTTCCTCCCTTTGAGGTTGATGTTTCTACACTCTCCATCTCCTTAGCTTGAATCTCTTCTACCTCTTTAGCTGACATATTGACTATAAATTAAAAATATGGAAGCTCTATAATTAGCATTGAAAACTCTAAAATCTTCACATTGAAACTCTGCAACTTCTCAAATTCTTTGTGCTTCTACAAACGGTAATTTGTTATCAACCTGGAGAATGTCTTTATGCTATGTGTACTTTGTCAACTTATTTCACTGCATTAATTTTTTGCATCCAGAGCTTTAAACTCAATATTTTTGTCACCTCGATGGAGCATCGACTTAACTATCCAATATAGCATTTTTTTGTACTTTCTTCAAATTTCATTGGTCAAGAACTTCCTATCATTTTCCAGCTCAAAGAAACCAAAAAAAAAACACTTTTCATGTCATATTTAGGGTTTTGATCCTATGCTTCATTTTGAAATTCAAACCTTTGTATTTGTGTAAGGAAGAAAATTGACCTTTATGATCTTATGATCAATCCTTTATCGTATTAGCGAAGAACCCTTTTAAACTTCCTACAATCTTACCCCTAACAGCTTATCGTAAGATCGGAAGCACCAACTATAATGTCTTCTTCAAAACCATGAACTTACACGAGGTGGTTTACAAACCCTTTCATAGCATCGTCATCATACAAATAAACCTTTACGATCTTACGATCACAACTTCCCATCACATCGGAGCTTACCCTTTCCTTTCTTTACGATCTCTCGATCATAGCTATCTAAACCTTCATTGTAGCTTCGGAGGCTTTCTTTTAACTGTTGCCTTTACCTCCCGACCATACACTGATTTTTATCTTCATTTATCATATCCTTAGAAGCTCTAACGATCACTTTACATTAATCCTTACAACCATTTGCTCAACCTTTTTTCGTATCCACAAAAACCTTCATAGTATACCTTCATGATCTTCTATTTTTTGTATCTTCAAAAAGCTTTATTTGCATGTGTTGAATTCCCTTACGCTTATGTGCTTGGCCCCACTTCACATGATTGTAACACTTTACAACCTTAGGATTTTATACCTTACGATCTTACGCTTCTCTTGCTTTTTGTATGGTCAAGGGTCCACTTAAAATCTTTTACGCTTATACGTTGCTTCGTCCTTCATAAGATTGTAGCCTATTATCCATCATAAAACACTTACAATGATACGCTACCATCTTGAGCATAAGATCAAAACTCACATAAAATACTTCCACTATTCTACAATTGCATTAGATATCATATCATTGGGAGACTCAACAACTCACCTTTGCAATCATGTGCTAGCCTTTATTTCGTAACATTGGGAGATAGGAAAACTTAGACCTACGACTCCATGCTAAAACCTTGATTGTAATATCGTAACAAAAGATAGAAAGCATGAAAATCAAATGTGATCCTTCAATGAACATAAAACCTAGGGTAAAGGCCAAATTTGATCGCAAAATCAAGGAAAACTTTCAATGATAGGGTAAAGGACATAATTCTTAAGACATTCAAGATCCTATGCTAGGGTAAAATTTTCAAAAAGGGATAAGGCCTAAAACTACTAGGTTATGGTTTTATTGGAAATTCGAGAATAATATCTTACAAACCCTAATCGCACAACATCATTCAAGGCATTTTCATATTATATTTTCATAATTTTTGGCACAATAAAAATGAGGGCTATCACACCTAAGCCTCAAGACAACTGTCGGAGCATAAAGGGAAAGTCTACAAAGGAGGGCCAAAATCATATCACAATAACAGGACAAGAGTTCTTCCTTCACCTACGAACAATTGTCTAGGCAATCAATCCTTAGGATCCCCACCAAAGGAGACACTAGCAGGGCAACCGACAACATAATGGCCCGAGCTTTGAAGAAGTTGAGAAAAGTCAAGAAAACTATAGTGCAAGATCATAGAAGAATAGGGAGTGCCCTCACTTGAGGAATGAGCACCACCAAAATTGGGGGCAACAGCAACAATAGGAGGAGGACTTGGGATAGCACTAGAGGCCATCCCACAAGAAAAAGATGAGGTTAGACAATGAACAAGAGTGTCACAACAAGATCTACAATAGTAAGTGTCAACATGAACAATCAAATGGTCCATACAAACAGCCTTCCACCAACAAGAACCACCTTTATGATGGAGAAGAGCACAATCCAAACCAAGTGACTAGTAGCAAAGCAATGCTGACAAAAGAAGGGAGGCCCTCATACTCAAGTGTTTATGTCCATGGTAGATCCCCAACCATGAGAACCATGTCATGAAGGAGTGGTTGAGAAGTATCCAATTCAACCAAAATATGAGAAAAACTAGTAAGCATCAAGTTTATTGTAGCTTCATCCGCCTTCAAGAATCGCCCAAGGGAGTTCACAACAACCTCATGGAAAGACATAAGCCATAAATGCAGTGGGAGATTAGGAAAGAAAACTCATACCGAATGCACATTAAATGGTTTAGTAAGAGAGTTGAAAGAAGCATTCCAAGGTTTGGTAGAGAGGGAATGATTCTCCAAAACCCACATCTTGCTTAGGATAAGATATCGATCTTCAGAAGAAGAGAATGTGGTAATGAAGAACCCCTTAGTACAAGGGTACAACTCAAAATCTCTAGAAACGAGTTTCCAAAAATTGGTTGCCCAATGGTGTTGATCTGGAAGATAGGGCCAAAGACCTACAAATCTACCCACCAACCCACGATGTTGGTAGCAATCAATATTCCCCACCACTTCAAGGCCACAAACAATGATTGTTGAAGCCTTGGCATAGGAAATGGAATGAGCTTTCACTTTAGCATAACTCTTGTTACCAGTAGTGACAAAGGTCTAAGGCCACCACCACCAGCCACCGACCCAAGAGTAGGGGCCACTAAAAAACTTGAAGAGCTAGAGAAAAGAAAGGACACAAAGGTATCTAAGCCCACCAAGAGACCAAACTCAACACCAACAGTTGCAAAATCAGGGCCCTAAGAAAAATCATAGAAACAACATCTTGCAAAGACATAGGCACACCAACAGAAGTGTCCAAAGAAAGACACCAATGTGGGGAAGAGAAGCCTGAGTGTTGGCATGAATGACAAGAATGTTGGACAAAGTAGTTGAGGCAATGCCGAAAACCCTAGCTTTGATGTTGTTGATTAAGCTAAACTTTGATTTTAAGAAAGACTTGTTCAAGGTGATTTGTTATTAGATTGAAACTTGCACATAAATATGCTTTTAAAGGGGTATGTTTTGGATATGTAAAGGAGGTTCTCAGGCTTTGTTTTGGTCTGATGCTTGGGATGGATTCCCTTCCATTTTATCCATATACCCTCATCTTCAGCCTCTTTGTGACTCTTTTCTTGCCGCTGGATGGGATAAAGTGGCTCATTACAAGACTCCTTATCAATTAGGACCTATTGTTGGTTACAGATGGAAGCATTCTTCTGATTGGCCTCCTGGAGGTACAGACATGGATCGTCAAGAGCTTTCTCAAATTCTGGCCTCTAGAGAGTGTTCTTCTTTGCTTGGTCCAGATGTTTTGGCTTGGGGCGGTACCTTGTCTAGTAAATATCATGTCTCTGTTGGGTATCAAGAGATAACTAGACAATTATTTGGAGATGCTGAGGTCCCTTGGTGGAAGCAAGTTTGGAATAAAGTTTCTTGGTCCAAGTGCAATTTTTTCATGTGGCTAGTGGCTCACAACCGTTGTCTTACCTGGGATAATCTTTGTAAACGTGGATTTCAGGGCCCCTCTTATTGTGTTTTGTGTGGTAATGGAGAGGAGTCTGTCTCCCATCTGTTCTTCCATTGCTCCTATTCTACTCAGATATGGCACCTTTGGTGGCATGCTTGGGTTGCTCTTGTCGGCATGCTTCCTCTTTGCCTGAGTTCTGGGCCCGCTTGGGTACTGCTCCCTCCAAGTCTTCTTTTCTCCATGCTGCTTGGATTGCTGACCCATCTTTCATGCTTTGGCATATCTGGTTGGAGAGGAATCGTCACATATTCCAAGATGTTTGGCTTGGTGTTTTGCATCTTTGGTGGAAAATATCACATTCTCTTCAGGAAACTATTCTTGTGAAGTGTGAGCTTGATGGGGATATGGATCCGGTTGATCTTGCTATCTGTAATCGCCTCAATTTTCATCTGCAAGATGGGGCTACAGCTCATAGGTTTCCTTCTATGTCCAAGCAGCTTCATCATCAGAAGAAGGGTCGAGTTAACCGAGATGGGCACTGGACTCCTCCTCCCTGTGGAGTTCTGAAAATTAACACTGATGGTTCTTCCCGTGGGAATCCTGGTCCGGCTGGTATTGGCGGAGTGGCTCGTTGTAGTTCTGGGGATGTTAAATTTTTCTTCTCAGTTCATAAGGGTGATTATACTAACAATCTCATGGAAGCTCAGGCTATTTTATATGTTGTGGAACAGTGTTGCTTGCAGGGATAGAGTAAGATTATCTGTGAGTCTGATTCCCAGGTAGTGGTGAACATGCTTTCTTCGCAAGAGCTTAAGGATGTTAGTTGGCAGCTGGCTACTGTTGTTAAGCAAATTCTTTTCTTCTCTTCCTCTTTTCAGTTCATTAGGTTCACGTATATTCCTCGTGAATGGAATAGAACTGTTGATTGTTTAGCCAAATGGGCATCTAGTCATAATCCGGGTTGGAATATTAGGGATATGAGGCAATTGTCCTTTGAGATGGTGCAAGAATTTGATGATCTTGTTGCTCACGATCGAGCTCCTTGTTGAGCTCTCCTTGTTGTATTCCTTTCTGTCTTAATAAATTTTTACCCCTCTTTTTTTTTTTTTTTTTTTTTTTTTTTTATCTGTGCAAATATTATCTTTTATCGTTCAACAACATTCATGTAAACTACAATTTAGAGTGAAAATGAGAAGTGATAATCAAGAGTAAGGAAGCACAAGGAATTAGTTAAAATTGGGATATTGGAAATGATATTAACATTAACAAATAGTATCATGGACTTAATCATTTGATTATGAGGGCCTCATCTTTAGATGTCATTGATGTTTCTCAACTAGTCACTTAGCAATCGATTGTTCTCTATTTTTGCAAAGGCACTACCACTTGGTGGAAGGATGCTAACAATGATCATTTGAATTTATTGCCCTCAAATTCTTCTTTTAATGATGTTGTTAAGGATCCCCCAAAGTATGATGTTGTTAAATTCTTTCGTACATATTGTGTAATAGCTCTAACTTTAATTTACACCTAGGATTGCAGATTAACACAATTCAATACAAAGATGTACCATAGTTTTTTTTTAAAGTTAATTTAAGATTTCAACTCTTCAAGGCTTTTCCTTAATTGTAATGAGACGACTCACACATTTTTGTGCATTTATTTTAAGCCGATCAGCTTATTCCTAGGAGGATTGTGGTCAGAATGTTGTGATATGTTAGAATTCTTAGATGTCGGATAGAAGAAAACTTATCAAAAAATGTGAAAAGTGGTTGTTAGTGTCGCTTACCAAAAATCAAAGTTTTAGTTGGGTGATATTGTTGTCTCATAAATACACTGTCCCGTCTCCGATATTTTGTGCAAGCTAATAAAATAGTGAGGATACTGGGGTAGTTTCTTTCCCATCTCTTTTTACCAACATTGCATCCAAACCACGCCAATATTGCTCAGATGTGAAAGCTTTATGATTTCATGTCAATGTTACTTACAAATGTGGAACAATAACAACTCTTCAAATGGATTGATGCTCTAGTATCAAACAAAGGTGTAGGTGTAAATTCAACAGCCTCATCCAGGTCATACTCTCATATCTCCCCTGATGTTGCCCTTTGTGTGCCCTTTCTTTAAGAACAGTAAGTATTCGAATAGTAGTCTTTCATTTGAACAAGGTGAACGAGAAGCTCTACGAGTTCAAGCGCACCAAGCTTGCATTTTACAGATTAAAAAACTAGTGTCCTGAATATAATAAATGCCTACAGGTTCAAAATAAATAAATACGAACCATGACAAGTGACTTGCAAATTGTCCAGTAATCCTATGAGGGACCTACAACCTCAGTTTCCCTCTAGACCCAATTCATCTCTAATCTATGCAGAGATATTTTCCCTAAAATGACATCTTATCAAAACCAGGACACCATAGTACACCATAGTAGGGAATGTATTCCAATTTTATTTCCAATTTTGTTGACTGATATGAAGTATTTGCAAGTTACTAAAATGAATTTTTAATGCACTACTTATTGGATAGATGATTAGAACTAGAAATTTGAGTGCAAAACTATGAGAAGTGAGGAGAGAGTATGGTAAAGCGCTCCTAGTTGTTAGACCTTGTATAGGTTGTCTTTTCTTTACTATCCTTAATTATTTACTTCACGATTATGTAAAATATAGAAAGAAGTATGTGTACTTCTTTTAGAACCACATCTCTCCTCAGTATCTTAAAGTCATTTTAGCAATTTTTAAATTTAGTTGTTTGATGATATTTTACAAATTTTTAAATTGTTCATATATATAATAGATATCAAACAATAATATGTCAATGTAAGTATTAGGAGTTTGAATATATAATAATATTTTAATACTTGGGTGCATATGTGACTGCAATAAGATACACCCCATTCTTTAAAAAGTAGACTTCTCTAGAAAGATTCATTTGTACATTTTCTATAGCAATAGCTGATGAATCTAATCTCACCATTGATATTTATGTGAATAACCCTATTCTATTTCAAGATTCACCATACATACATAGAGGGGATGTTGCTCAAGGCTTTTGAACCTAAATTTAGCCCTACTAGATGCATTTTCTTGAAGATTTCTAAAGCCCTTTCAAAAATATATATTTTCATATTCCTCTAGAACAAAGATACTTGAAGTGATCTAGATACTATATTGATAAATACATATAGAAGATCAAATAGAATATAGATAGTAGAGGTGAATGGTAAAGGGAGGGATAAGATAAGATATCTAGATAGGGATGGAGAAAAGAGTGTATATGTATTAAAAAGATATAGTGGAAATGATTTGGAACTAGGTAGGGAGAGTGTATGAATTAAAGAGATACAAATAGATATAAAAATAGAGAGAAATATAAATCTAGAGTAAGAATGAGAAGAAGAGATGGAGATGATGAAGGCTTTTTTAATTTTGATTTCAAATAGATAGGTTGTCCATTTCTTGTAGGAAATGATAGTTAGAGGATAGATAATTATTGAGAGATAAGAAGAAAGAGAGTGAGGTAGGGGGAGAGTGAGTAAGATGAATAATATAAAGAAAAAAGAGGGGTAGAGCGGTAAAAGGATTGGTGGTGATAAATAATAGATAGGAAGACATAGGTAGAAATAGTGTATAGATAGAGACAATGTATAGATAGATGATTCATAATTGAATATCAAAGTGGAAGATAGTTATGAAGGGAGCTCAACAAAGAAGAAAGCAATGATAGGGACAAAAAGAGTAAGAGAAAAGGGAGGAGAAATAAATATATATGAGTTGATAGATGGTTGATAGATATATAGATAGAGTACGTTCATAAAATAAATCAAAGAGATATGAGAAATGGGATATAGATAGATAGGAGTGAATAGTAAAGAGGGTTGAAATAAAATATACATAGAGAGGGACAAACAAGTGCCTATATTTGTGAAATTAAAAAAAAAGGGGAGTACGAAAGTAGAGATGGAGAGTCTATAAAAAACTATAACATCATCAAAAGTATAAAGGACCATCAACTTAACCCTTGCACCCTTCAAAGGTGCAAGTGCTAGTTAGTGTTTGAAGTTGTGAAATTAACTACATGCAACTAGAAGAAGCATTAGATGTCCACTTGACCTTCTGAGGGAATTAAACAATAATATCTATAACCATCATTTTGTAGGACTATCTACATATCTATGCATTTTATCTTAGATAGTGTTCATTATTGTTAATATGGAATGCCAAGAGGCAATAGACCCTATTTGTGCATCTGATTCAACAAACTTGTAAAAGATGTTCCTAGACAACAAACTTCGCTATCAAAAATGTAAAGGTGTGTTAATTTTTTATATATATTCTAACATATCATTCTTGCATGAATTGTCTAATATATCTATAGTAAAAAGTAAATTGAGAATACTCAAAATCAAGGTGACAATATTCAAATCTGCATAACCCTTCCATGAAATAAAACAAATTCTAAGATTATTATTAAACAAAAGACACCATTTTTTTTAAATGACAAACTAAGTTAAACAGCATTCTTCTATCATCAAATTTAAAGCTAAATATATATACTCCTTACATTTAAGTATGTTGCATTTATTATAAAATATTCCAACTTTATCATTTTAATTACAAACATCTAATTTCTCGCATATTAGTGTGAATTGTTTTTTATTTAAATAAAGTGATTTTTTTTCCTCTCAATGTTCGAAATTAAAAACTACAGTTCATTATTAAAAATATATCTAAAAAATCAAGAAAATTAATTTACATTATTTAAAGAAAAAATAATAAATTTAAATATTTAGTCGAGAGAAAAAATAAATCACATAATTTACACAATAAAAAATGCAATCTAATCATTTAAGCTAATTCTTTTTTTTTAACTACAATTACATGATAAACTTAAACATATCAATTGTGACAATGATTTTTTTTATCAAAATCTATAAAATGAAACTAGAATATTTGACATGTTATTACAATCCCAACAAAGCATTTCAAAAAACTTGTTAAAAAAATTCAATCTTTGGTTTTAAACAACTTTTATTGAAATTTCAATGGTTTCATGAACTTTTAACCTTGCTAACATTGACAACTTCACAATTTATGATAAAAAAAAATGAGTTTTGAACTTTATTTGTTATTTAAAATTTACCATCATATATCTATATTTTGATCTCATTATAAGGTTTTGAAGGTTATTACTAAAAATTGTGCATTTCATTGGTCCCAAAAATTTGCTTCTATCCTATTATTAATATAAATAATACTATAACTAAAATATCTAAAGAACATTTATTTTGGAACAAGGTGTAAATTCTAAACTTACACTTGGGCAAGGTTGTGCATTTTGTATACAAAGGAAAAAGTGCAATTCAAATGGATTCTAGGCATCTTTAGGCAAGTCAATTGGTAAAGAATAGGTTCATATGGATATCGAAATTGAGTTGAATAAATATCCCTAAAGATTTTTAAAGGGAGAAATAAAGAACAAGGGATGCAAAATGTCAAAGTTTGTGCTAATAAGTGAAGGAAAGTAGACATAGGTAGATGGACATGCAAATAAAGAATACAAGGAGATATAAACATGAATTAAAATATTAGTAAGAAATAAATATTTTTTTCAAATAAATTATACCTTAATAATTTTCAAAACATATAAAACCTAAAAATCAAAATTTAAGCTTTATAAAAAAATATATTATTAAAACAAAATTAATTATATTGGAAAAAAATATGATTTTCTATATTTTAAATGAAGGAGACCAAAGTACCTTAGGGCCTATTTGGTAGGCAGACTTAGATAGGAATTGACATTTGTAATTAGCATTGTTATATTTGAATCATTTGATAAGGTAATGAATGAATATTTGCATTCATTGGTATTTTCTCTTGACATTTTTATTTTAATCATTTGTATTTTATTGAGTTTTGGTGTAGATTATATTAATGAAAAGAGGAGGGCAAATCATTTGTGCAAGAACCTTATGTCAGAACAGTCACAAGATGATTGAGTATTTTGAGGTAATATTGGTATAAAAAGGCACAAAAAGGTTAAGAATACAGAGGGGAAAGTTTAATCAAATTGAACTAATAGGCAATATTCTAGCACTAGGCACAAATAATGACATCTGAAGTGTAAATTTTTGAAAGCTATATTTTATTTGGCGATTGAATTGGATGGTTTATACCCAATTTAGCCTACCAATATGCTACATAGCCTATTCCAAGGGTGCCCAAGATAAAGTATAAATGCAATCCAATATGGATGCTTGAAGTTAGTTCTCCTACATCTCAATTTCACTTGGTAATAGACTTTGCAAAGCACTACAAAAACTCATGTCTCTGTGAGTAAGAAAAACACAATTCTCCTAATAATATTGTCTATATTAACCTTTTTCCCAAGTCATTCTAACAAATACTTCTCACCTAATAGTATTTTCTCTAGACTTGGAGACCCTACAATTCCATCAAAGCACTCTAGTTCCAGAAGACTGTAGTGAAAAAATTGCAAGTTTCTCATAGATTCAATTGTTCTAGATATGGAATGTTAGATTTTTGCATCTGAACCAAACAGGTGTCGAATTACAAATTCAGAATATCAAATACTTTTGGGTTTGAACCAAACGGTCCCAAACTAAATTTTGAAAATTGTAATCTAGATTTCAAGTTCCAAAATCCCAAATATTCTAGCAACCAAACGAACCTTTATGGAACTTTCAAAGTGACACACAACTTAGAATAGGGTGTCAAAATCTTGAGCACTTTGTAACTTGTCATTTAAATTCCTTTCTTCCACTTATGTTTGTGTATAAATTATTTGATTTAATGTAAAATACATTATATCAAAATAGGTTGAAAAGAAATGATAAATATATTTTTTTGTTCACTATGTAACTCATTTTTTGATCTTTTGATATTAAAATAATTAATTTTTTAGGTTTTTTAAGTAAAATTATATTGAAGAATTTTTTTCAAAACTAATAGATATTCTAGAAAATTCAATTTTATTTTATAATTAAAAGCATTCAAATTTTTTAAAAAAACCAAATTCAAAGAAAATCACATTTTTAAATCAATCTTTTAAAAATAAATATATTATTCAATAAAAATAATATATTAAAAAGTAAAAATAATAATATAAAAGTTACTTGATTTACCTAAAAGCCATTGTAAGCATCTAAAGTGTACTAGGTTCACATGTTGTAATGTAAAAAATAAAGTTAATTTCAAGATAAAAAATATTCATATTTCTAGAATTATCAAAATCATTTTTTTAAATCACCTAAAAAACACTAATCAAACATATATAAAATAAAAAAGTAGAGGACAAATATCCCAAAGATGAAAAGAAGATAAGGATAGAAAATATGTGGAAAGCAATTGGACAATTGTGTCATCCACATGGGCCCACAAAGATAGATAATGCCAAAGTTCAAAATAAATATTTGGGCCAATGTTCATAATAAATAAAGAAGATATAGAGTTTAGAAAATTACAAAAAAATCTGTTATGAACAAAAACTAAAGAGAAACTCATGATTGTACCACAATTACACCAATAGAATTAGAGATAAATATTTTTAATTGATATTAAAAGTATATAAAATAGAAAGTTTATGAAAAAATATATATTGTGATTCCACAATTAAATTGGAAATTTGTTTTTCATGAATGCAATAGTTTCCTTCCTATGACAGAAACTAATAATAGCAATAGAAGTCTTATTCATTGAAAACTTTGTTTGAATTTTTTACAACTACATTAAGAAAGATGTTTTGTGCTTATTGTTCATGGAGAAAATAAGTTCTCTAGTGATGGTGTCAAATTGTATATTATTTCTTGAATTAGCACATAGTGCAAGTGATGTCTTAAAGCATTCATAAATATAACATTCTCCAACTTTTGGCAACCTACTTTCATCCAACATTAAAGAAACAGTATCCCTCTTGTCTATTAGGTGATTTATGTTATTTTATTTGTAGATTTTTTTTATTTTTTTTAAATAAGTTGTGTGACAATGTGAAAAAAAATTGGTCTTTAACTATAGAAGGCTCCAAACACAAATTCCACCATAGCTTTTAATTAAACTTGTTTCCATGTGAAAATATTTTACACAATAAAATTTGGAACAATAAAGTGCACAAAATCTTTCATGAAATTTGAGACAATGGACTATTAAAATAATAAGCCTTTAGTTAAGTGGAATATAAATACAATAAAACATTTTAAAGGCATTAATTTTAATAATATCGGCAACCTCAACAAAAACTATTCTAAAATTTGAAGTTTAAATAGCGAAATTCCAATCCTCAAACCTTAATATGCACTACATAAACAACTTTAATGATAGACTTCTAAAATCCTAAATTCAAAATAAAGCAAAATGAAGTTTGATAAATAGGAGATATTTTCAAATCACGAAATAAAGATCAATGAATTTGACTTTGAAAAATATGCTGCAATTTATGTATGAAATACATCAAAAGATAGCAAGTGAATATTCCAAAGAGAAATTTCTTGTATGTAGCCAACTAATTTTGTGAACAAGGTGATAATGTAGTCAAGATAAAGAAACCACTTAAAAAGAAAGACCAAATAGCTACATTCACAAACCATTGCACTTTCATGAATAACAAAATGGATAGAGTAAAAAATGAAATGTCTTTACAAATCACCGAGGAAAGAAGAAACAAACAAAGATGCAAAAATAGAAATAGTAAGTTGCCATGACAAACTGTGTAAACATGCAACCATAGAGACATTAATGCTCGTGAAATTGGTAAAAATCAACCTCTAATGAATCAACTCCACATAAGTCAAAGTTTCAACAATAAAATTTATTTTTCAAATCACCATTCTTTCTTGTATAGACCTTTTATTCACATACCTCAACCTTCTCCAAAATGTTTGCTACTCGATTCTCCTTGTCACGGGTTACAGTCCAACTCTATCCATCCACTTTCACCCAATACTTTTGTTCCCTACCACTACCCTCTCTTTTTTGTGGAATCCAATACTTTTTCTTCGAGCCTCCCTCGCTGAATATAATTTATCTTCCTCTTCCTTCTGTTGTTTGATAAGAAGGTTTATTACATCAATGTCTATCCACCCCTATGAATATAATTTTTCGATTCTCCTATTATTACCACACTTGCAGTTTATTCATTACAAAAAACATTATCAAACTTGAGCATTCTGCATAACCAACTCCTATTGTTAGGGTAAGAAGATTTATTCCATTGATGTTTATCCACCCACACCAATATTATTTTTCCATTCTCCTATTATTACCACACCTACACTCTATTCATTACAACAAACATTATCAAACTTAGCCATCCCCCATAACCAACTCATTTGTATGCCTATAGAAGTGCTTTTGTGATGTCTTTTTTTCAATTAATCATGTAGTTAACTTTGTTGCCACTTTGTATTATCAAGTGAATATCTTTGTTTATACAAATTTCCATTGAGTTGATTTTTGTCATTGTTACATGAGGTTTTCCTTTTGTTTATACTAAGAGATTTTATGTTACATGAGGTTTAATTTATGTTTATACTAAAGAGATTTTTTGTCATTGTTACATGAGGTTTTCTATCATTGTCATTACCACACCTACACTCTATTCATTATAACAAGCATTATCAAACTTAGACATCCCCTATAACCAACTCATTTTTATGCTTGTAGGAGTGCTTTTGTGATGTCTTTTTTCCAGTTATTCATGCAGTTAACTTTGTTGCCACTTTGTATTATCAAGTGAATATCTTTGTTTATACAAATTTCCATTGAGATGATTTTTGTCATTGTTACATGAGGTTTTCTTCCTATTTATACTAAATTTTTTTATGACTTCATTATTTTGATGTTTATTGATTTGTCTTTATTATTTTGATGTTTATTAATTTAAGTTGTTTTATTTCACTACATTTCACTTTTTTTTGTCTTTTATTCCTTTACCTTTTTAGTTTAGTTGAGTTTAGTTGAACTCGCCTCTTTCTTTCTCATTATCTAATTTATTTCTTCTTCTTCTCTATCCCCTCTCTTCATTTTCCTTTATAAGGTCTAATCTGCAATTTCATTATCACTTTTACCTCTCATGATGGAGAATCACTAGGTGTGACCCAAAACATTGAGTTGAAAATAATACACATGATTTAATCCCAAAAAGACTTGCATTCAATACAAAAGTATTTGAAAATTATTTTCTTCTTGTTTTGGAGAGATAAAATGATCCTTTGTATACAAGTGTAGATTCAATGCCACCTGGAATAATCATTGTTGGCAATTGTGGATTCAACACAAGCCTCAAGATATTTCCAAACATTTGACATCAATTAAATCAAGAAGGTATACTATCCTACCTAACTTGTCACTTACGCATATTATAAATTTAGTCTAATGTCATTGTGATTTTTAAGTGCATTTTTGCAATCTTATCATTAATATTCTTTCGTGTACAAAATAGATTTGAATCTTGAATGCATAAGTATTTACGGTTGTCTCACAACCAAAAGAAGCCTAAAACTAGGGCAATGATGTTTCTTTAAGAAAATTGATTCTTCTTGTTTGGTTGTGCTTTCAGATTGAGAGGAAGTAGCTTCATTGTGAAGTTTTTACTTGATAAATTGTAAAACAAATTGCCTTCTATAGGGTCTCAATAAATGTTTTAAAGGATTAAGAATTTGTAGTTAAGGACATTTTCCATTTGATCAGATTAAATTCATAAGATTCAACTACATAAGTCTTTATTTGTTGATTTATGCTTACTGTAGATTACTATTTACAGATTAATTTATGTAATAAAATCCCTATATATATATTACTCTTATTCGATGCTTTGATTTGTACTCTAACATAGTGCTAGTAATTCATTGCTATTTGTGTTCTTTTAAAGGGAATATATGATATAATTTAGGATTTCAGGGGCACCATTCCCCTTCAGCCATTCCTATGCTTTCCCCTGCCCAACTTATGTTTTACTCAGCATTCATACCAGCAAACCTCACCTGCACAAAGACCATGGCCCTCTCTCTGTATAATGACATTCAAAATCCAAAGCAAAAGATGGAGCCAAATCAAACTTGGATTCAGCACAGTTGGAAACCCCACTAAAATTGTTTCTTGAATAATATGGATCCTCTGATGGACTGTAGAGGTGTAATAGCACCCCCAAAAAAATGCGTCCATTAAGCATTACCATATTAAGCCAAATAGGCCCGATTCTCTCACTGAAAACAATCAGGGCTGGTAGCCTCTAAAAAATATGACTTGTAGGAATCTGAAGCAACAAACAAATTCACCAAGTCACTGAAATTGGAACACGTCAGAAGTTCTGGAAGCAACAAAGGTGCACAATGTTTGCAACATAGAAGTGGAAGATGCATTAATGAATTCAATTACTGATACAACAGCTATAGATGTTGATTCTATGGAGACATTGCACCTGAACCAACCATAAATGTTGGATACAGTGTTCATATTCATCAATGGATGACTCCTAACAAGTGTTTAAATGCACAATTCATGGGCTACACACTAATAAACCGCCAGCCTGTAATCCTAAACAAACAGCTAGAAGTCTTCAAACAGAGTTCCTCGTTTTAAGACAAGAAGTCGGTTCACCCATTCTACTCTCAGGCAAGTGTACAATATAGGTGGGGATAGGCACCTAAAGTTACAAGACAAGCCATGTTCCAAGCTACCCAAAAACTTGAACATATAAGGCTATAAAATGGAGGAATGGAATACGAACAATATTTATAACATCCTTTCCCAAATAAAACATACCCACAACAGCCCTATGTTTACAAGTGATTCCTAAACAACACTGAAGTAAATCACTAGCACGTAAACAACCCACGGTTGTAGCTGGTTTGGCTATGGCACAATAGATACAAGAATTCTATTCAAAACAAAGGACACATGATTCATGTATTCTTAAAGGAGATACCATGTTTCATCTAATCTGTCTTAAACATGCAACACAAAATTGCACAATGTGTATTAAAACACAGTATTCGTCAACTCCTTATAAGCACAACCTATCATTGGCCATACCACAGAACTTTTAATTATCTAGCTTGAGCAAAGCAACCGGCATAAGAGACCAGTAAGTCCCAAGCCACCATTTTGTAAGCAATTCCACAGAGGGAATCTAATAGTAGTCAGTCAACCAAAAAATTGAAGGCCAATGTAATCCATTTTTTGTTTTTTGTTTACATTGTCATTTAAAATTGGCAGGCTACATCCACTTGTAAGGTTATTTCCTTGATGAACTTTTTGTAATTTTTTAAGTATTTGAAAACCCTGCTGCTGTCATTAATCTTACATTTGATCCAATGATCAGATAGATTATTGAAATCCTCGTCTGTCAGATTCCTCATGGGTACACTTGCCATTGATCTCAGTGTCCATCTAAACAGCCAAAGGATGTTTGAAGATTTGGCAGTGTCTAAGTGTTACAATCCTACCAGGCTCATTAATAGAAACACTGTATTACCTTTTCCTTATATATTGTTCATGTAATCTGTTAACATATCGAGCATGAGAAGCTGAGGGTTGATCTTCTTTTTTAGTGGTAACTCAATGAGAGCCAACCTGCTTTTAAGATGAGGATCAGCCTGTCTTTTAACAGAGATGTTCATGTTATTGATCAAACTTCCAGCTTTTTCTTCAATGTATCTGGTTGCAGCATTCAAAAGCCACATAAGCATTCCTGGGAGCAGATCAATGAGTTTTAAATATCATGAATAACAGTTTGGTGCACCTAGCAATGAGTTATACACTTTAAAGTGGCATGGGGGCGCAATGGTGTGTTGCAATGAATAGGGGCTTGGTGCAGGTGTATCAGTGTTTCGAGTGATGCCACAAAGCAAGCATAGGCAATTGTTAAGAGATCATTAAATGGCAATGCTGTTTATTATAAGCACCAAGGACATGTAAAAGAAATTGCAAATGTCAAAATTAATGCGAATATGGCTGAAGACTGGTGACAGAGATGCACACTTGAGTGCATTCAAAGTCAAAGTATATGGCTCTCCTAAGAGAGGAGAAATATGACTCAAACTTGCAACAAGATGGCAAGATTCAATCTTCCAAGAAACACAAACATCTCAAAAGCACCCCTAAGCTTGTCTTATCACCTTTTAACTGACAAGATCAACCTGTGTGCCTTAGTGGGTTGAAGAATCTTTCATGTGGCACAGGTGGTTGACACACATGTCTAGAACCATTTAGAGTTAAGTGACATGAAGCTGCAATACAAGTCTTTGAGAGTTGATGATGATAGCTTAACTGGAATGGTTATCAAAAGCACACACCTCAAGCAGATATAAGCCTTTTAAGTAGCATTAGTGAGATGAATGCATGCTTGCATCTGATATTAAATGTTTGAAGTGACACGAGAGCCTAAAAGGTGCATCTGAAGTGTTTTAGGAGTGTTGAGCACTGGCAGAAAATGCCTAAGAGTGCACATCTGACAAATTGGGTATCTCAAGAGGCCATACTAGGATTTGAAAGAGCATGTTTTAATGGCAGATGTAACTAAAGACGGTGCCTCAGCGATGCCTGGCCAAACTTAATGTGATGGGTAGGGGATGGCTAGCCAGAGTTAATTAAGGCACGCGATAAGTGTCTTTGGTGGAAAACATAGGTGCTTTAGCAGGGAATGGATCAAACTTGAGTGGCAACATCAGCAGAGGGGTGCATCAAGACTGAAAAGACTGAATTTTAATTGATAAATTGCCATAAAAGGAGTGCCTGACTATGTTAAGGCAGCATTCTCATGTGTGATCGAGATCATAAGGAGGTAACTTGTTCTATTTTGCCAACTCTGATTGCTCGGAGTGCAAGGATGAAGCCTGTTAAAGAGTTTTCCTTCCACAGAAACTGAAAACAACTGTTATTTCTGTCACTTGTACCAGCACAGCATTATTCAGGTCACCTAGGACTCAAAAATGTTTGATGCAGATCTAGGTTGAATTTTAGGGTATCATGCCAGCTACAAAACATTTCAGCGTTATATATGGATGATCATAAGTATAGTCTTCAAGTGTAAAGCTGATGTCCTCAAGGTTCTAGGGCTTGATCATACTGACATTCAAAGGATTTAGTTATCATTTGATCAGGTTCCTCCCACCTGTTGAAGGTGTCACCAATTTTTTCTCTCTTTCTAGATTCCATCCTCAACCTTATCAGGCTACTATTGTTTATTGTGTTTATGGATCTGTGGGCTTTCTTGAAGCTTCCCATTTCTGATCCTCAAAGTAATTCAATCCTTGCACATCCCTCTTTGAATATTCTCCAAGATTAGGAGAACTAGGAACCTATGCTCCACAGAGTTTCCCGGATGGGGACGTTTTTCCAGTATGGGTACAGGTCAAAGCCAAAAATTAGAAGAAGGGGCCTCAGGGGGCAGCGATTAAAAACATAGGGGATTTTTCTTATATAGAGACAACATTCAAAGATGCATATCATAACATTGATAAACCATTCACCATAGACATTTCAGAAGATCGATACATGGAAAATTATCAAATGACAAATACTAAGTACTTCAATTATAAAAATATCACATACATATTTAGCAAAAATCAAAATGACTAAAGGCTCCAAGAATCATGCATGAAATCAGAATGAAAGAAAGAGAAGACCAACTAAAATAGTAAGTAGTAAATACTAAATGCAATCTTTCCTCACTGCTACTGCTGCTCTATGTTTTTTACTTCCCCTAAGCAAGTATGTCAAATTTTAAAAAATAGACGAGTTGGTGTTTTAGTGTTTTAAACTTTTAATGGACCAAATATGGTTTGGGTATTTTTGTTATGTCTTTAAGACAACCAGGGGCCCGCACGGACAGCAAAACTTTAAAATAAAATAAAAAATTGGGGGTATTTTACCTTTATCCCACTAGCTGGAAAAAAAGGGAACCAAAAGCAATTCCGGAGACAGATTGGGGACAGCAAAGCAATCCCCAGTACTGCTGGCTATCCTCAAATTTCCTGCCAAAAAAATTGGCAGTTTCAAGGGCATTTCTGAATTTGGCAAAAAAGAGACAGCTCTGGAAACAACAAAAATCCGTCCCCGTCTCATCCCCAAGACGGGTACGCCCCCAAAACCATAGAGAACGTGTCGCCGTGGAACACTAATGGGAACAAATGCCATAGTGAGTTTGCAATACATGGCAGAGGAGCTTGCAGTACATGGCAGGGTCTATAATAGGAGTATCAACAATCTTAGTCTCCATATTGGATGTGGAGCATAAAACAATTTGTTCCTTCTTAGGTTTGCACTTAGGGTGGGTTGTATAGGGTATTGTAAGACAACTAGAAGGGCTAGGGGTTGAGCTAGGAGTATCTGGGCCATTATTAATGATGTTTTTCCATTTTCACCTTGTCACTAGTTGTATTAGCTTGGAAACAGTCTAGCAATTGGAGTGGGTTCCATTTGTGAAGAGGCACAACGATTTTTAAAAGGATGGAGGTTGTTCTTCAACCATAATAAAGGCCCAAAGAGACCTCGTGAGGAGGGATTAGGAAGGGATCCTAGATTCTTGGAATAAGGTTTGTGGTTAGGGTTCTAGCCAAATAGAACCTAGTTATAAGAAGTTACTTAGCCCTTGATAAAGGAGTAGATTATTCTTTCCATTAAAAAATTTCCAACAAATTCCTTACAGGAGCTACATATCCGAAATGGAAAATTCAATTTTAAATCATGTCTACGATGATTTAACATGGGCAACAAATAAGAGTAGAGATGTTTGTATCTACCATCAAGTGTATGTAACACAAGGGTTTCCACCGCCATCTTCCAACATCCTAGCTAGTTGCCCCTATTGAAACCACTCTGAGATCTTGACACCTCTCCAGGGAAAGGTGACTTGTTTATAACTTTATGATCATAACTTTTAATCGACTTTATGACTATCAAGTCCTCGAAGACTCTAAAAGAAATTACATTGATATGAAAATTCCAGCCTTCTAAGAAGCCACAAACTCCATTAGATAACCAAGTTGTGGCCATTGAGAGCTTTTGGTTAAGACGTGAGAATCACCCTGCCCTATGTCCCAAACTTCCATGTTATTTTAGATTTTTCATAGGTAGAAGGCTTGACGCTATGGATTTATGTTATTTGGTCTGCACTTAGCAGTATTGATTTCGAAATTGGATACCCAGTTCTTTATTGTATTTCTTAAGAAATGTCGATTTCTAGCAACTCCTTTTACTTAATCTTTTGCTTGTAGACCTAATGGATTGTCTAGACATTATGCCTTCTATGCTATTATTTTATCTTGATTCTCATATATGTTTGCACAACACCATCTAAAGGGTGGTGGCTGGATTCTAAATATTTTTCTTAGCTCGATCATGTATTTTATTTTAATGACTTCGGGGAGTCTTTCCTCATCATTCCAACAATTAAAACCATTTATGCTACCACCTATGTTAGCAAGGAGGTTAGCAAAGGTGTTACCCTCTCTATATATGCGCTTAGATTTTAAGTTAAAAACAAAATCCCATCTCAACAATAATATTTCAGGAGCAATGGGGGATAGACCTAGAGTTTAACATTCCAATAAAAGTTTTGGAATCTCCTATAACTAAATTGGTAATGCCTGCATCATTGGCATGGCTGAGATAGCATTAGTGTCACATTTTACAATGTGTGTGTCTGCATGTGTGTGTCTGTGTCTGTGTATGTGTGTTTGTGTGTGTATGTGTGTACGTATGTACGTACGTACGTACGTTTGTATGTATGTATGTATGTATGCACACGAATGTTTAATGTTGTTTTCATTAAATACGCAAGGAAGGGCCTTGATCCCGAAAGTTACAGAGGTAACAAGAAAAACTAGGCTAGATTGGCCCAGAACACACCAAAAACTACCACCAAGTCAAGGACTACCAACAATTACCATAGGAAGGCACGCAAGCCTTAAACAAAGTATCCATTCTAATTATCATAAAAAGCACACAAGCCTTGAGCAAAGTATCAATTAAAATTATCATGAGAGGCACATGGGCCATAATAACAAAACCAACCCCTGAGAGCATACAACAGTAAAACATCAAAACAGCAAAGCATAAGAAACCTTTAATCTTGAGAACCACTAATAAGGTTTCAATTCCCTGTCAATGTATAAAGCAAGTCCATCCATCCAACATACAACTTCCTATTTGCACCTTTTTCCAGTGCCTTTACCATTGGGAGTTTTTACTTATTTCTTCATTTGTTTTTTTATCTTCAATTGACTATAGACTATGCCCTTCACTGCTTTGTTCATAATACCATCAGTGACAGAGAAAATGCTGACAATAGCATTTTTCATCTTTTGAATTTCTCCATCATATCAACCACAACAACCCTTGTTTCCAGGTCAGCCATACGAACATGCAGATCAGCAATTTGCACTTGAGAGCAGCATTGAGCTCTGTCACTTTCAAGCTCAATAGCAACATCTAAGTTAACCTCTTCTTTATTTATATCTTATTCTTCCTATCTAGTCTGTCTAAAAATATTCTTCAACATTCTCCTCTTCATAATTTGTCTCCTCCCCAAAGTTATTATCATTGTTAAAGTCTTTTGGGATGTCCTTCTCCTCCTCCCCATCTTCATTTTCACTTTTCTCCACTCTCCTTCTCCAAGTCTCTTCCTCATTTTGGGGGCAAAACTCGTCCTCATCATCCTGAACAGGCAATTCACTATTTTCTCTTTATCTTGTGAGGCATCCATGGCCAAATGGGAAGACCTACAAGCACCCAACTAACTAGGGCCAAAGCCCCCAATACACTTCCCATCCTTATGCTCCATATACAAATCATTATTAATTTAATTTGCAACACCCTTAGCTTCTAAGTCACAAGGTCTGAGTTCAAATTTGATTTCAGCAACTATGAAATTTGGATAAAATTCGAATACCTCAAAAAAACTGGAATAAAATTGACATTAAATTCGCCTATATAAATTTATTATAAATAATAAATTTAAATTTAGATAAATATTATACACGAAAACATTGTAATTTAAATCGATATATTATATCTACTACTATTTATCATATAAAACAATAACATTATGTAAATATAAAAAACACTGTTTAAATCATAGATGTATCGCCGATTAATCAGCGATACTAGAAAAAATTGCAATTTTTTGGGGCCGGCGATTTAGTCGCCCCAAAAATCACGATTTTATTTTGCAGATTTTTCAAAAAAATCGCAGATTAATAGGCGATTAATCGCCTAAAAATCGCGATTTCTTGGAAAAAAATCGCCCGCGCTCGGCAGTCACATAAAGTGACAAAAAAACATATTTTTTTCATTCGGTTTTTAAATTGCTTAGGGCGTTTTGGAGAGGAGAGGATAGAGGAAGAGTTCTTGGCAAGCAAGAGGCGGAATTGAGTGCATTTGGAGGCCTTTTGATTCGATTTCTTCGTTACTAGGTAAGTGATTTGAATCTTTGTTTTTTATTTTTGCAAGAGATTGTATTCTTTTTTCTTGCATGTAAATGGATAAAAATACATTCCTAATTAGTTAGGAATGCATTTGATGAATGTAAGCAAGATTACATGCATTCATTTGCATTTTTTTCCATTCTAGATCGAATTTATGTTAGAAATGTGCACTTTTTTGAAAAATTTGAAACCCTAGCAGCTAGTTTGTTTGAATGTTATTTGGATTTCAATTTATTGGCATTGTTATTGGAATGTTGCTTGAATTCTTTGTTTAACTGTTAACTTTGATCTTGTTATAATTTATTTATAGTTTTTTTTTTAATTTGTATGCGTAAGGCAACCTGCAGCAGTTTTAAATGGCAAACAAATGGCCATTGACTCCATGCCCTTCAGGCTACATTGGCACCAGGCCAAAGAATGCAAGAGATCAGACATGGAAATATGCCTATGAAGCACCCGATGAACCAACCAAAGTGATTTGCATTCGATGTGAAAAAGTAATATCTGGGGGCATTTACCAGTTCAAATATCACATCGTAGGGATCTCAAAACATGATACAAATCCTTGTGAGAGTACAACAGAAGAAATAAAAAGGTTTGCAAATGCCTTGCTCACAGCTGGAGAGCAAAAAAAATTGCAAAGAGAGCAGAATAAATTGCATGTCAAGGCAGCGATAGCAGAGACCCAGGGCAATTTCGTTGATGTTCAGGAGGAGGAGGCAGCCATTGAGAGCATGGCCGGCTCTTATCGTGGGCCGCGTGTCCGCAAACAGGGTGGTTTTTCTTTCACGAGTTCCGCTCCCACTCCCACTCCTACACCTCCTAGCACTTCCACACCATCAGGATCAGCAGGTGCTTTTGGGATAGGGAGCTATTTTGTGCCGAGGCACACACCTAGTGCACAACCTTCATTAGAGGCCACTAGATGGAATAAGGAGGTCCATGACCAGGTGAACAATGCACTAGCAGATTTTTGGGTTTTCAACAACCTTCCTATTAGTGTTGTTGACAGTCCCTATTGGGAGGCTTTGGCCACAGGGTTGACAGTTGCAGGAAAGGGGTACAAGTCCCCTTCTAATTTTGTGTTGGGTGGCAGGTAAGCGAATAATTTTATTACACTCGATTTCCTTTTAATTTTTAACTTTTTACTTAGTTCTAAATTTTAATTAATTTATCTAGAAATTAGAATGTTGATTACTAAAGTCTAAATCAATTTAAAATTACTAAGAATCTAAGACATAACTAAATTTTGTTTTTGTAGGCTTATTGGAACTGCTGTTGAAAGGGCCAAAGCATTTGTTGAGGAACAGAAACAAGAATGGACAAAATTTGGTTGCACCATTCTTTTTGACGGGTGGACGGATGGGAAGAGCAGGACCATAATTAATTTTTTGGCCTACTGTAATGATAATATGGTGTTCCTGAAATCAATCGATGCCTCCAGCAAGGTAAAAAATGCTCAGACATTGGCATTGATGTTGGAGAACATGGTCTTAGAGATTGGCATTGAAAATGTGGTGCAAATCATCACAAACAATGCTGCTGCATATGTATCAGCAGGTAAACTGTAATTTTATATTGCATGTGCATTGTGAATTTCACAAGAATTTTTAATAGTTCGATATTTTTGAAAAGCTGGAAACTAATTAGTATTTGCTTTTACAATTGGTAGGAAAACTCCTACAACAGAGGCACCCTACTCTCTCTTGGACCCCGTGTGCAGCACATGTCCTTGACCTTCTTTGGAAGGACATGGGAAAACTTGAGTGGGTCACTCCAATTGTGGAGGATGCAAGGCGGGTGACAAAATACATATACAATCACCCATGGGTCCTTAGCCTAATGAGAGAGCACACTTATGGCAAAGAAATTGTCAAGCCTGCCGTCACAAGGTTTGCAACGATTTTCTTGACATTGCAAAGCATTCTCGATAATTTGGTTTCTTTGAAGCAAATGTTTGTTTCCAAAAAATGGCTTGATTCCACATTTTCAAAGAAGAGTGAAGGAGAGAATGTTGTGCGGATTGTGTTTGATAAATATTTTGCAAATAAGGCCGATGAAATAGTAAAGGTAACTACAAAACTTTAAGTTTTAGTTTACACTTTACAACTTTATAACATACTAAGTTTGTAACTCAAGTAAATAATAATTTTGTAACTTGTCAACTAATTTCAAATTTATATTGCAGGTGTCTGAGCCTTTAGTCAAAGTTCTGCGTTTGGTTGATGGAGCAAACGCCAATGGGTGAGCTATATGAGGCCATGGACAAGGCCAAAGAATCTATCAAAAATTACTACAAGGGGGAAAGCATCAAATATGAACCCATTTGGCAGATCATTGATAGAAGGTGGAATAATCAGCTCCACCAACCCATTCATGCAATAGGATATTTCCTCAACCCACATTTTAGGTATACCGTAAACTCATTCTTACTCAAATTTAAGTTAACGAAGACTTGAGTTCATTTTGCTTTCGTAGGGTGTTGGGTGTGTACTAAAATTGCAAGACTTATTTGTTTTTGGATTTTGGTTTTAGGGCTGATGGTACATATGCAGATCCTGATGGAGAGGTCATCAGAGGCCTAAGTGAGTGCATCCAAAAGATGGTAACCAGCGAGGAAACAAGAGATAAAATCATCGCTGAGCAAGAGATCTTCACTTCAGCAGGGGGCAAGGTGTTCTCCACTCCTCTCTGCAAGAGAGCAAGGCTTACACAAACCCCAGGTAATACATTTGCAAACTTCTGAATCTCAAATGCTAAATTAACATTTATGTTTCACTTTTTGTTGTCTATTAGTATTTTCTAACTTGTACAATTTTTGTGATGCAGTGGCTTGGTGGACCACTTGGGGTGCAAGCACTCCAAATCTTGCAAAATTTGCTCTCAGAATCCTATCACAGCCTTGCAGCGCATCACATTGTGAGCGCAACTGGAGTTTGTTTGAGGTCATCCACACAAAAAAGAGAAACAGGTTGTCCCAAAAGAGTATGAATGACATGGTCTATGTGCAATATAATCTTAAATTGCGCATGAAAAGGGCACAACAAGATCCTCCTGGGCCAATCGATTTGGATGAGATAGATCCTTATTATGATTGGACGGCACAGGAGCAGGCTCCCTTATTTACACAGGAGGACATCTCCAATTTGGAGAGGGAGGCCGCGGAGGAGGCTGCGGAGGAGGAAGGAGGTGGAACTAGATATGACATCGATTTGGATGACATCAAGGAGGGCGATGATGAGGATGATGACATTGAGCTTACTGCAGAGGACCTTGACATCTTGCACACAGCGAATGTGGAGCTACCGACATCTAGTTCTATAGCTACACCATCTCCTGTATTGGCACAGACACAGACACAGGCACAAACCCTGCGGGGTTCTAGTTCTAGAGCTTTACCCTCTCCCGCACTCGCTAGTAAAGCGACTGGGAAGAGGAAGATGCAGTCCTGTATTTGACATTTGTACTTATTTGTAGTCATGTTGATGTGCTTATTTGAACTCTTTACATTTGACACTTTATTTATGAGAATACAACTTCTCATGTGTTGTGAACTTGTTAGTTGTTAGTAATTTACAACTTGTCACTACTTACTTGTTAGTAATTTACCGATTAATAAGTCTTTTTGCGTTGATATATATTTAAACATGATTGTTTCTTATGGTATTGTTAGTAATTAAGTCATTAGATGCAAAAAAACATTGAATTCTGTAAAAAAATCACATTTTTTTATTAAAATTTAGTGGTTTTTGAGTTCCCGATTTTTTCCCCGATTTTTTGCCGATTTTTCCCGATTAAACTTTTTCAAGCCTAGGCGATTAATCTCCTCAGGCGATTTTTACATCAATGGTTTAATTAATAATAATAATGATGTAGATAACATTAAAAAATTTAAAAACTAAGTCAACAACAAATATCACAGTATAAATAAAACTAATAATATTAACATATAAAATAATATTATCTAAGCATATAAAACTATAATATAAATAAATAATATTTACCACTTTTAATTATATTTTAATTCAAAGTGCACTTCAGATATATAAACTTAATAACATTAAAATTAAAGATATACCTGACTGGCATTACAATTATTATTACGCAAATAATATAAATAACATTAACATACAAAACAATATAAATTTAATATATAAAAATATATTATAGATAAATAATTTGGAGTAAGATCATTCATGCATTCTATTGAAATCTCGACTTTATTTGATCATGTTTGAAGCTGATTCAGAGGAGTATATGTCGTTCGATGACTAATGTCTTTTGTTTTTTGTCCATGCCATAGTGTAAGAAACCTTTGTGTAATGGCACTCTAAGAGAAGATAAAAACACGGACAAAAATCTTTTTAATGGCGCTCTAAGAGAAGATGAAAACACGGACAGGGAAAAAACACGGATTAATGCCTCTGTGTGCAGGGAAAAAACACGGAAAACCCTTGAAGATGTCTTATTAAAGACTGCTTGATATATCCGTACCAATATTTGGCGAGCTTTAACCACTTTTTTGTGCTGTTTTGAAGTTTGCGGAATTTCAAACCTTATGGCTGAAATTCGCCGAACTCTGTGACTTAGCTTAGCTTTATTACCCTTGTAATCTGATTTCCTCTTGTTAAAGGAAAGTGGGAGGAGAGATGATGGTTTTCTCTTATTTGGGTAATTTTTAGCAAATCTTCCTCTCAAAGTATGGGTCGCACCTTGAATTTTCAAAGGGTACTTTCAATTTCAGTATTCACCCCTAGAAGACAAAATTTTATCAGACAAATGGGGTTTACTCTCTAAAAGTTCTATCTTAACAGAGCTTCCCACAAAAGTAGAGCTTGGATGCTGAATAGTAGATAGCATAAATTTGTACAAAACCACTACAAGGCCTTTGCCCAAAGGTAGGGAAGCCCCAGTCAATGCTATTTTGGAGTGATGGGAGCATGCAGAAGGGGATATTAATTTTTTCCTTAGGATGAAAATGGTTCAGCATAGGAAAGTGATACCCATGCACAGCCTTAAAACATCCTTCTAAAATTAAGTAATTCATCACATGTAAACTTACAAGGCCATAAGAAACCAGCAAAGTAACTCTATCATAGACAATCTATAAGCTCCCTAGTTTCTCCCTTTCTTCGAATAACCTATGATACTTTCCAGTACTCTTCTTAGCCACCTTACTTCAATCACACTTCAGCCCCATGGCATCCCCAACGAACTAAATAACAGAAAAATGGATGCTACCTATGGTAACCTCTCCCTGAGTCCATGAATTGCAGAAACTTCCAAGTAATCGTATTGTTGTATCCCTTCATGGAATGGAAAAATGGAGTAGACCCAGCCTTTTCAAAGGTATCCCAAAGTTCCACATTTTGTTGAATGGATTCACAAGACATCAACTCAAAACTTTTCCTTGGCCCACCTATAATATTAAAAGCAGACATGCTGAAAACATCCTCTTAAATCCCACACCGGTCTCCTCAAAGCAAAGAGAAAAAGACATGAAGATGTTACATTGCAAGTGCAAACATTACCTTTTCCATTGAATTTAGAAACACCATAACTCCATCAAATAATAATCGCCAACTAATGATGATTCCAATTGTCACAATTTTCGAACGTTTCTGTAGGATGAAGAATATTAATATCAAAGGCAATGTTAAACATGCAGCAAAATAAATTCTGCCACACGAGAGAGGATCGGGCTCCCCTTATCAAAATTAAAAGAATTATTCAAATTGATAAACCTTTGTAATTCATTATGATTATTAATAATAAGGGCAATTGGAACCTTATAATCACATACACCATTTTTAGAGCCAAGAATGGACCAATAGCAAATACTTCCCATCTCTCTCCTAGTAGACACTCCAATACCACCCCTCTCCTTCTCAGCAATAATTTGTCAATTGTCATAAAAGTGTTTATTATATATTATTTTAGTACCATGTCTCTCATTTAACATAATCTTTTTTTCTTTTTGGTGGGAGCTGATCATAGATTGCGGACAGTGGATACCTTCAATAGAAACAGCATCAGCAACCCTGTTACCTGTCCACTAGGTGTGAACAATATTGGACTGAAGGAATCTCTTTAGTTAACTTCTGCATTTGTCCATCATGTCTTTTATTTCCCCAAGGGCCATTAATTTCTCCTATGAAAATATCCACAATCAATTTAGAATCTCCTTCCATAACAATGTCTGATCCCCAACTCTCTCAACGTCTTTATATCCCACCCAGCTGCAGTTGCCTCCACCACATAGTTAGAGCAGCCTTCTAAGTTCTTAGCAAAGCCTTCAATTAAGATAACGCCTTAATCTCTGTTTACTCCACCTGAATCACAGCCATCCCAGGGTTCCATTTAAGCACCCTTTGAAATTGAGTTTAACCCATCCTGCAGGAATCATCGTGTTTTTCCTGCTTATGATTCATATCCATTTTAATCTAGCTAAATATTTTTCAATCCTCCAGGTTTGTATCATTCTGAGCTCTGCATAAGAAGGCATCACTTTTGAGAAGCCATAATCTCCTGCATTTACATTTTCCTGAATTTGTTGTTTTATACTCATGAACACATCCATGTTGTTTCTCTTCTGATTCCTGAAAATTATATCATTCCTTTCCTTCCAAAAACCCCATGAAACAAAATGAGATGTCTCCACAAATTTAAAATAATTGAGAGAAAGGACAGCAACTCCAGCTCTCCACAAACTCTTTATGAGAGCAAGGGAAGACCTGATCAATTGAAAGAAAAATATGGACTTGAGTCCGAAGCTCTCTTGAGAAAGGACAGTGGAAAAACAAATGCTACATTCTCAACATCTTCATAACAAAGAGAACATCTATTGATAAACTGAAAACCTCTTTTATTAAGATTATCAATAGCAAGAATATTATTATGGGCAAAAGTCCACCAGAAGCATTTTACCTTTTGACGAGTTCAGAATTCCACACCTAATTCCAGTCGAAAAGACAGGTTGATGAGAAGCTGTTTTATCAAAGACTAAGAAAACTTAACCAAAAAGATTGCAACGTGAATTTCTGTCCAGACACACTCATCGTCTCTTTGGAAATAGAATAAGCAATCTTCAGTCGTTATCTTAATAATTGATAACAGAAGCCCATCCCCCAAAGAAGTCTGCCCCCCATCACTTGTTCCCGAAAATCCTTCCATCTTGGCTTATCACCATTCCCACTCAGCGCACCCATGAAGATAACAGTATTCAGCCTCATAAGCAATGTTTTGATTTGGTTAAGTTCATTGACGGAAGAGAAGGACTATTTTCCACACATCCTCCCAAAAACTAATTCCATGCCATTACCAATCTCCTTTTAACCCCTTGTTTGAAAAATTTTGTGACTTTTAACAAATTGATCCAGAGATCAACTCACTAGGCAAATCAAGATAAAAGAAAGTAAACTCCCTTGATCATGATTTCTCAACTATTAAACTTGCAGAATAGCCACCCAAGTTTTAGCTCCTTTAAGAGACTTCCATCCTATTTTAGCATGGAGAGACATGTTAAAAAAAATTAGCCTTCACAACCTAAGCCCCCAAACATTTTCAGCTCAGAAACCTTTGCCCGCTAATCTGGAATAATCTTCAGTACCTGTCCAGAGAAAAAACCTTTGAACTTGTTCAATTTTATTAGCAATGACAGCTGGAATCTCGAAGGAAGGAAGGTAATAAACATGAGTGTTTTGAAGGAAGGCCTTAAGAAGTTAAATTTCCCAGGTTGACTAAGAGGTTTAGCTTTCCACCCTACCAGCTTCTTTTGAACCCTTCCAACAATGCCATTTCAATAGTTCTCTGTAGATTTCTTAGATATTAAAGAGAGGGCAAGATAGGTAACTAGAAGAGCAGCAATTTGACACCCCATTATCTTAGTCACTCTTTCTTTAATCAGCTGGTCTGAATTGAAGAACTACAGCATACTTTTGTTATAGTTAATATGTTGTCCTGAAGCCCTATCATAATCCTCCAAAATAGACTTCCAATGCATTGTTTCTACTATCGAAACTTCCCCAAAAAGGATAGTTGTAATGTCCTCATTTTGTAAATGCCCTATTGTTTTTTCCTTAAATCACAAATTCCAAATAGAACAAGAAATAAAATGGAATTAGTAACATCTGTGTACCTGGTTGATGCCCTGCAACATGTTAGGAAATAATTGAAACATATTCCACAAAATAGATCTTCCATATTAGACACACATTACAAGCATAGATCACTTCATTTTGCCTTAAGTGACAAATTCCAAATAGAACAAGAAATATAATGGAATTAGTAACATCTGTGTATCTGGTTGAGAACCTGCAATTTGTTAGGAAATAATTGAAACATAATCCACAAAATAGATCTTCCATATTAGACACATTGAAAACTCATTTCAACTAAGGTTAGGAACATTAATTTAAGCATAAGATATATTTAATTTATTGATGGAATCCAACCATAGAATAGCTAGGGTAATGGGCATATTAGGGTGCCTTAATCAATCCTCTACCCTATGCCTGATAGTGAATATCATCCCTCTTGGCCTCATGCGGCCCTTCCCATCCATATGAGGGGGTGTATTGTTAATGCGTGTTTTATTACCACATTAACAGTAGAATAAAATATTGAAGTATCTTATCCTCTCTTGAACAAAATTCTGTGTATGTGAAGAATGCAAGTAAGATCACACGAGTAATTTCCAAGGATCCTTCAAGGTTGGATATGCTCAATGTTTAATGTGATATGGTGGTATCACAAGGGGACTTACACTCTATTCCTCAAATCGACTTCAAACAACACTGACTACGGGAGCTTCCAAATGATATTGCAATTAAAGTGCTTTTTGGGGTTTCACGATATGCAAAAAGTAAATGAGAGTAGGGTCGAGAGATTCTATTCTATTCCTAAGAACATGGAAGATAAATGCTACTACGATGAAATCTACCAAACTTTACTTCACCAAATTCAACTACACAAAGCTGATGCAATCTTTAAGGGTTGTGAAAATAGTTCTCATCTCCCAATGAACACCATCAAAATGAACAATGTGCATCAAAGATAGAAATAAAGCATCTTCATATCCAACCTTACATTGTTCTTAGGAATCACCTAAGAACAAAAGCTATGAACAAGACGATTCCACCATAACATTGTTTCAATCACATTCATCTAAGTACTTGAAAACAAATCTACTCTAAGTGAGGAAACAAAGAGAACATGCAAGCACCAAAATACATCAAGAGATCACCAAACTTCAATGACAATTCTATTATCTTGGTAGCTCTTAAGCAACAATTTTGAAATTCCTTCCTTTACAAATGAGAAGTGAGGTCTTTATATAAGTCTCAGATTACAATGAGTGGCCAAGATGTAAACATAATAAACAGCCCATATTTTGCCACCTCAACCTAGATTAGGTTTACAGAAAGAAGAGAGAACCTACATTAACGAGTGTGTTAAAATGGACCAATAAAAATGCACAGGCCCAGCTTGGTGGGGTCATAAATGCCCACTATGTAAGTCCACTCAACAAGAGAGTGGGGTAAAATGAATACCCCACTATGCATTAAATTCTCTGCACACCAAAACAGTCACTCAAAGATTCCCCTTCTTAAATGCAGTGAATTTGGACTTGGAGACCTTTAAATCAGTTGGTGAAGCTGACTAGGTGCCACATCGGCATGTTGGGTGCCATGTAGGCTAGGGTCTTTTCTAATTGCATCATTTTGCAACCCATATACTTTGATTACTTCTTTAGAAATCATCTCCCTTTGATAATTTCCTTCCTTCCATGTACATGCTTGGGAATTCATCTTCTTAAGATAGATTGGACCTTCTAGCTTTTGACCTTGTGTTTCCAAAGGAAATTCAATATACATGAACATTGACCTTTGAAATCCTGAATCTTGAATGCCTTGAACTGGATCACTTAAAAATTGAAACTGGAATTCTAGGACTTGAATGTCTTCCTTGAACATCTACGACTCGAATTCTCCCTCCTACAAAATAAAAAATTGACATAACAATTGTGCAAGAAATTTAAAATACAACACATAAAAACTCTTCCATATTCTCTCTCTAAAAATCCTCATCTTTAGAATTATTTCTCTTCAGAATTCCTCTCTAAATTTCCTATCTCCCTGCAAGTGCACCTCTTTCGCCTTAAAAGCTCAAACCCTCTCCTTAAAATCTCCAAACCTTTCTCTAGAAACTCCTCTCTGGTGAAAATTCTTGTGCTTTCCTCTTGATTTTTCAAATCTGCTTCAACATTTCATGCCTCTTGAAATCATACCTTCTCTCTGTAGAATTTTTTTCTCTCCAAAATTTGCACACTTCTCACTTCTAATTTTCCAAAACAATCCCTTCAAGGCATCTATCTTCACCAACAAGCTTCAACCATGGGCACACACCTGGAGAGGTTGAAGTTCAAATATAAAAGCAATTGAGTTATTTCCAGCTTTTGATTATATTCCACCACCTTACCTTGGACTTCCATATTTAACCAATTTCAAATCAATCTTTGATTTTCCATATGGAGAATTATATAATCATTATTAGGGTGCATTTATCTCCCATTTTGGGAAAAATCCCTTAACAAAGTTTCAGTCAGAAAAAGAGAAATAACAGTGATGCTGGAGCTTTTTCAGAGGTGAAACACATTCAAAATAAATCTGCAAGGAGCCAAGTGTAGTGGTCACACAAATTTTTTAAAGCGCAGAAGTGGAGTTAGAAGCACAAGGATGTCGAGGAGGTGGAAGCAGTTGCAGGAGGTTGGGATTATGTTCATCAGATCTCTGTTCAAAAGACGTGAAGTTTAAGTGCATGCATTTTCAATATCACTGGGAGGGATTTCTCATAAGATACAATATCCTATAGCCGTGTGAACAAAGACACATTCTTCGGGAGGTAAGTTTTCTACGCATTCCTGTTGTGTGTGGGCATTTGGTAAGAAGTTCTTACATTGGAATTCTCAGATGACACCTACATTGAATGAAGTAACCAACAAAAACATTACATTACACTCTAATCTATACCGGTTTAGATTGTTAAGGATTCTAGAGTGTTATCTTATAAGCATTGTGAATTCTGATCAAAAAATCCATGTTCATGCTTCTTTGGAGAGTGAAAATTGCTTGAACACTTACATCAAAACACACTGCAAATCTGAGCATAAAGTCTGCAAATTGTTTGATTAAATGCCCAGAATTAAAATTACTGTTTGATAGAATGTTTTGAGGCATGGTGGCAGCTCGATGGTGTCGTGCATGATAAAGAACTTTGCTGTGAGAAAGTTCATGATGATATGGGTTAAGATGAAGAATTTTCAGAGTTATAACGATTTGAACACACCGATGCTGTATGTTCATCATTATCCAATTGTGGTGTAGTTTGGAACTAAATTTGTATGGTGATTACTTCGATGGTTGTTGTTGAGTGTCTCCAATGGTCATTTGAATTCAAATTAAAGCTTTTCCCCCCTCCGGTTGAGTCATTAATAGGCACAGAAAAACACTCTGGGTCAGATTGTGATTCCTAGAAATATTCCAGCACAGAACTGTGTGTATGGTTTGCTTCATGATTAAAATTTATGACCATTCTCAGTAATTGCACAAGTTGATGCTTAGATTGCTTCCATTCAAGTAAAGCATTAAATTCACCCATCTTCTCATCTACTCTTATGGTGGTTGTCATTGCTAAGGTCAGAAAATCCAATGGCAATCATTTCTCTGTATTTGTGACTGTTTTTTCTGTGAATATAAATGGTGAGCAGCAATTGGAAATCATTGTCAGTTGTTGCTTTCTCTATTATTTTCTTGTATATTTAAACATGTCAACCTTGAATTTCTAGTTATTGGGATGTTGCCAAAACAATTGAAATTGTAAACTGCAGACTAGCAAACTGCTTGTCGAAATTTCTCCAAGGCAACATGCAATTTATTTAACAAATTTGGAGCAGAATCCGGATTAGATCAAGTTAGTTTTGACAATCCAACATGTAGCTGGATTAGTGAAAGGGAATGTAAAATTGCAGCCAGAGCAGTAGGTTTACATAACACTTTCCAGGAAATTTGGACCCCCTAAGGTTTCATCACCATCTACAGGTGCAAGTAAGAGGGGTCATGCCTTGGCAACAAATAATGCAATTCTGAACAGCCACCATAACTATTGCATTCTTCCTAAGAAGATACGTGACCATCTTTCCTTTGCACAAGTTATGGGTCTTTCAGTAGAGGCTGATGATGATTTGGAATCTACAAATCCAAATCAGCAACTTAAGAGAAAGGAAAATACAACGGAGGTATGCAGAAAGCTTCATGGAAAGTTTGATAAACATGCAGATTCGGTTCACAAGAATAAAATGATAGCATTGGGGACTGACTCATACGAGGCTCCATCATCTTTGAGAGGAGAACTGCAAGAGGATACAGAAGGAGAGATAAGCACGACTCTCCTTAATGAAGAGAATGAGATTGGTATGGATCATGAAGGCATGAGTTCCTTGGGTGATCGCAATGCATCCCCTAGTATGATAGTTGATTCCCATTATGACATAGCAGCAAACTTAGTCTGGCATTCAGATCACTCCAACAAAGAGTTTAAGGCATATGAAGATATTGACAACATTCTCAAAAAGGAAGAAGAACATCTTGCTTCAGAATTCCAGGATACTTCTGATGGGAAACACGCATCAAGGAAGGAAGAGGAGTTTGATGATGTTGAATACACAACACAAAGATATGAGACAACTCTTACATGGGAAGAAAAATCAGAATACGGCATTAAGGACACTCAACGGTATGAGGTGCAAATTGAAAATTCAGGTTGCTCCAAGTCCAATTTTATAGCAGCGATTAAGGAAAGGCATGAGGAAAATGATTCCATTCATTGTTATGATGGTAATTCTTTGATTATGCATGAGGTTGACACTCGGCAATTGAGAATAAAAAATAAGGCCGATTATTCTAGAGAGCGGACTAATTGGATGCAGCATAGAGATAATGTAGATATCAAGTTGATTGATAAGTTGATAACTCACTCTTTGAAATGAGTGCTGATTGAAATCCACTTTTTGAGTTGGATGATGGAACTCCTCTTGAAGTTGATCACGAGTCCTAGCTCTTGATCTCGGAGGAGAGTACTTCTTAGATTAGCATTGATTGCAACTAGGAGTTTGTTGCCTTTTCACGTTTGACAGATTGACATGATACTGATTACAGATCAACCTTAGATAGAGACTTGGCTATCAGTATGGTCAAGAAGTACATAAGGACAGAAGACAGTGCAGATGAGTATTCCTTGATTCCTTCTCCTCTTCACACAGCTGGGGCTCAACTACATTGTCGTGACGATTTATCCAGTGCCTTTAGTAACTCTATTGTCACAGAAGTTGAGCATGATAATGACACTTGGGTGGAGTATTTGCAGTATGGGGCTGATGAGCCTGGTATGCTGATTGTGGTTATTGGGGTGAATTTTTCAGACAATGATTTGCATGGTGTGACTCCTGGTACAGACAGTTATGGAATCCTCGTGCTGATCCAGGATTCACAGAGAGGTTGGTTAGTGCATCACATTATAGTTGCATTGTGTCGGATGCATTTTGTTTTGCATACAACCCACACACTGAGAACTTTCTATTCCAATTGATGCATAGTTGTGGGATGGATGATTAGTTTGGTATGCGTCCCTTCATGAAGAAAGAAGCCATGTCCAGCAAGGTTGTCAGTTTGCTTCTCCAGCAGAGTCATTGATTTGGGATACATGATAGCAAGGCAGTTTTGTGGAAATTGGACATTTTGGACAATCCGCCTATAATTGGAATGGATTGACAGGATATTACAGATAGTTGGAAAGGTGGATGACTTTTTTTATTTATGGGACCCAAGAGGAGCATTCTCATGGATAGAAATGTTTCAGCAAGCTAGTTGGCGTAATGTTGAGCTCCCACCATCATTTGACATTAGAGGTGTATGTGATTTCAGCTGGAGTGAGGTTCACAAATGGATTGAGGATGTTCTCATACATGATAGCAACACATGGCAAGTTGACTCGACTAATTATGCACATTGAGTGGCTTGGGATCCTTGCATTTAATTGATTAGTGCAATGGCTCGTGATGAGTTGCTTCACAACTCCTGGCTTGGTTCACAACTCCTAGTTTGGTAATGTTTATAGCAATGTAGTGCAACAGATTGGCAGAGCATCATTCTTCAGATTGTAGAGTGGGAATATCACTCAAGTTCACAGATACAAAGATATGCTAATTGTACAGAATAACACAATTGAGATACATATAAAGTAAAACATGGAATGCACCATTAATACTACAATACCAGTAGGCGAGGAAATAGTTTCTTTATTAATACCAAAAACCAACATGAGTACATTACCAATGTTCTAGACATTTATAGAAGGGTCAATTAGTTGGAAACCAACCGACGCACTTCCTCACCACCTAACTACCCAACCCAACTAGCTTTAACAAGTACTAAACATAATAGTTATTTCATTCCGACTACATCTATCCCCTCCAAAAAAAAAGAAGTCGTCTTCCAGACGACTTTACTTTTGAACATGAAACCAACAAAAACAACTTTGACTTCAAGAAGAAGGATGGGAAGACATACCTGTGCTCGGAGTTCCCCTTAGTCGTTGCAAGTCTCGCTCCGTTGTCTTCTGCTTTGTCCGAACACCCTGTAATACCCGTAGTGCGTCCATCTTTTTAGCTTCTACCGCGGCAACCTTGCCCTCCAATTCAGCTTTTTCTTTGTTCCAAGCTTCCTGCATAGCAACTTTCTCCGCTGCCCACTACTGTTGAAGACTCTTTCTTTCTAGCCCCCAAACTTTAGCTAGTTTTTTCTCCTTCTAAAGTTTCAAAAAGGTTCCCAAAAAGGCAACCTCCATTACTGTCAGTGCTTGCAAGAGAGGCATCGGTCCTGTCCCACGGAAATGATAGAGCTGCCTGTCCATGTGGTAGCCATGTCTTCTCTGAATACCCACCTTGTTCTAGTAGTTCCCAATCTGTGTGGCAGTCAGTCTGCATAAAGGCGGCCAACGCCTCTGCTGTGGTGTTGATGGCCTCTAGAATCTAAGCCCTAGCCTACTATACGATCCTCCTAGTAGCATGCTCCATGGCATGAAGCTCAGTGAGGAATAGTTCAGCCTTGGCTGCAAAAGATGTTGTGTCTGGTGGTTCTCCGCGCTCACTTTGTATCTCAACTAGTTCCTCAGCAGTTGTCGCTAGGGGTGAAGACACCATGCCTTACTCTTCGAGTAACCTGTCTGCTACCTCCAAGACCGTATCTGTCATGGCACCATCCGTACCAGCTAATGTCGTCATGCTACCCTGGGTGTGAATTTTCCCAATTTTCTCCTCTCCTCCTACTAGCTGTACCACAAGAGCAACCGGACCACTGGGTGTTTGTACCCTTACTTTATGAGCACATTTTGTTTGGCACCTCAAATCTACAACTTTAGTATGAGTGAGCTGTTCCGGAAAGATATATGGTGCCATCTTCGAAACTGATACTCTGGAAGCCCCCCATGTCAACATTTGTTGCCTGCCACCTCCACTTGTTCCTTCCGTGTCTCCTGCTTGATTTGGCTTGGAAGTACTTGCTGCCTCAATTCTGTCAAGATCACTAGGTGGTTTCTGGTAAAGTTCCAGAGGTTCTACCACCCCTGCTAGAAGTGGTCCCTCCATAGGTGGTAAAAACATCACTGCTTGCAGAGTCCCCTAGAGATGACTCAGACGGATCTCCGCCTCCTGTGAGTTCGGAGGAGGATGAATCCATATCATTGCCTTCTTCTAAACTTTCATTATCCTCTTCCTCTTCCACTTCTTCCATCACTACTGTTTGTTTCAGTTTCTTTTTCTTGGGTTTACCTCCATTATGAGATCCTACATCCAAGGTATCCAGATGGAGTCAGTAGACCATAGCTGGTTTATATGGTTCTACTTGACTAGCCGGCACCAGTGTTCCCCAATGGTCGTTGCTCACCTGCATGCGTACTACCTCTAAGAACAAGGCCACTGTATGATGAGGCATATAAAAAGCTTTATGTTTCAACTCCATAAATTCTCGAAGTCTATCGAAAAGAAATTTAGCCCAATTATATATCTGCCCATTGTACAATCCATCCACTATAGGTAACATTCATAGGGCAATGTCAGAAGTGCAGTTGCCCGCAGTGAGCTTCCTTTTAACCAAATCTACCACGCAACGCCATTCATCATTTGCTACAAAAAAATTCTTCAGAGCCCGACTGTTCTTGAGGATTCCTTCCCATTCCAGACTTGTAAGGTCTTTCCGGCATATTAATTTCAGCCATTTTTTCTTGTCTGCTACTGACATAGAAATTTTGTCCACTTCTTGCCCTCTGTTAGGAATTCTGAAACCTGACTTATTTCTTTTGCTGCATAAGAAATTGTCACCTATTGTTGGAAATGTTGTATTACAGATTTATGCCCTGATTTCTCATACCCTGTGATTAAACTCCATAGGATAGACTCAAACTCTTTTAATTCAAAAATCAGAATTAAAATCATTTTATCTACCTCTGCTGTACATAACGCTTTCTTCAGGGGATGGTCTACCTCTACTTTTTCCTACCAAGTCTTGCACTCGCTTCCCATCACACTTTCAAATGTAATATTCTCGGCAGTAATGGTGATTTTCTGTACCACTTTCCCTTTACTTTTTGTCATCTTCCTTACCTCCTTTGTTTGCAATATGGCAGATTTCTTCTTTTCGGAGTTGATAATGTTTCCCTTGCTCGGATTTCCAATGCTTAGTTTCACCATTGTGTGTTGTTGTGTTAGTTCCCAGATCTTTTTAACTAGTTGCATATGCCACCTGTACCAACTGTAATGTAACTGTTTGCCACAAAGCCGCCGTACAACCTGTTGCTGCAATACGGAAATCTACAGTACGGGTGTCTGTAGTATGGGAGTCTTTCGTACGGTCTTCTAAATATAATGATGCCACTGTACAAAATTCTGTCGTATGCCAAGATACTGCTGAGAGTGATGTTTTCGTACGGAATTTTCTCTGATACTAAGCTGTCGTGCGGGATGATGCCACAGTATGGAATTCTTCCATACGGAATTCTGCCGAGATTGTTGTCGTACGAATATCTCTCGCCAGGTATTGCCTCTTTTACACCCTTGTTGTACAAATAAGAAACTTTGACTTTGATGTCGAACGGATGTGGATGAATGTTGTACGGGTGTGATTGGAATTCATACAGATGTTACTCAGTTTTGCCGTACACTGCCATGTTTAGAGGAAATTTGTTGATGTCGTACCTTGCCTTACTCCCATACGGACATGTTTTGGTGTCGTACTCTACCTTGCCTCTCATACGGACGTGTTGTGGTACAGAAGTGTTTTGGTATCCTTCCCTCTCGTACAGCTGTCTGTACGTCCACCCTTCTCATACGGTTGTCCATACGGCCACTATTCCCTCAGGTCTAGTCGTCAGTATGGCTATCTCTGCAATTTCTTCTCTATTATTCCCGTCTCTAGTAATTCCTTCTTTGTCACTCAACGTAATGTTTTGGGTAATGTTTTGTGACTTCGTCTCTTTATAACGACTTGGTTCAGTTTTTTTCTTTTTTTGCTTTTCATCCTTTTTCCCCTTTTATATTTATAAAACAGCTACTTGCCACTTTATTTTGTCTCTCATACTCTTTTAACTTAGACCCATTTACTAGGTCTCTAATAGGTTTGTTATCCCAAGTAGATAACTTTCCTGCCCCATTCTCTTTATATTCTATGTACTCCTTCGGGTACCTTCCTTTCGACTGAGAATCTTGTATTTGTAACATATCACATTCTTCGTGGAAAACTTCATAGTCTCCTATTTGCCAATGGAATAATCCATTAAGGAAATTTGTGTCGTCGTCTAAGCATTCCCCTAGTCTGAGCACCCCTTCCTCATTTGGTTCCATCCCTTCATAGTTTTCTCCTTCAGAGTCTAATGCCAAGTCCTAACTTACTGACTAGTTTCTGAGATATATGATAGATAGCGTGTTCATTTCCAGTTATGGGTAGCTTTTGCTGTGACCAACCATCCCCTGCCTAATAAAGCATCGTACCCTTTCTTTTTTAAAGAGATAACCACAAAATCAATAAAAAATTGTTGCATACCTACGATGACTTTTTGTCCCATCAGCGTTCCTATACTCTTGATTCCATGTTGGTCTACTCCTACTAGTTGAAATGTCGAGGGCCAGAGTGTAGGTTTCCCTAATTCCTTCCATGTTTCTTCTAATAAGACATTTACACTAGAACCTCTATCCACAATAGTATTTGAGTGTTTGCACCCTAGTATCTCCATCTCTACTATCGCTGGTGTTCTCCCCATCCCTATGGTGAACAATGTATTGTTTTCTATGTGCACTTCTCCTTCCTTCTCTTTCTTTGAGGTTGTCTCTTCCGGTTTGCCCCCGGTATTAGTGCCACCTACAATTGGGATAATGTTTCTAATAATTCACCTATTTTTACTACGATAGCAATTTCCAGTACTTACCTCACAATATTCATTATACCCCTACTGGAAGTAGGTTTTTTCAACGTTGTCTTTCCTTTCTCCCCCGTGCTATTTTGAATGTCTTTCTTTGCTTCATGAAATCTTTCCGTCTCCGTACTAGCATCTGGGTAGGTTAATTTTCTAGCTTGCATCCCGATGATCACCAGAATTTCATCTTCTAAATCTTCAATGTCTAACATATTTACTCCCTTCTATCTCAAGCAGTTTGTATCTTCATGATTGCTTGGCCCACACCATTTACAGAGTATCCCTCCATTTTGTCCTCCTTCGCTTTAGCAATCTTGTGCAACGTGTCCCCATTCATTGCATCTCCTACACTAGATCATTGGTCTCCCTTTGGAATCATACTTAAGTGGACGCCGAGGTGTGTTGTTATTGCTATTGTCATTGCTATTATTGTTACTTCCTTTCCTGTTGTTTCTATATCCTCCTGGTGAGGCTTCCGTATTTGTATTCTTCTGAATGAAGGGTGGTGTAGATTGTTCCTCTTGGGTCAAAAATACTTGAGCGCTCCGTGTTTTTAAATTGTAAGGACAATCTTTAATTGTGTGCCCTATGCCCCATTACTTGACAAATCTCACAAAATGCTTTCTTCAAGCAAAATCCTTTTGTATGGCCTTCCTTTTCAAAGTTAGTACACCAAAGTTCTCTCCCTTCTTTCTTTTCTTCTTTATTCCCTGCCACTTCCTTCATCAATCGTCTCAAATCTTTTCTTGAGGCTTGAATAGTTTTGGATTCTTCTTCACTCTCTTCCAAACTTTCAATGGAGCTTCCATGCCTTCTCGCCTTTGAGGTTTTACTCTCACTTTCTATGTCCATGGGGCAAGTACACGCATCCCCAAAGGTTGATGGTGGAACTATCTTCCTTTTTTTCTAAGGGACGGTGTTAGTCCTTCAATGAACCATCATTTCTTCAGTGTATTTGCCGACTTGTCCAGTTTCCCTATGAGCTCCTTCAATCATCTAGTATAGGCTTTGACAATTCACTCTTCCCTTGTCTTGTGTTATAAATATCTGTTACAATTTCATCATCGTCTCTCGACAATCGGAATTCCTCTTCAAAAGCTATGCGGATATTACTCCAAGTGTTTTTCTTTGCTGCGTCCAAGTTAGTATACCAATCAATGGCAATACCCCTTAGTGTGGCGAGGAAGGCTTTTAACCATTCTACTAGGTTATTTTCTCCATTCGCTTGTCATATTGTTATGCACGTTTTACAGTGCCGAGCAGGATCCTCTAAGCCGTCCCCTATGAACCTTGGCAATTTTTGTTGATCTATAGCCATTATGTGAGGTTTTTTCCCTCTTGTGGGAACACTTCTTCCAACACTTCCTCCCAACAGGATACCTTCTCCCGATGAAACACTTCCTCCAAAGTGAACTCCGCATGGAACACTTCCTCCCGACTAGAAGTTCGCTCTCAAGGAGGAACTACTGAAAGTATCTTCTTCTTCTTGACTTTGCTCCTATCGAAGATCTTTCCCCGCAGGTGTCTCTGAATTTTTTGTCTCCCATCTTCCTTGCTGGTGTCTCCAAGATGATCAATTTTTTTATACCTTTGATTGTATGCTCGATCAATCCTTCTTGGATTCTCATGGAATCCCCTTGTCCTCCCTTTAAGTTACGTCTCTCTTGCTACTGCTAGAGACGTAGTACCCTCAAGGTGACTTCTTCCTCAGTTTCTTCTCCTTGTACCCACCTGGGATATATATTTGGAATTAGGGGCATGAATCAATTTTATTGTCTTTCTCTTGTACTCATAACAAATTGCTTGCTAAAGGGCAAGGAATCTCTCCCAGGACATCGTACACCACTGGTGGCACTGGAAGTTTGTCGCATACCATACCTTCAAGGACCGTTCTCTCGAGCTTCCCTCTATATGTACTGATCAATCGCAACTTCCCAAGCCACACCAGGTCACGTGTCAATTGGATCTTCCCTAGTTATTTCCTCCTCTTCCTGTCACTATTTATTAGTTGGATGAGCAATACAAGGGCCTTCCCATTACTCCATCCTGTCGACCTCCAAGTTTGGACTTTGGTAACAGCACCAAAAATGTACAGTGGGAATATCACTCAAGTTCACAGATACAAAGATATGTTAATCATACAGAATAACACAATTGAGATACATATAAAGTAAAACATGGAATGTACCATTAATACTACAATACCAGTAGGCAAGTAAATAGTTTCTTCATTTATACCAAAAACCAACATGAGTACATTACCAATGTTCCAAACACTTACAGAAGGGTTGATTAGTTGGAAACCAACCGACGCATTTTCTCACCACCTAACCACCCAACTCGACTAGCTTTAACAAGTACTAAACATAATAGTTATTTTATTCCGACTACACAGACAGATATGGGAACTAGGCATTTGGTTTCAACAAGAAGGTGAGGATTGCTTAGGGCAAGCAATCTCTAGGGGGGTGGGGTTGAAACATCCCTTTTCTAGCCCATTACTTAGTGTCACTAGCCCATTTGGCCTTGGTCTCTTGGGCTAACCAGGACTTTATAGGGATCAAAGACAGACTTGGCCTAGAAAATTCCAAATCTCAAGCCAATTAAAGTTTATTTAGTAGGGATTCTAGATTCTTTCTATTTTCCGTAAGTCAACAATGGTCTCAGTGATGTTTTATTTCAGGGTTGGATTGGGACCATCTCGTCGAGGCCTTTCCATCGAGATATCACACGTGATTAGCTAAATCCGATTGATCAGTAATTTAATGCCTGAAGATTAAATAACTTATTAATAAAGTGACTACTAAATTAAAGTACATATTATTATGTCACTTTATTATTAAAAGAGCACTTTATTCAATTAGGTGGGAAATGATATTTTTAAAAGAAAAAAGAAAAGCAAGAAGACAAAGTATCAGGCAGATGGAAACTGAAGAGTCACTACATTGGACTTTAAAAGAAGAAAGTTAAATCCATTTCAGCGTGCTCGGTTATATGATTTTATTACTATTCTCTTGGAGAATTTAGAAGCTTCAGCTTACAATCGGTTAGAGGATGGAAACCCTCGAGCTTGGAGGCAGTCAACGGAAACCCAGTGTCAATAAATGATTTCATATAGGTGTCTCAATTGTGATTAAAAGCTTTATTACTTATTATCCAATCTTGCTGTTATTTTTGTAACTATGATTCAAATTTGTTAATTCTGACTGAAGATTGAATAGCAATATTCATTTCTGAAACTAAATCTTCATTTGGGTATTTTGGTATATTTTGTTAGATAATTTGAAATCTATTGCATGAAATTATCTGTTTAAATTTCTATGCAAAAGATTGGGCATAATATCCTGAGGGGATATTACATGATGTCTTCTAGTGATACCAGAACCACATTGTACAAGATAGATGCATTTGATAATACCCTAGGAGAGCTGTTTGGAAGTCAAATTTGCAAAGCCACTCACATAGAATTGCAGCCAAGTAGAAAGATGCATTAAATGCATCATTTGATTTTATAATTTAACCTTGAAGTTTGAAATGAGACTGATTTTTTTCTTTTCCTTATTTCAGATAGGATGTTCGCAAATGTTTGGGCCTACAGCCCCAACCATTCATAAAATTGCCATCCACATATTGAGCCTGCCATGCACTCCTTCGAGTTGTGCATGCAACTAAAACATGTTTAAGCACATTCAATCAGAAAGGTGGAATAAATTCTTCGTGGATAGGTTGAATGATCTAGTACTTGTTCATTACAGCGTTTGTATTAGAATGAGACAGATCTTGGACAGTGACTCCAGCCCAATCACACTAGAGGAGATCGATCAAGAATCCTAATGGGTCACTGAGTCGACTAGTCTTGTCTTTACTGATGAGGATCTTGAGTGGATTGACAAGATGGATAGAGAGGGTGAGGTTATGCCTACGGCAAAGGATGATAGAGCAAGATCAGACACAGGCATAGCTGATGTTGGCACAAGTAGCGTCTCACAGGCAAATATGATTGTTCAATCATCCAAGACCTAACTGAGATATCTATGTAGGAGAGATGCAGGCTCCTCTAAGGTTGAGGTTGAGCCAGAGCCATAGACTTGTTTTAGTTTTCATGCATGTTTGGAACATTTAATATCATGGATTTCATATTCCATGAGTATTATACACATTTGACAATATTTATAATTTTATATATCTATGTTAGCTATTTCCTTCAACTACAATTTGTGTTTGCACTTATGTAATCAATGTACATTTACGTATGTCATCAAATTAGCTTCTATTTGATGAAGTTATTGTATCTTAAGATTTATTCAATAGTGGATGCATGAATCAAGTTTTAACTTCTTAAAAATCTCTAAATTTCAAGGGATTTTTCACTTTGCCAAGTTTTTTTGCTGAGTCGCAAGTAGAGTCAACATTGTCGGATCCAAGTTGAGTCCGACTTTAAGAACTTTCTTTGTAACAGCTTACTATTTTCAGCGATGTCTACTTTTGGTAAGTTTAATAGACTATAATAAATTTGACAACATCATAGTTTGGCCTTATTTTGACTTTGGAACAACTTGCTATTTCTAGAAAATCTATTTTTGATAGGTCTATTTTGGCAACAGGTGAGCTCCAGTTGATAAAGAGACAAAAGGAGAGCAAGTGAGGTAGTCAATCAAAAAAAGTTTTAGGTTTGGAAACATCCTTGAAATATCCAAAAGTGGAAAGGCGTGAAAACCATCAAAAAAATAGTTAAAGTTTAAAGAATGTCTTTGAAAAACATCTAGAAAAGGAAAGGAAATGGAATTCCACTAAGTCAACAAATTTCATTGAGTTGAAGAAATTCCTCCACTAGGCTCCAAATGCACCCAAGAGAGCAAATTCCACTAAGTCAAGGAATTTCCTTGAGTTCAAGAAATCCTCCACAAGTGCAAAAATGCACTCAAAAGACCGTGCAAAAATGAAAAAATTGCTGTGTTGGAAAAAAATTCCTCCGTGTCTAATATGCGCCCAAGTTGAAAAGAACAAGGAAAGTTGAAAAAATGGCCAAGTGTTGAAAACTTTCTACTCCTAACTCATGTATGATCAAGGAAGAAATTGCAAGGAATAGATAAAATTTGGCTAAGTGTGGAAATTCCCTTTCCAAATCTCAAATTTCACCCTCTTCAAGTGTGTGCCTAAGGGTTGAGAAATGCCAGTGAAGATAAATGCAAAAGGGGAATTCCTGGAAAAGAAAAGAAAAGCGTGACAAAGTGAATACAAAGCATAAGATGAGGAAGGTGTGAAACTTGGAAGAGAGTGAGTTTTTTGAGAGAGTAAGCCTAAACTTTTACAAAGAAAGAAGAGGAGGAAGAATTCCCATTCTAGATGTTCAAGGAAGAAATTCATGTCCCAAAATTCCAATTCTAGTTTTCAAGTAATCCACTTTAAGGCATCAAGGTTCAAGACTTCAAAGATGAAACTTCAAATCCATCTAAAATTTCCTATGGGAACCCAAGATCAAAAGTCAGAAGGTCCAATCTATATCAAGAAGACGAATTCCCAAGAAGGTACATGGAAGGAAGGAAATTATCAAAGGCGATAATTTCAAAAGAAGCAATTAGAGTTGGATTTCGCTTGCAAAATAACAGTTAGAAAGAACTTAGCCCGCATGGCATCCAATATGCTAGAGTGGCACACAGTAATCGTTACCAACTAATCAAAAGTCTCCAAGTCAAAATTCACTGCATTTAAGCAAAGGAGCCCTAGGATGACTAATTTTGGGGTAAAGAGCACTCAATGTATAGTGGGATTCATTTTACCCCTCTCTCCTACTTCATGGACTTACAAAATGGGCACTTATTACCTTAACTTGTTGGACATGCGTATTCTTGTTTGTCCATGTGGACCCACTCATTTAACTGTAAATTCTCTCCTCTTTTCCTAACCCTAATCAAGGTTGAGGAAGGCAACATTTGGGCCATCAATTTGGATTCAATCTAGACCACTCATTGTAATTTGAGACCTATATAAAGGCCCCATTTCTTATTTGTAAACGAGTGAATCTTGAGATTGCTGCTAAAGGCTATCAAAATAATGAAGCTTTTATTGTTGGTTTCTTGGTGATTACTTGAAGTATTTTGATGCCTGCATGATTTCATTGTTCCCTCATTTAGAGTAGATTCGTTAGACAAAGTGTTTTGATTTCAATGGAGAAATGTAATGGTATCTGATGAATTTCCCTAGCTCATACTTTTGGTAGTTTGTTGGCGATATGTAGCATCAAGAGATATCCCTCTCGTATATGATATTCATTGAAGGCATTTGCCATTATGTTGTTCATTCTATTGCCAGTGATTCTTTCTTTTGTATGTTTCGACTATCTATGTTTCATATTCCATGCAATGGAGACTTTTAGTCACAATGGTCGTTGAAAAGTCGCATAGGACAAAACTTTAAGGCACCATCTTTTGTGTCACATAGAGGCCATTCTTGTTTCTATTACAGTGGTTATTCTTGGATTGTCAAAGGTTGTGATTGCCATGTTATTTCTTGCGTCGATTACAGGTGTCAACATTCAAAGTAGTTTTACCTTTAGTCATTTTTGGCAATGACCGAAGATATATTCTCTCGTGTTCATTATGTAGGGAACTTCTGCAATTTATTACATGTGTTTCTTACAGTGATTATTGTGTGTAGCATCCATTGTCATTATTTGTGATGACCCCTTTCTTGGAGGCTATAAATAATCGAAGTTTGACAATCATTAAAACAAAGTAGATATATATAACTAATAAAACTTCTAAGGATTGATATGCCTTAATCCAAATCTATTATATCCTTCTTATACCATCCCAAGGAGAATGTGGATTGACTTGTCATAGGGCGCTTGACATCAGAATTCCTCTGGCTTTACTCCGCCTCTCCCCACAAAACACCATCTACCAACTCCCCGCAGTATAGCGAAGAAACAAAGAATTAGATAAATCATTTTGATCTATTATATATAACATTTTAATTAAATACATTAATTCATACCATATTATATAATCACTATGTTCAACACAATTCATACAAAAATATGTTACATCCCAATTTACTAATCATTTACAAAAATTTCATTCTTAAAAGTAAGACATATTATCTAATGTCACATTGTCTATATGCTCAGCTTCTCACAATACATGGGCTCTTTAACAAGTTGACCGAAAGTCCAAGGCTTACCTTACCCGTGCCCTATTATTCCAGTCAAGTTTGTTTATTGGCTCCACGTGGAGTGACCTCCAGTCAAAGCAGGTTCAAACCCCTCCAACGGGACTTGTAGTTAGTGTTCAACTCGTTGCTTTACATCCAATAGTTTATCCACTGCTAGACAAGACAAACCCTTGTATGACTCGTAAATCTTTTATACTCTCCTTTTCGATGGTAATATAGAATCTGAAGCAATCTTCATTTGTGCCCCTAACATGACATTATTGTACCCTATAAATAGGGTGACATACAAATGAAAAGACATCCCCATTCATGATCCATCGCTTTATTAAAGAGTCTGTATGCAATCGATTTGTTTATAGGAAACATAAATGTAATTATTAGTGATTATATATTTGCATTAGTGCTTTATTATTATTTTGAATAGTATTGCCATAGTTAAATGCTAAACATTTGAAGTGATGATTTAAAGTTATGATTTTAATATAAATTGATTTCAACTAATCAATTAATATTAAACAATATCCAATTTACTATGATATAAATCTCATCAAATGTGATTATTATTGAGTATGTATATAAATTGATATTAATATATTATTAGGGATTTGTTATAGTTCGTTATGAACTATCTATCATTAGGGCTCATGACATCATTTAGAGTTTTCCCATGTTAAGTACAAGCATTGCAAGTTGAATATCATTGTAGTGAAGATTCTATGTATTAATTATTAAGTATTTGTAGACTCAAAGGAGTTTTCATTATTTCAGTTTGTGAGCATTGCATTCAAACTCTTATTATTCAATAGATAAACATTTTGGTGCGATAAGAATTTTCCCGTCAAGTTGGAAGGTTTTTCCCTAGGGTATCTATTTTGTCTTGTATATCTTTTGTTTTCTACTCTTTGTTTGTTGCTATTTCTGTAATAAAATCAAAATGGTATCAAAAGGGGTTTGAAAGGACAAGATTCTAGAATTTTTGTGTAAGTAAACTTTTCAAAGGCTTCGAGCAAGTTAAATATAAAGATTGTTTTTCTCGATACAGTGAAATATCTTTATGGTCCCCATCTTCCATTTAGCTTCTGCCAATATTGACTAAGGAGATAATTTTGTTATTGTTATTTTTGTCAGCAAAGAGTCAAGAATCATTTATCAACAATTGATAATGTTTGGCATTTTGGCGACTCGTGTGTGTAATGTCCCCATTTTCATGAGCATCAGAGCTTCGGATCTTCTAAAATCTTGAATCTCCATTATAACTCATGGAGATCTAAAACCACTCTTAAACCTCCTAACCGAATATTACATAATGACTTAAATGTTATATTTTATATGCAAAGAAAGTTGAAAAAATTGACTGTCGTGAACAAAATCCACCACAGGCATGGATTTGTGCCCAAAGGAAGAAATCCTCCACACTCAAGAATTGGATCCCAACACATGAAATCCTTCATTTGGGCTAAAATGAGCCCAAGAGCGCAAATCCACTAGAGCCAAGGACTTTTGCCCAAAGTGGACAATCCACTACTCAGCATCATATGCACCCATGAGCACTAATCAAGGGGCAGCGTGGAAATGCACTCAAAGTACATAGCCTTGCACCAATTCTGATAGGCATAAATTCTATGAGGCCAAAGAGGTTAAGGTAATAATAAATCTTTCATGACCACTCAAATGTGTCGATGTTTGACAGAAAGTAATGTAAAAAGTGATTAATTCTAGTTCAAATGGAGAAGGTAAAAGTGACTAAGTCTAGACCAAAGGGAGAAGACAAAAGTGAGTAAGTCTAGACCAAATGGAGAAGGCAATACAAGAAAATGGCTAAGTGTAGAATAAGTTTGGATCCAAGAAACATTAAGTCAGTGAAAATGACAAAGTTATGAAAATTCCATAACATCATTGAGAATGCCCAAAATTGAAAGTGTGAGGGAAAGGCTCAGTATGGATCAAAAAAGGTATGAAGATGATGGAAATGGTTGACTCATGAAAACTTCTAACACCCATGTGACAAAATTCTCCACGTGCAAGGAATTTTTCTTCAAAGAAAAAAAACCCTCCACCACAAAAGTGCACTGAAGCATTCAAATGACATGAAAATTTAAAAAATTGCCTATGGCAAGGAAAAAAATTCAAAAAAGGCATGCCAAAGGAATTTTGAGTGTTTTGATAAACTTAGTAATTGTGGAAATTTATAATTTTAGTGAGTCTATTTTTAGTAAATTTTTCTGCATCCCAAATTGGCCTTATTTTGAAATTGGACCAACTTATTATTTTTAGTAGTGACTATTTTTAGTAAGTACATTTTTAGTAAATTTGACTACATCCAAGATTGGCCTTATTTTGACTTTAGAGCAAGTGCTATTTTTAGAAAGTCTATTTTGGTAACAGTTGAGCTCTGACTAATAGAGAGACAAAAGGGTATTCAATTTTATATTGAAAAGAATGAGCAAGTGAGGCAGTCAATCAGTAAATGTTTGAGTTTGGAAACACCCTTGAAATATCCAAAAGTGGAAAGGTGTGAAAATAATCAAAAATATAGTTAAGTTTGAAGAACATCTTTGATTAAACATCAAGAAAAGGAAACAATATGGAATTCTGCTAAGTCGAGAAATTTTCTTGAGTTGAAGAAATTCCTCTAACAGGCTCCAAATGTGCCCAAGAGGGCAAATTCCACTAAGTCAAGGAATTTTCTTGAGTTGAAGAAATCCTCTACAAGTGACAAAATGTGGTCAAAACAGCAAGGAAAGATGAAAAAATGGTTACTGTGTTTTAAAATTTCTCCTAGCTCATGTGCGCTCAAGGAATAAATTGCAAGAAATAGATGAAAGTTGGCTAATTATGGAAATTCCTTCTCCAAATCTCAAATTCCACCCTCTTCAAGTGTGTGCCCATGGGTTGAGAAATGTTGGTGAAGATAAATGCCCAAAAGGGAATTCTTGGAAAATAAAAGAAAGGCACAACAAAAGGAATATAAAAGCATGCGAAAAGGAAGGTGTGAAATTTGAAGACAGAGAAAAGAGTTTTTGGAGAGAGAAAATTTGAGTTAAGGAGAAAGAGGAAAAACAATTCCCATTCTAGTTGTTCAAGGAAGATATTCATGTCTCAAAATTCTGATTCAAGTTTTCAAGTGATCCAGTTTAAGGCATTCAAGGTTAAGGACTTCAAAAATCAAAGTTCAAGTACAACTTGAATTTCCTCTGGAAACCCAAAGATCAGAAGTCAAAAGGTCTAATTTATCACAAGAAGATGAATACCCAAGCAGGTACATGGAAGGAAGGAAATGATCAAAGAGAGATAATTTCAAAAGAAGTATTCAAAGTTGAATCAGAGTTGCAAATGCAATTAGAAAATACTTGAGCCTACATGGCACCTAGTATCCTAATGTGGCGCCCAATCATCTCCACCATCTAATCAAAGGTCTCCAAGTCAAAATTCATTCCATTTAAGGAAGGGGACGCCTGGCTAACTATTTTTGAGGTGACAAAGCATTCAATTCATGTAGGCGTTCGTTCACCCCTCTCCTTCTTAGTGAACTTACATAATGGGCACTTATTAGCCCAGCTTGTTGAAAATGTGTATTTTTATTGGTCCATGAGGCCCACTCAATAATTATTGACTCTCTCTTCTTGCACTAACCCTAATCAAGGTCGAGATGGCAAAATTTGTGCAATAAATTTTGTTTCAATCCTGGCTATCTGTTGTAATATGAGACCTATATAAAGGCCTCACTTCTCATTTGTAAAGGAGCGAACCTTGAGATTGTTGCTAAGAGCTACCAAGATAATAAAGTTTTCATTTTTGGTTTCATGGTGATTACTTGATGTATTTTGGTGCTGCATGGTTTCATTGTTTCCTCACTTAGAGTAGATTTGTTAGATAAGGTGCTTTGATTTCAACAAAGAGACGTAATGGTGTCTTACAAATTTCCTTGGCTCAATCTTTTGGTAGTTTGCTGATTGTAAGCTGTTGTGTAAAATTATCCTAATTTTTTTATGGATGCTTACATTCTATGACTAAATGTGCATTGTTCATTACAACAGTGTTCATTTTGACATGAAAATTCTTTGCATAATCCTTTGAAGATTGCACCAGTTCTTCCAGAGTTGTGTTACAAAGCAGAGCTTGGTCATTGGGAGTTTGCCCACTGGAGCAGTTTAAATTGACATCATTACCCTGAGAAGTAGATTTAGATTCTTCCAACTCTTTCCCCTCTAGATTTCAGTACTTTTCAGTTGTGTTGTTTAACAAAGAAGCGTCACGAAACTGCAATATCCTAGGAAGGAGTTTTAGCCAGCAGCAGTGAAGAACAATTTAAATGCCCCTTTGTGACACCAGCATATCACATCAACCATTGAGCTTCCACAAGTCAAGACCTGGCAGAAAAGAACCTTGAAGTCAGCTGTATGATCTTTTGCAATCTTAGCATACACGGGATTCAAGAGAGGATAAGATACTTTGGTATTTTATTCCGTCGTAGGTGCGGTCATAAAACTCACATAAACAGGACTTAAGCCACAATAATGAACAAATAAACCATTGACCGAAATAGAGTACTTTGGACTAGTAATGCTAGCTTTAATCAAGTTTAGAAAGCTTCTTTTGAAGATAAAATTCTGCTGAACAACTAACAAAAAAGGCTAAGAGACTCTATCATGGGCCTTGAATATATCCAACTTTAAAACCATGCCTGGCTTCTTACTTAACTCCATAGAATGGCTAAAGTTAGATTAAACTACATCTAAATTTGTCCTCCATTAACAAACACATTTTTATTGGGATAGATAAACCTATTAAGAACAACTTTCAGCCTATTCACAATAAATTTGAAGTAAGATTTTGTACATTGTATTACATAAACAAAAGGTCTATAATCTTGAAACATGCTATGAAATCCACAACTATGTGACAATAAATGCAAGAGGCTTTCAGCAGTAACACACACGAAATGTGTCTGTGAATTAAAGAATGGATCTTTGGTATGTAAACCAGTCCAGCTGTAGCAATTAATCTTAATCAGTGATGGTCATAGATGTCATCAATGTACATGTGCTAGAGCGACTGAATAGTGAATTCTCATGACAAACACCTCTGTTATTGTACTTGGCGGTAGTACATATGTGTTTGTGAACAAACTCAGCCTTAATATTCTTCAATTTGCTATGGAACTTCATATGCATGCAAGACAGAGTCTGATTCAGTTAGTGCAATGACACTAGTAGAGTGATTTTCAATTTAGTGATGCTCGAACACCATAATGAGAATGTGAGATCTAGAATGAGTTGATTTGTGAATGTGCTTCCCTATTGAATACTGTCAAGTTGTAGATGATTGGCTTGCTGCCTAAAAATTTTTACATAAGATAGTTAAGATTCAAGAATAAAGAGTGTTGCAGTCCTGGAAATAACTGGTATAAGCCTGTCATGACCTCTGCTAATAACACATAGAAAACAACCCAGAAAAACATTGCAACCAGAAGACAAACCTAGAACTATTGTAATCAACAGACATTTGTGTAATTTATTGGATATTAATATTTCTTCAAAACAGTACACAAACAATTGAAGTACAACAAACTCATACAGCTTACTGATAACACCTTGCAGAACTAGACACTACCAGTATTCCCAATGTCGTCAGGATGCAAGTCTGCTATTTAAGAGAACCCTCCCTCAAGAAGCCTGATCTTTGTGTCTGAAGAGTTTCGTGTCTAAGCTACAACTGCTGAAACACAACATCCAGCTGAAGAAAAAGAAATATTTTTGTTTTCAAATTTCCTAAGTATATCCCTTCTCTGCCCAGTGCATTGTATAACCCGGAAATCTTCTTTCCCAGCATATCTCAATCAAAGGCATGACATCCCTCAAGGCAAGGCAGTTCCAAACAGTTAACTGGCCACACATCAACATCCATCACAGTACACTACAGTTCTAACTGACCATGTGCCCTCCTTATTCCAGTCCTCACTGACTGAAAGTAACTAGAGATCTAACTATGCTAATCCTATTCTAACAGACCAACCACCACACAACAGCGGATTAAAACATGGAGTATTACTCCGTTACCTTGTTCAATTATTCTGTCCTTTATAACTACTAAGAGAACATTCACTTCCTAACAAACTACTGAAAGAACACTGAAAACAATTACATGGTACTGCAGATTAAAAGAAGCATTACAAAGCCTGTATTGAAGTCTAAAGTTTAATTGAAGCTTAGATAATAGAAAATGTGAACATTGCTCTTTCTTTCGTTTTGCAAAACAGAGAAGCTTTTAGTCTTTGTAGATGTATCACACATTCATTATTGTTTTGGGCAACAACTGTCAAAATAAAATTAAGCACAAGAGTACAAAATTTCATTCAAAACTGAATCTATATGGTTTTGTTTATCTCTGGTGTAAAACAGTGAATTGTGAGTTGTTTAAGGAACTTGTGTGTTTAAGCTTGCTGCATCAGACTGTGTTCCCTGTACCAAAAGGCAAATCTTGTGCCAATGGGCTGATATGACACATTTAAACTTTATCCTTATTAGTTAGAAAACTCCCAAGCTATACTGAGGTTGTGTGGTTGAAAGTAAGAATTCCTTCACTGTGATCTGGAAATATTTTTTGTATAGCTGTTCAATACTGTGAATGATTATTAAATTGGAAGTTTGGAATTTGAAATTATGTCAATTACTTTGATAAGAAACGAGAAAGATGGATTTTGGCACTGGGTGCACAAGAAGTCAAATGGGTTGGATCTGATGTACCCCGGCAAATTTTGGAAATCATTGGGCATCATCAATCTGAGGGAACATACCTGTCATACTATTTCTGTGTGTAGTATGTAAAAAGTAGATAGTAAAGTTATCCAAGAAAACCTATAACGATGCTCAGCCCTGGCTGTAATGAGCACATTGAGTTGGACAGAGATGGTTGGCCTGTGGCAGAAACCGAAATAGTATCAATCTCTGAGGATAATACTAATGAGCTTCATAAAAGGCACAGATTGATCATATATTAGACTTGTGTGATGCAGTCCTTATTTGGAAAATAGGAGGATCCAATGTTCTTGCTCACAAATTTCACAGCACCAATACAGTAGGTTGCTTTGCACTCTGAAATCATTAAATAACTGGATCATGGAATTGTCTTCAGCAAAGCCAATTTTGATGCAAGTAAATAAAGATTTATGGTGGACACTCTGTACCCAAAATAAGTTAATAACTAGAGTTTTAGAATCTATCCTATCCTAAGTTATAACAAAAAAGACATGGAATATTTCATCATCTGTCAAAGTTGGCATAGATTTAGGGTCTTTGTATGCTTAGAGGAGAACTTTTTAACAAGTTGCTTGCTACTAGTAAAGGTTGAATTTGAGATAAATTGGAAATATATCCTTATCTGAATGAGTTGACACTATTACAGACCCTACCTTCATATGGTGATAAATCCAATGTAGAAGTTTCGATGGGAAAATGGAACGTTTAACTGATGTAAAGGCGTCCATGTAAAACCTGCAGAAGCTTTAGCTGTTATTTAAGTGTGAGATAGTTAATCGTAATTGGACTTGAATGATATAGAATTGGTCCTAGTGTCTGAGACTACTATGCTGGGGGGTGTGAATCAGTGCAGATAAGAATCAAAAACAACTATTGAGCAACTTTAATAATAAATAACATGCAACAGAAAATATCACACATATGACAAACACATAAAGAACACTTGACACACAGATGTTTCCCATGGAGACCCTGGTTAGAGGGTGAAAGTCGTGTGGAACGATCCCCACAATCTTCCACTCGTGCATTGATGAAAGTTCCCCTGTTAGGAGCATATACAACACCTTCTTAAAGGTATACCCAGTTAAGAATATTTAGTCTGGTTAAAAGATGGAATCAAAGTCCTATTAGGAACACCCAGTTAGGGGATTTCAAACTCCTCCTGAGAGTGACCTGGTTAAAGGATCCTATTAGGAATCCCGCTCACCCTGTAAGAAGTGACCTCGTGAGACGATTTAACTTGCAAGTCTGTTAGGGCTTGCCTTGAGATGGATCCAAGATGAGTATGATCTGATTATGACAATCCATGTTTGACAGATCCGCTCTAGCACTAATCACTGATTAACTTCTGCATCAATCAAACAACTACTCGCAATTGCACCTTTGCATCACCCTTAAAAACTCAATTCCATCCTTGTTTATAACACCTTCATTTGGGTTTTGGTAACACGTTTTTCCACCGCCTTAATCAGGTGAACTTTCCACTCAAATCCCTCTACCAACCACACCAAAAGCTAAGATCAAATTCTATTTGGTCAACTCTTATCATAACAATCAAAATTCAAAACAATGTTGGCCATATGATTAATCGGATAATCAATCAAACAAAACTGTTCATACATTTCATGTTCTTAGTGATAGTTTCTCATAAATTTGCTATAGCTTTTGCAAACCAACATCATAACTTGTGCGATCATAGACACATGCATTTATGTTCTTGTAGATCAAAACTTAATGATTGCGCACCTTAGCTCAATCTCCATCTCCCGAATCAACTTACTGAGCTGATTGAACTGACTCCTCACCAGTTGCCTGAACATTTAGGCAATTTTGCAAACCAGCCCTTCAACCTTATCAGTAAGCCGAGCCGGAATACATAGACAAAGCATGTTGCCAACAATGACAAAATATAAAATGTCAACATCAAAGGCCAATAAACGCCCTCTTTGGCATTGATGGCAACACTTAGAAAAAAATGCTAAGAGTCACTAAATATCTTTAACAAAACATTAGAGTAAAAATTGCATATGCATTCATAGAATGTTCAATACATGCACTATCCCAAAACATATCACTACTCCCCCTATTACTCTTCTAACATAGGAAAATTTTACATATTGCACTACCAGCCCTTTACATATGACAAAGGTAATAGGAATAAGAAAAAAATTATTAACAAAATAGAGTAGCAAATGTCATTACAAATTACATTTCACTGAATATAATCTTAAAGTCTTCCTTCAGCATCTTTATACCCATCTCCCATGTCTTGACGTAATTCTCCATGATAGTAATATGTCCACTCAATAGAAATGCAAGTCTCTCCATCTCATCAAGTGAAGATACTTGCTGAACTGCCAATGCCTGCCCTGCTTCTTTTAAGCCATGTTGCAAGGTGTTGTCTACCTTTGGAATCAACAAATGCTGCAACATTAGGAGATTACCAATCTCTCTCCTCCTCACTCTGATATTGTGCCAGCTCGTTGTGCAATGTACTTACTTTGTTACCAAATTCAATACACAACTCTTACAAAGGGTCAAAGTTTTCTACTAAACACTTAAGCTCTTCTTGTACCTCATCTCTAGCCCTGGCAATCTCTTTGGTAAAATTTGAATGATCTGAGAAAATTTTCAACTGCTTACCTCTTTCTCTAATTGCTTCCTTTACCTTCTTGGTTACCAGCATGAGAGATTTGCAATTTGTGGCAATAGACTCAGTGAGTTTGGTTGTCCTTTTCTTTTCATATTCCTTCTCAACACTCAATGTTGCTGCCTCTTCCAATGTTTTCCTTTCTCCAACTACAATTACCAAGTGAGCTAATTGCTCGATTGGCTTGCCTGACTCATCATACTCCTCATTATTCATCAAAATTGACATAATATCCCTAGCATCCACAATCACTTGGGCTTCCTATTTCATCGTGTCTTCTTGACCTTTAGACTTCAGGGCCATAGCATATGCTATCATCTCATCTGGATTTAAACTACTTAAGACTAATTTTCCTCTGCTCAAAATTTCACCTTACACTAATGCTTTTCTTAGACTGAGATAAACAAGTTAACTTGAGTTTCTCTTGCTCCTTGCCTTGATCCTTCAGGAGTTTCTCTTGTTGTATCTACAATTGGTTGTCATCGATCACAACTAGACCAGTATCAGTGGTTTTTGGTTCCTTTTCGGACTCTTTGTCCTTGTTTGCATCTTGTTTTTCTACCATGTTCGATTGATCCTGAGCGTCTACTGATGCATCCTGTGCATCTATCTCAGGTGTGTTGTCAGTATTATCCATCATACCTTGATCTACATCAAATGTGACACTTGCACCATCTATTGTATACCTTTCATCAGTTTGCATAACTACCAGATCACCTTCAGGTTCCTTTACCGATTCATCATGAGCTTCTTCAATATTGTCCTTGGGCAACTTTAGATATTCTCTCAATACCTAATCTATGTCCTCTAACGACTTGGAATCGCCAATCACTAATTTTGTCACCCTGAATTTGTCTTGAATAGAGGTTTGACCTCAGTTCAACATGTCATTAATCTCTTCCTCAACTGCTTCTCGCAAAGGATTTAAAAACAAAAAAATTATTATTTGTTTGTCACGTGCTAATTTTGCTTTCTATCTTGCATCAATATTATTGGACAAGTCTTGTGGGATTTGACCTTGTATTCGTACTAGCACTTGATCATCCTTATCAAACAGATGATAATATTACTTAACACCAACTAAAATTTCACTTGGCGATATTCTTAATAAGAGAATTTATAGTTATTTTCCTAATTGATTTTGTTTCAACAAGTTTGGTTGTGGGAGAATCAACTAACTTGGTCTTCTTACCTTTTGACATCAGTTCTTCCACCTCTTTCTCTTATTTAGTTGCTTCACTTCCATCATCGGGGATCACTTTCTTTGCTTTCTCCTTCTTTCTCTTTCTAGTTATTTCTTGTGTCTTCTTTGTTGGTAGAGCTTTAGTCTTTACACTCCTTTCCAGTTGCTTCTTCATAGTTGGAGAAGGTTTCTCCTTCTTAATTTGAATGCTAGTCCTAGTTTGTCTACGAAATGGGGCAATACTAATGGCTCCAATTACTTCTACATCCTCATCATCACGGGTCGTTCTTGATGCGCTAGCCTATTCTACAACATGTTTGGCTCTAACCTTATCCAACTCCTTTGTTAAACCATTCTCAGTAAAGAATTTGTCTACCTCCTTTCTCACTCTCCTAGCTACTACTAGGTTCATCAGTTCATGCACCTGGATTGTCTATTATGCACAAGTCTGAAACCTTGGAGTATCGAGATCTCTCGATTCACTTGGTAGCTTTTATGCATACAAAGTAAAAACATCTCCTTTTACCTCATAACCCATTGGCATCATCCATGAAGTCTAAGGTTCTACAACTTCCATCAAACAAGTATCATTATCCACCATGAAGAAAATAGTGTCAACAGATTTTTGCATAGCTTAGAGGGTATTCTTTCTCTTGCACGCATCTGCCTCCAAAAATCCTTAAAGTATCCCCACAGTGTACTTGTCAATTTGTTTCCTACCATTCAAATACAATTTTTAATCTAAATGTATACTATAGTATTTACTAACCATTGAAGATGATCTATACCAGGAAACATATTATGAAAATAGAAGAATAAGCACATAATTAACTCATTGTATTTGAATTCTTTCCTCTTATCCTTCCTAATCTTCTTGAGATTTAGCATTTGTTATTCCCTCATGGCTTTAGCAAGATCTTATTCTTCATTTTCCATAATCATTGGGTAGGTAGTGTGAATAGCTCCTCCCAATACATTGTATATTCAACTGGAATAATAGACTTTGTAACCAATGGCCATAGAAGTGAACTTCACTTCTTTATCCTCTATATCATTCATTGTCATGGCTCATCCATCACATCTAGACTTAGTCAGTTGAATCACCTCTTCCTTAGGGCTTGTCCATGGAACTGGCACTTCACTAATTGCACACAAATTGGTCACTATGTGTATTGCCTCCTTGGCTATTTTATATGGTTTGTCTAGCCACATAAATTGGTCATGGACTCTGCTCAACACATACCAAACGAACTCTTCTTCAAAATCATCTAGAAGAGCCACTGCGTATTGTAACCCTCTGTCTGAGATTCTTTTGTGCTCATCCTTTAGGGTCAAGTTATCTCCACATAGTTTCTTGTATTGCATCTTAGTTGCAGCAGTTCCCAAACTTTCCAACTTACAAAGGATAAAAGACCTCACATCTTCAATGTGCATAATACCATATGGCACATAGTTAGGGTACCTGCAGTATCATTCTCTATCAATTTATATGAATGCCTCTTGAATTCAAGATGAGGCCTTTGTGTAATCTCAACCAATGTAGGTGTATCCATCTCAAAATCTCAAAAGACAAATGCAAGATATCCAAAAAAATCCCCTCAACATCGCAAGCTAGGGTTCCTTTCAATGATATTATTTGAATTTTGCCTTCAAATCGCCTCAATCGGTCTTCCTTCACAAACCCACTAAAACATTGTTCTTTTGCTTCAAGTAGCTATGAAAACATGCAAGAAGAAAGTGAAATCACAAGATATCTCCATTTTATTCAACTTAACTCACATGCATTAAATACTTTAACTGATAAACCCTACCTTTTCATTGATAGACTCTAAAATCAATCCCGATGAATTAAAACATCATGTGGCTCACAAAAACTTCATAATACAGTTCATGATTACCTTATTGCATCTTACCATGTTAAATTTGACTAAGCAATCCCAAGGGGGGTTCTTAGATGGATTCAAAATATTGCCCCTGGAAGCTAATGGATAGCTTAGTTTGGTGATGAAGTCTCCACAGCCAATGAAGATGAGGCACTTCCTGATGCCTTTGTTTCTTCTATGTTGTCTTCTTTCTTCTTCCAAGTCATATCTTTATCTGATTTCTTATCTCCTCAGTGTTAATTGGTTGCTTTCGCTTTTGATCTTCAGACCGGTTGGCTGATTGATTCCTCAACCTACAATTTCTTGCAAGGTGTCCAATCTGATGACAATAGAAACATGCCACGCCAATTGACATCCATGAAGCTGCATTCTCTCTAGGTGACCTCATTCTGCAATTTATTGCAAGATGAACATGATTCCCACATACCGAGAAAGTAACATTATGTTATCTCTCCAGGTTTGTTTGTGACCTAGGAACATTCATTCTTTTCCTACACTCATTAGCTTTGTGACCATACTTATTGCATAACAGGAATAGCTTTATTGGATCTACTATTAGGCCTAGATCTTCACTCGCAGTATGATCATATTTGTAGAAGTTATAACAATATCCATCAAATGTATATTGCCTAGTCATGGGCTGACTCCTACAAACATTTGCATTATGACCAACTTTGCCACAATTGAAACAAATATGGTCTGTAAGGTTTCTTGCCAGCTTGTTTGGAATTCACCTTTGGAAGATGCTTGCGCCTTTAAGGATCAGATGACTCACCGACTTCAAAGGAGCTTTGACCAATGTAACCAAGTCCGGCGGTTTCCTTACTTCTTCTCTGACTCTTAGTTGCTCATCAAAATTTTCTGAACTGTCATTGTACTTGTTCAACTTTTCATTACCATCATTTTCAATCTTCAATTCATTCTTCAGGTTTTTCATTCACTTCCTTCAATTTCTCAATCTCTTCAATTTTTGTCATGTAAGTGTTCATGCATGACAGCATTTTCTTGTAATGTCCTGAATAGTTCTTCTTCCTTATCTCTTAGGGTATCCTCAGCCGCCTTTTGGGCTTCCTCTGCAACCCTTTGAGCTTCCTCCACAGCTTCCTTTCCTATTCTGCAATCGTTCTTGCATCATCTACAGCCCCTTTGGCTTCCATCTCTTGGCATATCCTTATTACTTGTATCTCCATCTCTTTCCCTTGGCTCTCTTTGTCATTGGTAAGCTTTTCATTCTCCCCAATCAGATCAGCAATTGCCTCTTCAGATTCTTCTGATCCATGCTCTAACAAACGTTTAATGTATTCCAGAATTTTACTCAACATCTCACAAGGTTCTTGTCGCTTGGCAATGGACATCCTCAGTTGTTCCTTCAACTCCTTGATCACCTTTTCAGCTTATGCAAGTTGCCTTTTGTCAAGTTGCCTTTTGTGCTTGTAACTCTCCATGACTTCCTTATGAACCTTACCCGAGTTGTTAGGCTTCTTCAAGGGCACTTAGCTCTGATACCAATTGTTAAGCCTCAAAGGCACTTGGGGGGGGGTGATCACTGCAAATAAGAATCCAAAACAAATTTTAAGCAACTTAATATAATAAATAACATGCAAGAACAAATATCATACATATACCAAACACATATAGCATCCACACATAAAGAACACTTGACACAGGGAACCCTGGTTAAACGGTGAAAAGCATGTGTGGGATGATGCCCACAATCTTCCACTAGTGCACTGATGAAAGTTGCCCTATTAGGAGCATATACAACACCTTCTTCAAGGTATACCCAGTTAGGAGTATCTTTAGCCTGGTGAAAAGCTAGAATCAAAGTCCTGTTAGGAACACCCGGTTAAGGGATTTCAAACTCCTTCTAAGAGTCACCTAATTAGAGGATTTAGACTTGAAATCCTGTTAGGAATCCTGCTCACCCTATAAGGAGTTACCCCATGAGAGAGTTTAACTTGCAAGTCTGTAAGGGCTTGCCTTGAGATGGACCCAAGATGAGTATGATTTGATTATGATATTCCCTGCCTGCCAGATCTGCTCTAGCACTAACCACTGATTAACTTATGCACCAATCAAACAACAACTTGCCATCGTATCTTTACATCATCCTTAAGAGCTCAATCTCATCCTTGTTTTATAACACCTTCATTAGGGTTTTGATAACATGTTTTTCCACTGCCATAATCAGGTCAGCCTTCTACCGACTACACCAAAACCCATAATTGAATTCTATAAGGTCAGCCCCAACCATAACAACCAGAATTCAAAACAATATGGACCATATGATTCACCAGATAATCAATCAAACAAAATTATTCATACATTTCCAGTTCTTACTGACAGTTTCTCATAAATTTGCTATAACTTTTGCAAACCAACATCACAACCTATGCAATCATAGACATATATATGTGTGTACCCTTGTAGATTAAAACTTCACGACCGTGCATCGTAGCCCAATCTTCATCTCCCAAAACTTCCTCAACTGACTCCTCACAAGTTGCATGGACACTTTAGCAATTTTGCAAACTAATCTTTCAACCTTATCGGTAAGCCCAATCGGAATTACATAAACAGAGCCTATTGCTCGCAATGACAACATATAAAACATCTGCATCAAATGCCAACAGTAGCTTGTACTAGAGTATGGAGTAGACAGGTATAACACAGAATCTAGGTGGTAACTGTAAGTTAGGAATAAGGAATCAAGATTCTGTGAAATGAAATGTATAGGAATGTTAAAATGGCTTTGAAGAAAAAGACCTACTCTAACAATTGATAAATGTGATGAGGAAGGTAGATATGGCTAGAACATTAGAAAAGAAAGACGGAATAACAGATGTATGTATAGGGTAAATTTATCCAACAATGTTAATAACTTATCTTACTATTAAAAACGATGCTTATATGAGTCATGTAATCAACATTGATCGACAAGCAAAAATAAGGCTTTTGAATTCGCAAGCCTAGAATTTATTTTTTTCACCTATGTAACATGTGCTCGAAAATTATATTATATTGAGATGGATGCTTCGAGGCAAAGACAAACACCATCCTTAAGATTTATAATGAACTTGATCAGATAAATGTAATCTTAGTCTCTTGCACAAATAGGAAAACAATTTATATATACCTTGTATGATGATCATCGCATCTGAAGATTATTTTACAAAGGGAGGTTTATCATGTAAAGAATTTACTGTATATTAAAAAAAATTATATTTTATTGAAGCAGTGTCTTACCTTGAGAATTACCATACAAGTAGATTTGCAGCATCAAATGATATGAATGATAGTAATTAATCTATGTTCTATGGCATGTTCAGGACAAAGACAACAGGGAACACATTCCAGAGAAGGCAGTTTGAGGGCCATTCTTTGGGGATGACAAAAAAAATATATATATATATATATATATATGTGTGTGTGTGTGTGTGTGTGTGTGTGTGTGTGTGTGGAGAGAGAGAGAGAGAGAGAGAGAGAGAGAGAGAGAGAGAGATTTCTAAAAGTTAATGAAAAAAGCAGCAATATAACATGACCACGTTAAAAAAATGTTAGATGATGTTTGCAGAAGTCTGCATGCCAACCACATTCCAAAAAGAGGTTGTTTGTTTGTACTTACTTTCACACAATACCACACTGTACCAAACCATGGCAAATCTCTTTTGCAACTGACAATAGTAACCAACTCTAATACCACATCAAGAATTATGAAAATTAAAACCTTTTATTAACAATGAAATCAGAAATTGAAAGAATTATTGATTGTGTTAACTGCCATATAACTTATATTGTTAATTTAGAATCTGGCACATGATATATTTGCCGTTGTTACACTACAGTTTGTTGTAGTCACTGATGCCATGATTAATTTAATTGCTGCTATACTGCTTTCATGATACATTTATTGTTGCCATTATGATATTGTCATGGTATACTGCTGTTTGTTGCTATCATGATATATATTAACCATCTTTTTTAAATGTTATGAATATTATTTTTAACAATGTAAAAGAGTTTTCAGCAGGGGACACCTTGCCATCCCCAGGACAATTGACAGATGGCTGAGATACTGCAAAGAAATGTCTTAGAGGACTGGGATGGGGGTTTGAGGGGTGGGCGTGGGGGCACGTCCCTGTGTATCTGATATGCATCCCCTTGTTGTACAAGAAGCGGCTTATTAAACAACAAAAGAAGATAAGAATTAAATCAGATAAGCTCATTTCATGAAGACTAGAAAGGCTAACTTCTGAGACTTCTCCCCACAAGGAAAAAACTTTACATCTTAACAGATTAAATAATTCTGACTTTAATATTCAAAGGCACTCCTCAACTAAGCATAGAAAACATATCAAAGAAATTTCCTTCTATCTTGTCTTCCAAAGGAGCTTAAAGTAGACACCATTATTGTCCTGTTACATCTCTTTGTAATTATCTCTACCCATCTAGGTATCCCATAAAGAAAACCTTGCCAAGAAAGAGGGATAATAAATAAATGAGTAGGTGTATATTTATTAATCATACAGAAAACTTTATGGGTACGCAGGCACCCCTCACCTAACGTACAGCTGTTCTCTTCTAACTGCCCCTGCAAATGGTCACACTCTCTCCTTTAGTGATCAAGATCAAGTTTGCAAGATCTCCTCAAACTTGGGGAAGATCACCAATAGCTAAGCATGTTCCAATAGCTGTGGAACTTTGTGCACCCAACCCCCCAATAACTAATTTTACAAGAGCCAAAAAATGATAACTAAAAGCCCATTAATAAGTTTCACATGTACCAATAGCCAGCCAATTTTAGCTTTTTTGGTTCATAAATGGCCCATTTGTGCACCACTACTATGACATTTGTGCACAACTACTAGGACATTTGTCCATAAGTACAGGCAATTTTGAGTGCACAATTACTGGGGCATCTTTAAGTAAGTATCAGGTGACACTTTGAATGACCACTTTTTGACCCTTCAGCACTTAATGACTTTGACAGGGAACATTGTTACTACCCAGAAACCATAAAATGTTTTTTGAGTGGTCAACTTACGTTCGAAGACAACAACAAAAGAAATTGCTGAAATCGGATGTGTAATTTAGAGTTTAGACTCTTTGGGTGCACTTGGGCCAGTTCCCCTTACACTATGATGGTAGCATTTTCTATAACACTAGCTGAGAACAATGCAAATTACTGAAATGCCCAAGCCGAAATTGTATGTCACTGAAAAACATTGGAAGGTTAATCCAAGCTAAGGGATGTAAGGTGCAGACATGTAGCATAGTGGTGGAGTGCCCAAGACTATTAATCAGCATGTCTAGTTCCTTCTTTTCCAATCACTAAATAAATAGTCCAAAACAACGAAGAGCAGCATACAACAAGGAACATAAATGTAGGATGCATTCAAAGAATTATCTTTTCAAATGGTGCAAATGATTTAGAATAAGTCACAAAAATATTCGTTCGACCCACAATAACAAAACATCAAGTTTAATTCGTTACAACTGCCCAAAGCACAAGCACATATAGAAAGCTTGCCATTATTGAAATGATACTGTTTTCTTAAAAATAATAACAATGACTCGCATCTCTTCAATGTTGTTTTCCTATAAAACAATATGACAAAGAAAATTCCTCCAGCACCATCTACGAAAAATCTTTAAATCCCCAATTTTACAAACCCAATTTTAAAAATAATATCTTAGTCGGAATGCGAATCATTATGGTAAGACAGAGAGCCCGAATCAGAATCTGAATTAGAGTATTCATCATCAGAATCCAGATAAAACTCAGGATGCCACACACAGAAAAATGAGCATACTGAGACAACGAGTCTTCTGAGCTGCCGACATGGAAGACAGCATAGAAGAGTCAACACATGCTCGCTGCTTAAATGTTCTGGATTGCATGACACAAACTGGCACGCCCTTGCAGACCATCTTGCCACCCCCACTACTAGGGGGCTATTGAAAACCATTATATTTATAACTTCTTTTACAACCCCACCTTGCCACTAGTGAATATTTATATTGAACCTTAAAAGTGCAATACTTCAAGACTTAGATCCAGCACAATTAGAGCATTCCTTACCAGAAAAGCGCGTGAACCCACGGTCCTGATAGCACGGATCGCACCCACTATAGTAAGGTCAATTTCCCTGCAAATTTGGGATCGAAAAAGTTTGTAAATATTTCATGCAAAATAGCATCGCACCCTAATGACTGAAATTTGAATGTAACTAACCTATATCCATTACAAATCCTTCTCCCTGCAACGACACCACTCAGACTATGAGAGTCCAGTCCAATCAGAGCTATACGAGTCCGGTCGAATCAGAAGATACGTTTCCTAATTAGGACGGAACAATTAAGCAACGTATAGAGTAGTATAGGCGTTAGGCAAAAATAACTATATTTAGGAATACAAATACTCCAAACCTTTAAGCAATCCCCACTCTTGGCGTGAGCAAGAAAAGTTGACTGGACAAATCTTACATTCGACATTCGTGACCCTTGATTACGAATCCCGCCAACAAATAAAGGCCGTATCACATGTTATTCATTAATGTCTCGTTCATTGTCTGTATTGCCATCAGCCTTGTGACAGAATTAAAATATACTGTCAAGCCCTGTGATTATAGTACACTCTCTTCTACGGCAAGGAAGAATAATTTATGTATTGCTCGCGATAGAGGGCAGGAATCCAATCTTTGAATCGCTGCGACTCCTACGCAGGTTTCCAATAATAGCAGGCCAGCGGCAATTCAGAAGACAAATCTGCACAAACTTCTGATTTGTGTTGGCGGTGCAATGGTTTCCTTCGTTGACCTTGTTGGGCATAACAAGGTCCTGACCTCTTGTACGGCAGCGTCTTCTCAACTCTTTCTTATTAAAAATGAAACCTTCTAAAGGTGATGAAGTGTAGGCATATTCGAATTCTCTTCATGGAGGTGGACCTCTAAACTATAATTTGCGGTTGGATAATTGTTCCAGTGGCCCTCATGTGGCAGAGAGTAATTATTTTGTAGTAGGACAATAATAGTATGATAACGAATGAAAGATTTTAAGAATGTGTATGAGGTTAAAGTATTTATAGGACTTATGAGTTATTAGTTCCTGCCTATAGGCAAGGCAGGATTACTAACGCATTCATGCAGGTTTTTTAGGCTTGTTAGTTTCACCAATCGCGTCTATGTATTTTGCCATTTTTTAAAACTGTTCTAATGTTTATTTTCACTAAGCATTTTCGAAACATTTATTAATCTTGTTTATCTCACGTTTCATTGGCTGTACTTAAATTAGGCAAGGAGAAAAATGATTTTTTCCAAACCAAAATCAATGAAAATTGTTACAATAAATTTTGCCGTGCATACCTGTCCCACCTGGAATTCTGCATTAACGTTACTTGTGCAGATTTAATTAAATGCTTATAAATGCTCGCCTTATCTTTATCTTCCACCGACGCACTCAACATTTATGTCCACCTTTCAGCTTACTTGATTTTCTGCATTTGTGATTGTTTATTTCTCTTGACTGAGACAAAGCAAGGAAATCTGTCTTTTGCCAGTTGAAAATCTTCGCAAGATTCGGAAATTTAAGAAGCAAGATTCGTGGATACTTCTGTTCTCCTCGATTTTCTGCTTTCAAACAGGTCAAGCCATTTCTAATCTATGTGTTCAGTATTTTTTTTTTTTTTTTTTCTCTGTGCAGTGCATTTTTATCTAGAAATGTTTTGTGTTTGGCTGGATTTGGGCTTTTCTTTTCATGTAGTTGAATTTTTAATATTTTTTTTGGGAATCAGATTTATTCAGTGTTCAAATTAGTCGTCGCGTCACTTTTTACCTATTTTTACTAGGCTGCTTTCGTCTCTGGTTCTAAAACTGAGTGGCTTTTCCTATTCTGAACCAGAGATTCTTCAATCAGACACAAGAGTTACAGAGCGGTTTGTCAGTGGTGGGTGTCGAACCTTGGTCGCCTATAGTCCTCAGCCTGGGAGTAACAATAGTTTAGACGCTTGATAAAGCTATTTCAGGATTATATTGTGTGCTAATTTTTGCATCTAGTACATCGGATGCTAAAACTAGCACACTATCTATAATCCAGGATCTTTTGTTTCAACTTCATACATGCGTATTACTCTTGGATAGAGAATGAAAACAGAACATAACCATGTTTCAAAGTATTGTGTTGCCGCTTACAAAACAATTTTTGCTAAGTTGAATTCAATGATTCAGTAGAAATGTCCAAAGAATTCCGACAGAAGCATAAGCCCCAATTTCAGTCCCATAATCACATGAATTGTCAACATTGGCGGTAACAGTTAAAGAATCTCCATATTTCTCAGCTGTCACGTTGGATGTTATTTCATAGTCACGTTCTGTTGGGGGAAAAGTACCCAACTGTGAAAATGGTGCTCTATCGTATTCACTTTCATATTGGATGAGCTATCTTTACGGAGTTATCACATCTTTGCATCTGACAATAAATTGCGCCCAACATATCCACTGCATATTTGTCCCACTTTGAATTAAATGCTCATAAATGCTCACTCTTATCTTTATCTGCCACCGACAGTTTGAGGCTTTATCTTGATCTTTCACAGTTTCAGAAATCTCATTTTTGTAGCTAGCTGATTTTGTGCATTTTTGATCGTTTATTTCTGTGCACTCAGAGAAAGCAAGGAAATTTGTGTTGGATTTCCTATTTCTGTGGGCAGTGGTGAGATTTCCTGCCATGAGAGCTCATTTCTTATTCAATATTTTCTTATTCAATAGTTATTTTTCCATTTTTTCTTTGTGCAGTGAATGTTTATCTGAAAATATTTTGTCGATTTTCCCATGTCAATAGCGAAGCATCTGCCTGAATTAGGGAGTCTATTTCTGTAGGGCAGCGCAAAGAAGTGAGAGTCGGTTGCGACAAAGAAGCATAATACAAAAAGCAAGACGACTACGCTTTAAACCAGTAAGTCCTTAGACACCTCTCTGACAAATTACCATATGGACTGTAAAGTTGTTTAGCCTTCAATCTATTATTTTTGCATACCCGGGCACTTTTAAGCCTCTCTCTTTTAGAAAGGTGGGAGAGATACCCTCGCCCCCTTTTGTCCTCCTCAGTTCCCACCCCGTGGGGCTCCTGGGAGAGAGAGATCGATCACTCCGAACCCGAGTGGCTAGGGTTGGGTGGGGATTATAGTTCCCATTTGGAAGGGTCAAATAAGGCAGGCTGTATCCTCATCCCACAGCCCAAGAAATTGGTGAACTCTCTCTGAACGAATACACAAAATGCGATGTTGTGAATCGCATATCTAAGTCTATTCCTATTTCGAGATTAGCAAAAGATATTGCTGATAAAATCAATATCCCATCATTTAACCTACCCACTGCATCTGAAATCTCATCTCAAATTGGGATTCCATCTGCGACAGATCTTGCAAGCTAAATGAAGATCCCATCTGCCCAAATCAATTAATCTGAAGCGATTTGCCAAAGCAACGTGCTACTATCCAAATCCGTTTGCAACTTTACAACAAAAAAAAAAACCCAAAAAACCTACACAAATCATATTGTGGTGGTAAAGAGAAGATTTTTTGTCATAACCCTGAAACTGGGAATCCTGATCTACCTTGCACTCCTACATGCAAGCGAACAATTTTCAATTGTATAATTAGAACTTTTCAAGATCTTTCTCCTCATCAGAAGGCCCACACATGTGTTTAGCACATAATGACTATAGCAAGCAGGTTGTGCTCAACATGGAAAGGCTAAAGAAGCCTCGCAAGTATCATGCATACCTTATAAACAGAGGGGTTTCTTCTTTCAATTCAATGGAATGACAAAAATGTGGCAGCACACTAAAACCTTGTCAGGTGATAGGTAGACGAGGTGTTAAGATGGATCTCCCCTCCAGATGCAAGTGTGACAACGATGGACATCATGAAAATATACGTGTTGACATTTGTATGCTATACACTGTTGCAACATCTGCAAACACGAGTTTTGATTTTTAAATTTAAAATAATTATTTTTTTAATTAACATACAATAATATTAAAATTTGGTTAGAAGACTATATTTATAATTATTTCAAATAATTAGCTTTATTTAAATAATTATTATTGAAATTTGACATTTGATTAATTATAATTATGTTTTCTCAGTTTATAATTAATTTCTTACATCTAATAATATATTAAATTTGATATAAGAAATAAGTTTTAATCTACATCAAATAATTAGATGCTTTACTTATTTTTAAATATTCAATTTTGCAATTTATATTTATTTCAACAATATTAAATTTAATTATTACTATTATAGTATATTACAAATTCTCTATTAATATTTCTATTTAAAATATTTTTAACTTACTGATATAAAAAGTAAATAATCTAATTAATAGTTTTAGTTAATTAATAATATTATTAATTAACTATATCAAGTATTAACCTTATAATCTTATAGTTATCATTATAATAATTATAATCTATATAATGTATTAATAAATTGATAAGTAATACATAATATAGTTTTAATATTGTTAACTTATTAATAATTAATTTTAATATTATATTATAATATTTAATATTATCCATATAATCATTATTATTTATTATAATATTATAACTATAAGATTTACAGATACAATAAAATTTCTAACTAATAACTATTGATTTATGCTTATATATTATTTATTTATTATTTATGAATTCTAAATTATAAAATTAAAATAAATTGAATAATTATATATTAACTTAATATAATCAACTATATTAATCAATTATAACAAAGTTAATAATAGTTAAGATAAATTATAAGTTAATAATATTATTAATAAGTTAACTATAATATATTTAGTTTACTTATTACTATTATTATTATTTAATATTTATTAATCTATGCTTTACAAATAATTAGTTAACTTATTTAAAGTTCATTTATAAATAAACTTTATTAAATTAATATATCAGGTGAGATCTATATTTATAAAAATAAATTTACAGACTAGTAATATTTAGGAAAATTCAATTTATACAAGAAATAATTATAATTATATAAGTTGTTATAATTTAAAGTTGATTTTTTAATTATTATTTATGAATTCTAAATTCTAAATTTATAATAAATTTGATCACTATTAACTTATAATATTAATTAATAGTAATATCTAATTAATAATTAATAATTAATATTTCTAATTACATTATAAGTATATTAAGTATTAATACGATTGTATGGATAATATAATATAATATGTTAACTATTATTTTTTAATACAAATCTATAAATATATTAATTTATATTAACAATAGTATTATTAATATTATACTTGTAACTATTAGATAAGTTACAGTTATAAAACTAATAGTTATAGATTATTAATATTAATTATTAACTTTAAAGTTTATTATAGTATTTTATTTTTAGCTTGTCTTTCAAGTATTTCTTTTACTATACGAATTTGGATTGTAGAGGTAATCATTTCCTTTTTATTATTACATTTCAAATTCAATGTAGTTACAATGGCAACTAAGCCTACAACTCATGTTGATGTACACCAGAATTCTTCTTCAAATGACTCCATCATAAGCTGTAACTTTGTTCTTTTTGCATTGCTGGATTCGCATTATGATTATAATAAGCTGACAGAAATGGTGGAAAAAGCCCTTCTGTTGCAGACTCTTAACGAGCTATAAAACATGCAAAATGTCAAGTGGATAGCTTGTTACAAGGCACATGAACCAACTCTTGCAGATTTTATGCTTACGTGTGGATATAGAGATAAATTTCCTGAATTCCTGCTTTGAAACTTGTCGACTTAGTAATATAGTTTTATAGTTCACTGTCATTTTTATCTGTCAGATTTTTGTATTCTAGCAATGTTATGTTTGCTATTTAAGCAGGTGTCAGTTAGTAAAGACAAGTGTTGTTTTCCCACTACCCTGAGGTGCACTGACACCAATCTAGAAAGAATAAAAGAGGGGACAAATTAAATAGCATTCAAGTAGAACCTAGTTTTTATACTTATTTGTTCTATAGCATACATTATATACCTATATGCAATACTTTTTAGTTTACAATTTGAATAAAATGCTTTTCTAAAATAATTTCAATAGATCATTATAATTTTATTTTTATAACAATTATATTTCTTTCTAAAGCTTAGCTCTGAAGTAAAACAAAAACTGAAGCTTTTAACACCAGCTTATTCTTGCCTTCAAAACAACTAATGCTTTGCGATTATATAGGCATAAATAACATTACTCCAAATGAAACACTAAACCATGGTTTCGTTTCTTATTTAATTATATAGTTTAGCTGATACTTTTAAAGTTCTTAAGAGTAATTTTACTTCTCAAATTCATCATGTAAACATATATTTGTTGTAATTTTTTCCTTGCCATTTTTGCTTTGCTAATTATTTGATGCTGTAATATTCTTTTCTAACATTTACTTTTGCTTTTTTCCCTCTGAACAGCTTATCGCATGCTAGTTCATTTTCTTTGAACATTTTGGTGCAAGTAGCTAAAGTAAGTGAATTGTCCCAAGCATTGTACTAGCAAAAGCTTTTACATTCAGGTAAGATTATTGTAAGAAAAAGCTATTGTTATTTACTTTCTTTAGTTTTGTTTATATGGTAATACTATTATAAGGTATAGTTTTTAGTGTTACATTGCTTTTTGTTCAAGGTTTTCCTTTTTATAATTTTGCTCTTCCATTTCAAAAAACTTTCATCACCTCTAATTGAGGCCGATACGTGAAATTTTAATTCTAGAAAACGATGAGATGTCCTTCGACATTGACAATGTACTTAGGCAACAAGGATTGTCTAGAATTGCAACATTTACATATAATGTTAGGGACTGTTTATTTGATTCGCTACAACTTTTGCTTTGCAATAAGTATACATCAACTGACCTTCGCAAAGGAGCTATTCAATACTTTTTGACCAGTCTAGAAAACACAGGAACCAGAAGCGGTTAATTCTTACAACCATGAATTGCATCCAGAAATACTTTATGAGTTGCATAGAGTTAAGGACCGTCAAACATATTTTCGAAGAATGTAAAGAACTACAAATCCTAATATAATTAGCGATGAACTAGGTCTTTGGGGAGATATATTTTGTATGCGATGGTTGTCCAAATGGCTGAATATAGGAATATGTGTTTGGTCATCTACAACAGGAAAAAAATACTTGCATTTCAATGATTTTTTAACAACTAAACCATACTCAATTCTCTTCCACGATGTCAATCCACTCTGTGGCCATTTTGAACCACTGATACAATCAATCACACCAAATTCACAAAACCAACAACATCTACGTTTATCTCAATTTAAGAAATCAATCAGAAATACTACACAGAACCAACTCACAAGAAATGTAAATATGACAACTACAATGACAATAGATGAAAGCTATCAACGAATAAACAACAAACAAAAACAACCTACAAAACAGAAGACTTGTCTTCGAACATTAAAAAACAAGAGCGAAAATAAAAGCCAACAAAAGGACATTGCAAAACAAAAGACTTCTCTCCAAAAATTAAAAAAGTCTATTCGAAATAATACTATAGAACAAGTGTCAAAAAAATGAAAGAGAACATTATCCCCAATTGATGTATTCAAGAACACAATTAATGACACACCAACACACATGTGTACCGTTTGTCAAACATTACAATTCAAGAAACACATAAAAAAATTCCGCTTTCAACAAAAGGAGACTTATTGCAATTTAGTCAAATCAAATTATGAGACATTATCAAATTCTATTTGCCGCAAATGTAATGATGCATTAAAAAAATACAAGATCCCTGAATATGCTACGCCACATAACATTCGAATGAACAAGCCAATGCAATATGTGCAAATGCTAACACAATTAGAAGAGTGTCTTGTTTCATTGCGGATTGCATTCACACAAATTTGGGAACTGGGACACAAAAGGTCTCAACTTGGGTTAACTGGTTCAATAATCAATGTACCTGTAGATACTAATGTTACACAAACAGCTTTGCCTCTACCAACTACTAGTACAACAACAATTGCTGTGTCCTTGAAAAGGAAACTAGAATACAAAAATGCATTTCAAAAGGGAATGGTACGGCCAAACATTATTATGCAAGCCCTTCAACAACTAATAGAAAGAACACTTTACCAAATAGAACATGTCAAACTAAATAAAGATTGGAAACAAGTTCTACAAACAGATAGTGAGAGTAGTGAAAAGAATGAGCTAAATGAAATTGAAACTGAATGTGAAAGTGACACTAAGAATGTAATTTGTGAAACTTTGGTGCACGGATTCACAGAATCTATTAACATACATAAAATGCAAGACAAATTGCTAGAAATTGCACCTGCACAAAACCAATGTCCCATTGGAATATTCAAAGACAAATATGCAGAAGAAATGAATTTTCCAACATTATTTTTCGGCGATCCACGTGACCATGACATTGACCAAAAACTATCATACCAAAAAATTGCAAAGTGGGAATTGTTGCACTCACAAAGACGTTTTTCATATCACATAACAAATCTTTTCTTCAAAACAATAAAAATACTCATACATCAAGTCATGTCCACAATATGGATCAGAATTCGCAAAGGACAACTTCAAGGAAGAAAGCTATTAGCAAAAGATGTTAAACACAAACCAAACTTAGAAAAAATACTCAAATCTGATACAGGCTATGTCAACTTCAAAAGAATTCGTATATCTCCAGACTATGCACATCAACTAAAAAAAGACGTCTTTGCTATAATACGACAACTAGGACCTCCAACATTTTTCCTCACATTTACTAGTGCTGAACAAAACTGGAAGGCTCTAATGAACACACTCAAACAACTATACAACAATCATCAATCAACAAAACAAAACATGTCCAGTATGACAGAAGAACTTAATACAAATGAACTAATTAAAAAAGATCTGATAACTTGTGTGCGGTACTATAGACATCGAATAAACGCTTTAAAAAAAATGATACTTTCAGAGCACTCTTTTTTTGGAAATGTAGTTGATTTCTTTTTAGTAACAGAATTCCAAAATCGAGGAAACGAACATGACCACTTTCTCATATGGGTGAAAGATGCACCTGTCTATGGAAAGCAAAGCAATGAAAGTATTACAAATTTTATTGATACATATCTTACATGTGAAACAGAAAATTTTGATCCAGATATTGCTATTCTCCATAGACATCATCATACGAAGCAATGCAAAAGATCAAAAAATAAACATTGTAGACATAACTTCCCATTTCCACCAATGAGAGCAACGACAATACTTGATCCGTTACTTGAACAAGAAAAAAACATAAGCTTAATAGCTAACAAAATTCAATGCAAACTTGAACTTGCAATGTATGACACATCCTTTACATTTGATAACTTTTTGACCGAAATAGACATAACTGAAGAGAACTACATTCTTGATTTAAGGTCAACAATCCATAGACCAACAATCTTTCTCCGAAGAAAGCCATCACAGATTTGGAATAATAGCTTTGGGAAAATGATACCTCCTCTATGGAAAGCCAATACAGATGCACAGTTTATTCTCAATGCATATGCAGCCGCAATGTATTGTAGTTCATACATAGCAAAAGTTGACAAATCTATGACAAATGCTTTCAAAAAAATACGTGATGATCATCAACGAGACAATATAGATGCACTCAAGATGATAGGAAAACTTGGAAATGCTTTGCTAAACCTACAACAAATGTCCGCTCAACAAGCAGCTCATTTAGTTTTAGCTCTACCATTGCACTCGAGTTCTAGAAAATGCACGTTTATTGACACACAATCACATCATGACCGTACATTTATATTAAAACCAATTGAACAGCTAAAAAAAGAACAAGACAATTCTGAAAATGTAATGTGTAGATCACTAATTCAATATTACCTACATCATCCACAAGCTATCGCTAATCTATGTTTAGCAGAATTTGTATCAAGTTATAAAAAAGATGGAAGCAAGCTTGAACCAAAAACTAAACCAAATATCATTCATTTCATTAACTTTAATAAATATTTACAGCTAGAGAACTATTGTAGGGAACAATTATTGCTATATGTTCCCTTCATTGTAACTGAAGATACATTTAAACAAAATTACGGCTCATGGGAAAAGGCTTACATGCATAATCAAAATATAATTTATAATAATCGAGCAAAGTTTTCATACAACACAAATTCAATGTGGGGTGATATTGACAATGCTATTGATACAATAAATGACAACGAAGAAAACAGAGCCAATACTCGCCAACAACCAATAATTAAAGACCTTGATGAACAATATGACATGCATCAAGATATAGAAACCAAACTTCCCAACCAGTTTAAAAGTACAACTCAAAAATCTTTCGATATCGCACAACTCCCTCGAATGATGAATAACAATGAGTACTATAACTTGAGGAGAAAGTTAAATAGAGAACAACAAGAAATCGTCAAGGATATTGTCATAAAAAAATTGAAAGACATAAAAACTCCTTTGCATCTTTTTCTAACTGGAGGAGCTGGAACTGGGAAAACATTTACAACAACAACCATTTTTCAAGCACTTATTCGCATTTACAGCAATTGCATTGACAATGATCTAGATAAACCTAAAGGCCTAATAACTGCATATACAGGAAAGGCAGCATACAATATAGGTGGAACTACACTTCATTATGCTTTTCATATACCTTTCAATAAATCAGATTTCATTCCACTGAGTACAGAAACATTAGACACAATGTCAAAGAACTACAATCAATTACGTGTACTGCTCATAGACGAAATTTCATTGGTAGGTTCTACTTTTCTACGTTACATTGACAGACGACTACGTGACATAATGCAATTGCCAACATTATACTTTGGCAATCTAGACACAATTTTCTGTGACGACTTCTATCAAGCACTTCCGGTGCTTGATTCACCGATTTTTGACAACAAACCACCAACAACAGAATTAATGCCTCATACATTTTGGACTGATAATGTAAAATGCTATTCACTGAGCACTACAATGCGTCAAAAAGATGAGAAATTTGTTTCAATTCTAAATAACATACATCTAGGACAACATACATATGATGATATACACTATCTCAATCAAACTTGTCTTCAACCCCCACCTATTGATCCAACATTTCCATATCTATTCTACAAAAAAAAGGATGTCAATGCACACAATAACAATATGCTTTCCAAGGTTCCCGGGAACTATATCATATTAAATGCAATAGACTTTGAAGATGAAAATTTCAATGCAATGCGACTATATACACACGCAATGATTCTACCAGCTCAAATACTTGTAAAGCCAAACATTCTCGTTGAAATTTTTGCAGGAAACTACAACACGCAAGATGGTCTTGTAAATGGGTCAGACAGAATATTTAAAGCATATACCAAACAACAAGAAATAGACATAGTTTGGATATAATTCAATGATACAAAAATTGGCCAGCAACAAAGAAATAAACTTTACCAATACTACATTCCAGGCATTAAAAAAGAATGGGTTCCCATCCTTCGAATTGCAAAGCCAATTCCAAAAATATCAACTATCGAAAAAGTTTGAACTAGAAAACAATTTCCAATACAAGTAGCATGTGCTAGAACAATACATAGAGCCCAAGGCCTCACAATGGATGGCCTTGCATTTGATCCTAGTGGCATAGCACAACACGGCTTAACATACACAACACTTTCAAGAACAAGAACAATTAATTCATTATATCTTTTGAAACCTTTGATTCCAGCAAACTTCAAAATCCACAATAAAATTCATCATGAAATGTCTCGGCTACACTCAAATGCAACATGGAAACTTGAAAATCAATTTTCTTGTATAACTCACAATACACACATATTGCTATGTACATTGAACACGCGCAGCCTACATGCTCATGCAAATGACATCTTAAATGATTATGCTATAGTGTCCACTGATATCATATGCCTACAAGAAATTTTTTCCCTCCCACGCAATACTTATATTTTGTTTAAAAAATACAACCATTCAATGTATCATATACATGGTTTAACAATACTTACTTCAAAAAATCTTTTCATGACCAATTCAATAGAACATAGATCAAAAAACATCGAAGCCATGACAATTACAGTTAATGAATCAGATTCTCAAGTCAATATCTATAATGTTTACATACGACCACACACAACAATTGCCGAAATCAAAATGCTTATTACTAAAATAGCTACAAGCTACATATCAAAAAACAAGCTTTACATTGTTGGAGATTTTAACATAGACATGTCCATAGAAAACATAATCACAACAACACTCATGAAACATATGCAAAAATACAATATTCAATTCATGCTAAATCAAACACATAGCATAAACAAACCACTCATTGATCATGTATGGACAAATTCACCAGCAAGTATCTGCTCCATTTACAAGACTGAAGCATACTGGACAGACCATCTTGCAACATTCATACAACTATAAGCAATTTGATTCTAGTTTCTGTTATGTTTATAACAGCAATGACTCCACCAAAGCGACTAGCAAGTGAACTGCCACAAGATCACCAGGAACTCACTAAAAGGTATTTTGAATCTAAACTTTTCAATCTTTTCATTTTTGCAAATATTTTTGAATAAAAACTATTGACCTTTACTTATTACAGGCCAAAAGAAGACAATGAACCATGCATATTAATAGAAGATCTGAATGCAAAAAAAGCAGGCCAAAGTTTCAAAGGTGATGTCTTAGTAGTTTACAGAACTTTCTTGGACAAAGCAACCAAAACACGTGAAGTTCTACGTGCTGATCTTACAGATTCCAAAGGAGAGCTTACTATAACATTAAATGTCAGTGGCAACAACCTTCTCAGTAAATATGAAAGTAAAATAATTCCAGGCATGGCATTAAAAATAACAGACTTTGACATCGAACCAAAATCAGATTTTGATCGAGGAGACAATGACTGCATACTAATTCTAAAAGATTCCAGCATGGTTGAAATAATACCAACTATATTGCATGAATATAGATTCATTCCTGGTACAACTATAAAGCAATTACTCACAAGCACAGCTGACTACTCCACTAGAACAATTGTTGCTATTGTTTTAGCAGCATACAAAAAAGGTACTCAATATGTGCTTGAAATCAAGGATGGAAATAGTGACATGAGCAAGGCACTGGTAAGCTTATACACATAACTTTATTGATAAATCTATGAAAATAATTATCCATTTTTTGTCTTTCCATCACATTTTACAATTGCACTATGGCAAATTAAAAAATAAAAAACCTAACTTTGCTATTTGTGTTTAGCTATATATGCATTCAAGTTTCACATCCCAATACATTCAGATATACAAACAGCTTGAAAGAAATGAAATACCATAACTGGTCTTTAGGAGCATAGCTAAAAAAAATGATCAAAAACCAGCTCTACGAACAACTCCAGCAACATTTATCTGCAAACTATATAACAAAAGAGCAGTAAATGCACTCCACGCACTGCTGCAAACTCCAATTCAGGCAAGTTATTTCAAATCCTTTGTCAATTTAATTCAATATTTCATTTTCTATGTTTTAAAGCGTACTAATACAAGCACACTATCAATAGGTCAAGGGAAATTTAACTGTCGAGAATCCATATTCAAGTCCATTCCATGCTTTTTGCCCAAAATGCAACTACAAATTTGAAAGCTATGGAGCACTAGAAGGAGAAAAAGGTCACTGCAACAGATGTAATGAAACTGTCTCATACAAATATTCATTGTACCTGAAAGCAATTATCACAAATCATAGCCAACAACCAATTCATTGCTCTATTGAAAACAGTCTTGTGCAACAATTACTTCCTGCTCTTAAAAACATAGATTATCAGCAGTACATTGATGACAAATCAGAAGTAATATTTATGCTCCAAGACTTTTCAGCAAGTGGCACATATACTCTCAACCAATACAACACCATTACACATGCAGTTCTTATGAACCAATAAACTACACATGAAACAACACAGGTACTGCCTCTTAATTCTTATTTGTTTATAATTATAAAAAGCGCATACATTTTCTCTATTACATGTCATTTGCAATGCATTAATCATAGTACTAATTTTGCAGGCTTCAAATCTTCGCATTCAATGTAAATACACTATCTATATCTTCCACAATGTAAAAATGCATATATACTATCTCATGCACATAACTCAATTGTCTTCAAATATCAGGTTCGTGAAATATACACTACATAAGCAACTAGGATTCAAATTTCTATTTTAACATCGCATTTTATCTTCATGACCAGTACATAGCTGTAAGTATTTCATAAGAATACATGCACCTATGTTTAAATCTGTTTATTTGTGTTTATCAGGATGAAATTATTGCAAGGATCAAAGAGAAGACAGATTTTGCATTATGAAATTGGACAGAAATAAGAACCTCATTTTGATCTATTTACCTGCTATCAAATTAACGATAATATTATATTTTTCTTTTGGTATATTACAACAATATATGTACAGTGCTATCTCTGTATCAAATTATAATGTAATAGACTTTATCCATGCTTTGATTTGCATATTATCTATCATACCGAACTTTTGTAATTGACTATGTATATCTGTCTATAAAAATATAATTCTCCCTCTCAGCCCTATAAATAGAATGGTTCTAATGTTGTCAGAGATTGTCATTTCTAATATGTTATCCACTTCATGATAGTTAATTCATTGCTTGCGAATGCTGTCTGTCCTTTTGTTGGTCTCTCACCAATTGATCTTGGTCATTGGTCTTGCAAAATGTCTTTTTCTGAAGTCACTTGTATCAGTGAGACCGTTAGAGAATGCATCATGGATCAACATTCTTGCAGAATGTCTTTTTCTGAAGTCACTTGTATCAGTGAGACAGTTATGCTATTAAAGATTGCATTGCACCACATTAAAAAGCATGGACATCTATGAAATTATTTGCTTCTAGCTACTCTTGCAAATATATAATGTTTCTGTTGAATGCAGCCAGAGCCTATATTAGTAAGATTAAAATTCAAAGTCTGTTAAAACATTGTAAAGTTTCAAAGTCTATTAAATAGTTAAATACAATCTTCTTTCTTCTATGTTCAAGACCAGTTAATAGATGTGCACTGAACCCTCTTTTTAATTTATCGATTAACTCTACTCCAGTTCACAAAAATGAACATGCATTACAGCAATCTATCTAATTTTAAAAAACAACATCTTCTGTTTTTGTGCTTAGTTCATTCTGTCAAAGCAGTAAACAGGCAAAGCAAAGATGATATCTCTTGCATTGTAGTTTATTTCAGATGATTCATCTTATAGCTAGTAATGGGCACAACTACAACTATTCCCATGGTTCTACTTTAGATCAAGGCAGTGATTCTGATTCATCTGATTATGACTGTATAGTTGCTGATTAGTCTAGAAGATTAGCAGATTTTTTTTACTTGCATATTGTACAAAACTAAACCTCTCAGAACAGTAGATCCACTAAGTTCTCTCTAATTCATGTTACCTTCCAGGTGCTAAACATGGAGGAAATACTATTGGCCTATATTTAACATATAATATCTAATTACTGCTTGACATTGAGTTGTGTGCTATTTAATGTCATAGTTCAAAGCTCATTTAATACAAGCCTTTCAATTTAGATCTTCTGAAAAATGTAAACACTGCACACACTTAGATAAGGCGACTAAGCAATCAGTGATAATCTATAGTTGAATTGTTAGAGACTATTTTTATACAGCTATCAATTTATGATTCATAATATTAATGTTGTCAAATCAACATTAAGCATAGATCAATTTGCATTAAAGTTTTCATATTCATTCAATTTCATGTTCTTCACAAAATTTGATTAATCTGAATTTGGAGAGTTTTGCAAGATTTATTAACAAAACAAAAACCATCACCAAAAACCAGAAAAGAAGAAAAAGCAAAATGTACATTTCAATTTGATATAGATCATTTTGGAAATTCTGTATGAAGAATTTTATATTACAACCAAATAATTCTTAGTTATTTAAATCATGAATGTCTGATATGCCGTTGTAATCACAGAACTCCGCTATGTTGACTTCATGGTTTTCTCGCCAAATTTTAGCCCATTGCACTTGAATGCTAGTTTGTCACAAGCCCACGTTTACATCTACTGCCTTTGGTCACGGGCATAATACATTTCTTTTGTTTAATTTGTTTAATTACATTTTCTTTTGATATTGATATTTTAGTCAAATCAAACACTATGCTTTATATGCAAGTAGTCAAGGACAAACATTTATTTCCAACACTTGTTGTCTTCTCTTCCTTTCTGAATGTGGCATTCTAACATTCTGACAACCTCTAAAGAACAGACTGTGACCTTCAACCTAAACTATTATGAACGCCATCGCTTTCAGTTTCGGTGGCTTAGGGTTAAGTTTTCACACACCTTTACTATTTCTTTACTTCATTAGCTTCATGGCAGGAACTGTGACGCATTGTGTCCCTTGTTATTTAACATTTTTGTTTTGAAGAGATGTTTAGAACTTATTAAGTTGTAATTGTTTAACCAAATTTTTGTTTTGACAATAAGATGTGTGATTTTGTCTAATTATTTTTCTTATTATAGGTTGTTTAAGATGTTTGATTCTAAATATCTACATAATTAGATCTGATTCATTGCATGTTGGCACCACTTCCATGTCACATATTAGGTATGTCTTATTTTCCCACTCTTCTGATAGCACCAACCATCTATCTGTTTCACACATGATATAGTGAGATCTAGTCCTATGCTAGGCTATACACACTTTTGCTCTTCATTTAATATTTGCTCCTATATATGTTTTTTCTTTGTGATCTATTGTGGGGTTAAATTTTGTGATATAATGTATTTTTTCCAGTCATTTTGCCTTGACCATTTTATAATTCAAATTTTCTCTCAAACAAACTTTATTATTTCTTCATTGCTAACTAGGTACTTGTTAACCATATTTGCCTCCCTACCAAATATTTAAATTCAAATGTAGGTCCACCCAACGGTCACGTCTCACCTTTAATATTAAATAGTGCCATGGAAATATGAAAATAAAAAGAATAAAAACTTTATTATATTTTCCATATATTCCTAAGTTTATTTCCAGCCCCTGCAACTTTCACCCACCGTCAGATCTTTAATGATCTGCGGCCATCACTTTGTCGCTTTATAGAGGTGTTCATTCTTTATTTCATGCGACAAAGCGACATCGCACCATGTGTATGTGTGGGTCCAAGTTTCTTCAGTGGGTCATCTTTGACTGTACCGACATGTTGACTAAGCTGGCATACAAAGGACTTTTAGTTGGTCGAAGTACTAACAATTTTACAAGGTGGACCGCATGTTTCATCCACCGTCAGATCAAAGATGATCTATGGTCGTCGTTATATCGCTATGTAGAGATGCAAGAGAGTTATTTCATGCTACTTAGCAATAGCTTGACATGTGTATTTAGTGATGTCATTCTTGTCAAAACTACAACCGCGCAGTTGTCAGAGCATGTTGGCAGTTTGTTGGTTTCTCATTGGTTAAGGTAATGATTGTGCAAGGTGTGGGCTAGTTCCTTCAGTGCATTTTACTCGCCATCAAATCAAGGATCATCTACAGTTGTCGCTATGTCGCCTTGCGGAGTTGCAAGGTAGTTATGCATAGTAGCATAGCGATGGATTGACATGTGGTAGGTGGGTCCTTTCCTTTCTGGGTCATGGTGTGGTGGGTCAGTGTCAGACAAGTTGGCAAAGGGTCATGTTTCTATTGGTTGGTGCACTGAAAGGTTGGGTGTTCCTTCATGGTCATAGGATGAAAGAAGATCAATGTCTCTCGCTATGTTGTTATGGGAAAATGATCGACCTTTAGCTATAGTGACATAGCGATGATTGGACACATGTCCTTGAGGGCTCAGGTGGAGAGTAGCAGTTTGCAAATAACAGTTAAGTTGACGGTTTCATAAGACAGTCATAGTTAGGGTTTTAAAAGGTGGCGCAGTTATGTTGATTAAATGGTCAAACCTATGAAGACTTTGCGAGGTGGTGGAAAGATAAAAGGCTATTGGTCCACATGGCTTATCTCAGTTGCAAGACTCGGTTGACTTGTTGACTTTTGCTAATTTGTCAGGCCAACTATCGGAAGAGATGGTTTTCCCACACAATCTGATCTTCCTGATCAATTCCAACCACTCCTGAATGAATGCAGGGCTAGAAACAATAAAGGACATCTTTCCACTATCTAGGTTATCCATCTACTTTGTCAAGAATGATTTAATGGTGTCAATTATGTCTTCTCAGGGCTCTGTTTTGTGCAAAATATTAGATTTTCTCGAATTTGAATGTGTGCCAAGATCAGATTTTCTCCAAATATGTATGATTGTCCTCTGAGCACTTAATGGAAATGGTTGTAAAGTAGCTTCAGTTAGAAATATCTTAGATATGCCTGAGCTATAAAGGTAGATTTCGTAATCATTCTAAGGGTTGATCTTTCTCTAATTCTCTAGTATTGCTTCTATGCATACTACTATAATTTCTCACACCTCTAAGCCATCGTAATCCTCTGTTGAGTCTCTTTTAGCCATTAACACACTGTCCAGGATTTCTTTGCCTCTAGTTAATGTTCTTGTCTATATTATGCATTTGCATGATTGTATCTACTTTTGGCATTTGAATGATATTAAGTGAAGTCTCTTCTTATAGCATTCTTTTGTTGTTTGATCTACATGTGGTTGTTGAATTAAGCAAAGTCTGAATCGATATTCTTTGAGGTTATAACTAGTTGACTATGCATTTATGGGTAGAGATAAGGTCAAACACTCTATTTTGGTGCATCACCCCTAAGGTTAGAATAGGTAGATTTGCTTTCATGCATTCCTTCTCCCTTTTCCTCTCCAAATGTAGTTAGGTGCACCTTGATAGTAAAAGAAGTCGGCCTTCTCTGAAGACTCAACCTCATAGTTCAAGTCCCATAGCTTGGAGGTTGTTTCCATGTTTCACAAGGTTGTCCTTAGGTAAAAACTTTGGACAAGGGTGCAAACTTTTGTGACGACAATTTTTGGCACGCCCAGTAGGACTAATCGTTTCAACTACATAAGTTCATCGGCTAGTTAGTTGAGCTTGATCCATTGAGAAATTGGGTGTTTTTCTCAGTGTCATCAACCTTTGGAGGCATTTAATCAAAAACCATGGTAACTCTAATGCACATCTTTTGGTTTCACACAGACTTAGTGCTGGTATGTAAAGATCATCCTTGATATTTGTGATTTTCAATTTTTGTATGAAATTGTAGTTTTATATGAAGCCCCAATCATGAATCATTTCATTGAAATGATTACTATTACCCCCATATCATGAGAAGATTATCCCTCAACCCTTCCATTCCCTATGTCACTCATAGCTCAGTTATGACCAACAGGATTATTCAGATCACTAGAGGGAGGAGAGATCAAGCTCATTTACAAGTTCCTTCTTAGTTTTAGTCCCCCTTGCAATACCAAATGACCATCCCACTCAATTGCCTACCATACCTTATAGCATTCCCGAGGCCATGATGGAGGAGCTTTGTAGCTGCATAGATAGTCTTTCCTCTATCTATTCCAACCTAGGAAGAACTTTTGAAAAGGTCCTCAACCCTTATGAGTTTTCATATGGTGGGAACCTTGCATACTTCATGCTCCTCATGACGTCTTGGGTTGATGAAATGCATAGAGGTAGGGAGACATGGTTTCATGTCTCTTATACCTATAAGGTGGTGAGTGAGACTGTAGCAGCTTTTAGGAGGGCTAGGGAGGCTCTCTCCCATTTTCAATGGGAGGAGGAACAAAGGCAAATAAGGATCAACAACAAAAGAGAAGAACAAATGAGGGAGTTGGAGGAGGTAAAGATTAGGTTTGCCCAAGGACAAAAGGCTAAAGTGCAAGAGCTTCCAAGGAGGAAGTTTGCAAGTTTCAGACAAAATGGCCCTCCCCAACCCCCTATTTCAAGCTACCCTGAATCTCAATCTACAATTCAGACGTCTCTACATGCCAAGGAAGTAGATGCCCCCCCTTCTCCAAAACATGTCATTCCAAGCTTTAAGAATCCCCCTCCATTGGATGAGCCTTTTGTTGTTTCTCCTTCACCCCTTGTAAAAGAAAGTTGGGTTAGTCATGAACCCCCCAGACCTATCACTATTTCCCTATTTCAAGATGGACCAGTTGTTTGGACCCCTGATGGTTTGAATATGGAGTTTTGGAGGAGTGAAAAACAAGCCCACCAAGCTTCCATTGTAGGAGTTGCAGCCCGCTGAGGGGGCAAAGGAGGTAGCTACTAAGAAGAAGGAAGAGGATCCAATCCTCTTATTTGAAGAGATTCCCTCTTTTTTTGAGGAAGAAGAAGAAGAAAAGGTTGTTCCTCCCCCTGAGGAACTGATCACGACTTTTGAGCCCTTACCCAAAAATGTGGATTTGTTGTGTGCTAAGGAAGAATATCATTCACTGCAGCAGATTGTCCTTAATGATGTGGAAGATAAAAAAGAGAGCCTCAAGGATAGCTTTGTCCTTGAGGAGGAACATGTTGACCTACATGACGTTTCCCCTCAACCAATGCATGTCTTTACAACTATAATGGAGGAGATTGGTGATGAGGATGATCTTTTGGATGAGTTTGATGCTATCTTCTCTTCCATAGATATTGAATCATCACCTCCTATACTTTAGCAGCGTGTTCCACAGTAGCAAAAAGGGAAGTGTCACATTATACCAATAACTCCCAAGGAAGTGGTACATGAGTAGCATGAGCAGGATGTGGAGATTAGTTCTTCACAAGAGGAGGATCCATTTCCAAACTAATTAGATACCACCATTGTAGAGCACAATCAAGTGGTCAAATATGATTCCTCTGGCCCTACACCATCAAGAGGAAGCCCCATTAGGAATCTAGCCCTACAACAAATTAGCAAGTTGTCCCCAGTCATGCTTACTCTTGAGCATGAGCAAGAAGATCACAATGGAGAGCAAGTATGTTTTGCTCCACAAGGTAATGCCTTGGTGCTGGAAAGCTTCATTGCTTTCAGCATTGGGAGGAAGGTATTATATGCAGCAATATGTTTGTTATACTTGTTGTTATTTTCAATTACCCTTATGCATGGAACAAGAAACCAACTTGTGAGGAAGGGGAGCTACTTTAACAAACTAGTCAATGGGTTTGTTTAACTTTTCATCTCTATAAATTTTTGTATATAGTAGAGTAGTTTTGCTTTCAGTTTTCCTATTTTCCAAGAAGTGCACGCACACACAGGTTATCTTTTGGTGATAGCAATTTGAGGTTTTGCGGAGGTTGTAGAGAGTTTTAATTCCTGTTTTTGGTTGTAGATTTCTTGTTTTATTGCAAAGGTAGGGTTAGGGTTTCATAATGCACAAGATCTACATTCTCTACAACTCTATAGCCCAATAGATGCTTTGGGCCACTGGTCTCATGCATAGTAGGCTCGCATCCCCTCTGAGTCACTAGAAATGTTAACCATATTTGCCTCACCACCAAATATTTAAATTCAAATGATAGGTCCACCCAACGATCTCGTCCCACCTTTAATATTAAACAATGCCATGGAAATACGAAAATGAACGAAATAAAAACCTTATTGTATTTTCCATATATTCCTAATTTTATTTCCCACCCCCACAACTTTCACCCACCATCAGATCTTTCATGATCCACAACCATCACTTTGTAAAGGTGCTTGTTCTTTATTTAATGTGACAAAGTGACATCGCATCGCATGTATGTGTGGGTCCAAGTTTCTTTGATGGGTCATCTTTGACTTTACTAACGTGTCAACTAAGTTGGCATACAAAGGGCTTTTTGTTGGTCAAAGTACTAACAGTTTTTTAGGATGGACCGCATGTTTCATCCACCGTCAGATCAAAGATGATCTATGGTTGTTGTTATATTGCTATGTAGAGATGTAAGAGAGTTTTTCATGCAACATAGAGATGGCTTGACACATGTATTTAGTGATGTCATTCTTGTTAGAACTGCAGCCGGGCAGTTGTTAGAGCATGTTGGCAGTTTTTTGGTTTCTCGTTGGTTAAGGTAATGATTGTGCAAGGTGTGGGCCAGTTCCTTTAGTGCATTTTACTCGCCATCAGATCAAGGATCATCTATAGTTGTTGCTATGTCTCCTTGCGGAGTTGCAAGGTAGTTATCCATAGCAACATAGCGATGAATTGACATGTGGCAGGTGGGTCCTTTCCTTTGTGGGCCACAATATGGTGGGTTAGTGTCAAACAGGTTGGCAAAGGGTTGTGTTTCTATTGGTTGGTGCACTAATAGGTTGGGTGTACCTTCAAGGCTATCATATGAAAGAATATAAACATCTCTCGCTATGTCACTACAGGAAAATGATTGACCTTTAGCTATAACGGCATAGCAATGATTGGACATTTGTCCTTATGGACCCAAGTGGAGAGTAGCGATTTGCAAATGATGGTTATGTTGGCAGTTTCATAAGATAGTCATGGTTAGGGTTTTAAAAGGTGGTGTAGTTATGTTGATTAAATAGTCAAACCTATGAAAACTTGTGAGGTGGTAGAAAGATAAAAGGCTATTGGTCCACATGGATTATCCCAGTTGCAGAACTCAGCTGACCTGTTGACTTTTGCTAATTTGTCGAGCCAACTATTGGAAGAGATGGTTTTCCTGCACAATCTAATCTTCTTGATCAATTCCAACCACTCCCAAATGAATGTAGGGCTAGAAACAATAAAGGACATCTCTCCATTGTCTAGGTTATCCATCTAATTTTTCAAGAATGATTTAATGGTGCCATTTTTGTCTTCTCAGGGCTCTATTTTGTGCAAAATATTAGATTTTCTGACATTTGAATGTGAGCCAAGATCATATTTTCTCCATATCTATATGATTGTCCTCAAAGAACTTAATGGTGGTAGTTGTAAAGTAGCTTCAATTAGAAATATCTCAGTTATGCTTGAGCTATAAATGCAAATTTCATAATCTTTATAAGGGTTGATCTTTCTCTGATTCTCTAGTATTGCTTCTATGCATACTACTGTAATTTCTTACGCCTCTGAGCCATTGTAATCCTCTATTGAGTCTCTTTTACCCATTAACACACTGTCTAGGATTTCTTTGCCTCTAGCTAATGTTCTTGTCTATATAATGCATATGCATGATTGTATCTACTTTTGACATTTGACTGATATCAAGTGAAGTTTTTTCCTATAGCATTCTTTTGTTGTCTAATCTACATGTGGTTGTTGAATTAAGCAAAGTTTGAATCTATATTCTTTAAGGTTATAACTGGTTGACTATTCATTTATGGGTAGAGGTAAGGTCAAACACTATATTTTGGTGCATCACCCCTTAGGTTAGATTAGGTAGATTTGCTTTCATGCATTCCTTCTCCCTTTTCCTCTCCGAGTGTAGTTAGGTGCACCTTGATAGTAAAGGAAGTCGACCTTCTCTAGAGACTCAACCTCATAGTTCAAGTCCCATAGCTTGGAGGTTGTTTCCATGTTTCACAAGGTTGTCCTTAGGTAAAAACTTTGGACAAGGGTGAAAATTTTTGTGACAATAGTATTATTGGGTGTTGACATCCCATTTGTGTTGTTTTGCTTCATCTGCATGCTCTTTCGCCTATCCAGTCTTTCCTTTGTGACTACCTTAGTTTCTTCCATTCCAACTAATTCATATAGTTTTCCTAGTGTTTCAAATGTTCCTATTCCATCTAATGATTTCATTATCCTTATTATTTCTTACACGGTGTCTTCTTTGCAATAACAACTTTCTTCCTTCACTCAATCTAAGTTTAATGTTCCTACATGTGATATGGGTAGCTCTTTGTCTTTTGACTTTATTCATATTGTTTTTCTCTACAAGTTGATATGCCTCACCTTGACACGTATAATGGTAAAGGTGATCCCATAAGGACACATCTTAAGACTTTTGAGGTTTTATGCAGTGACTATGCTTATGACCATAGGATTTATCACACTTTCTATGATAAATCTTTGTAGTGCTATTGTTCTTTTCCACCTTATTTTATTGGTTCTTTTCATAAACTTGCTAATGCCTTCATACCATAATTTCATAATAATATTGGTCCTCCTATTTCTTTGAATGATTTGATGCATTGTTAACAAGGTCCTAAAGAGAAAATGACTAGTTTTATTGGTAGATTTAAGCATTTGCATGCTCAAATTTCTCATCATGTTCCCAATATTGATATTTAGCATGTGTTAATTGTAAATTTACAAAAATGCATTAGAGATGAGATTATGCTTACTAAGTTTACCTCTTTTTCATAAATTTGTGTAGTGATTCATCATTATCAATTACAAGTGAGTCAATTTGAGAGCACCACTCCAAAGTTTCCTATACATGTTGATAAGAGTGATGCATACCTAATCCTAACAAATTCCACAAACCTAACAATCATGTCAAGATCAACAAAGCCATTAATATAGTAGATGATCAAGTAGTTGGTACATCTTGGACTATCACTACTTCCTCCTCTATTTTTTGGATGAACCATAAGTTTACTTCTCCCTTTGAATCCTTGTATTCTATTATAACTAGGTTTGTTTCCTAATATGATTATACTTCCTCTTGTTAAACTGCTTCTTTCTTTTACTACACCAAGTATGCACTTTAATCCTTAAGCTTATTGTCAATTTCATCACCAACCTAGACATGATATTGAGGCTTGTTATTCTTTGAAACACAAGATTCAAGATTTGATTGATGCTAATGCCTTATCTATTGAGGGTCTAGATAATGGGAAAAAATATGTATCACCTCCTAATCAAAACCTTCAAATTTACACTAATCCTTTGCCTCAACAAACTATGAATATTATTATTCAACATCCTTCTTCTTCTGCCCCTCCTGAAGTGAATGTTACTTATAATACCTTACGATGAGATAACGATAGTATTGCTAATGTTATGACAAATGTATTTCAACCTCTACCTCTACCTAAGGAAGATATTCTCTTTGCGTCTAATGCTCAACCTAAACCAAAATTGAATCATAAGCATTCTAGAACCCTTACTGTTTCATTCATTGATGTTGATAAGTTTAAGGCTCTAGATGATCCTCTCTATATTGCTACTCGGATTGCTAAATATTATTCTTATGGGTATCTTGTTGATCCTACTTCTATGGTTAATATCATTATAGAGGAACATCTCTACAATAAGAGGAAACATCGTGACTTCTATGACTCAACTAACACTTGGATTCAGACTTGTAATGGTTTTTTGTATCCTTTGCAAAGTTCCATCTCTTTTCCTATTGAGCTATGTGGTAAAGTGGTGAATAGTACCTTTCTTATCATTCCTACTTCCAATTAGTTCCAAGTGAAGCTTGGCGTACCTTGTTTGACTGTCACGCAAGCTATTGCTTCTCCTATTCATAAACGTATTAAATTTCCATATGATGGTGAGATTAAGATGATTAATCATAGTCTTTATTATCCTTCTAGATCTTGACATTATGCTACTTCACTTCTTTTGGCCTTCTATTCATACTAATCCTACTCATCTGGACTATATGTTTTGCTTGCATCAAGAATATAAATTTTGAAAGATTTCTAAGTTAAGTATGGCCCATGGTTATTCCCCTACAACTTCTTATTCTTCTTTTTCTAATGATCAACAACCTCTTGCATATCCTGATCCTCCTAGTGTGGTTACTTCTTCTAGTACGTGCCCTTTTCCTATTATGGATCCTCCTAGTGTGGTTCCACCTTCTACATCTCATCTTTCTATTGTTCCTCCTTATGTGTCATCAAAAGCTAAGGAACTTATGCTTGTTGATCCTTCTTCATATTCTCAACAAATTTCTAATAAAACTAGAGTACCCGACATACTCATAAACATTGAAAGAACTATCAAGTTCATGCTAAAGCTCATATGAATGCTTCTCACTAGCTCATGCCTTCGAAGAAGTTAATAATATGCATATTCCTATTTTAGATTCTATTTCTATTAATTTAGATAAAGAGGATACTTTAGATGATGATGAGCATGAGATTATTTATATTCATGTTGATTTACCTAACATGCTTTCTATATAGCTTATGCTTACATCTACACCTAAGCATAGTGACTCTCTCATGAGTCCTTTGGATTTATCTATTGTTCTTACTATGTTAGACATACATCCTCTTGCAAGTTATCCACATTCTCTTATTACTACTAACAAAGATAGGGGAGGAGGACAACATGCTTGAAGTTGTTGATATTTAAGCCTATGTTGCTGATTAGTTTCCAAACACTTAGTCATTTACTAGGCATGATTACAAGTTCATCACTACGACTGAGCTATTTAGTAAAGGTCGAGCATACAAAGCTTATACTGAGTAGGATAGTGATTGTTGAGCATTCAATAGCGACCGGGCAAATGTACGCACTGAGCAATATAGTTGAGATCAAGTACATTGATAAGTTATTGATTTCTAAGCAAGCAAGTATATAGAAGCTGAGTCACAACATGAAGAAGTCTACATGACCGAGAGTCAAAGCATTCAAGTGTCAAGCAGTTCAGTTTTGACATCTAAGTTTGTAATGGCACAAACACATATGTAAACCATTTTGGCCAACTTTTACATGAAATTTAATATTTTTAGAGTCAACTAAGAAGATGATCATGCATCATTTTAGAAGGTAATGATCCCAAGGTATGCAATTCAACCAATCAAAAAATGGGAAAGAACTAGAAAAAGATGATGAAGTGTAAATCATCAATCAATATCTAGAACCTTCACAGAACATCTACTTAAGGATAATTCTAACCCTAGAATTGTGTGTTTGAGTGAGTAGAAGAGAAGAGGCATATTTCGTATGCACATATGAAGTAGAGTAGACTAAGTTTGAAATCATATCAGACAGAGATAAATTAGAGCAGTGAAGGACAAAATAGAGTTATCAAATTCGGAGATCAGATTGGAGATATTGCAAAGAGAAGACCCAAGATCAACTTATAGAGAAAACTAAGGGTCATGTACTGAATCAATTATTATTAATTGAGATAGGGGAAATCTTTTAACATAGTGGTTTTAAAAGACCTATGTAAACCTCCTAATAGATTTCTTACTTCATTGTGAGTGCAAAATCCTTCAACAAGGTGAGACCTAACAATCGCTTAAGCTTTTAATAGGGTAGACCCCTTACAGGTTAGATCATATTTTATGATCAAACATTGTAACCCTAACAAGTTAACTTTATTGTTGTAGTAGTGAAGATTTGTGGGTTTCATACCCACCCTAGTTTTATCTTCACCTTGAAGTGTTTATGGGTTACTGAAGCATTGTGTTATGTGTGGAAATCTCTATGGATGTGATGTATTTCATTTATGTTTTAGCATTATTGTTTTAATAACAGATCTGTTATATGAGATGAATTAGGTGTGGATTTATGAAATTGATTTTGAAGTCAAAAGTTTAAGATCTTGATTTGCCCCCCCTCTCAATATCTTATTTACCATATACTCATTCCAATAATTGATATCAGAGATCAATTATCTTATCCAGAAGCCTAATAGCTTGAGAGGATTAGATCATGGAGATGGGAGTGTATAAGATGGGAAAAATCATTGAGAAATAGATTATTGAAATCTAGATCGTATTGCAACAACTAGAAGCAACAAAAGAGGAGTTAAGGAAAACCCTAGAAAGAAGAAAAGAGTTAGCTATTCAAAAAAATGACACTCAATACAAAGAAGTTGACACAAAAGGATTGCTTGATAGTGGAAAGACTGGCAACAATGAAGAAGCATTGATAGAATTGCTAGAGAAGAATAGTGTCCTAGCAAAAGAAGAAAAAGATCTCAAGACATAACAAGAAATTCAATTAGTTACACTATGCAAAGCAATCAATCAAAAGAAAGCAATAGAAGACAAGCCCATGGTTGAAGAAGACAAAATACAAATGGCTAGTAGACTTGGAGAGAGATCATTTGAAGTGTATAAGCTTACAAATAACTAGCTGGATATGATAAATCAACTAGTAATTACAAATTAGAAAGAAAATAGAAAGGCTTTGGAGATCACAAATCTAAGGTTACATAATGAACAATTAAAAGTGAGTTAAGACATGAAAAGGAACTCATGGAGAGATTGAATAAACCAATAAAGCAATCAAACACTTTGAATAAATGTTGAGGTCACCTAGAATGAAAGATGCCTATGGACTTGGATACAACAAGCACTCTTCATCTATTGAAGAAGGAGAATCATCCAAAATTGGAGAACAAAGGAATCCAAAAACCAAAGGTAAACCTACATGTCATTGCTATATGAAAATTGGTCATACAGTCAACATTTGCAGAAGCAAAAATGGTAAGCGAATTCCTAAACCTAAACTAAGTGGTAATTGTTCTAATTGCAAGAAAGCAGGACATGAAACACATAAATGCATATCAAAGAACAATGACTCAACTAGAAATGTATCTAGATTCCAAGGTCATTGCTACAACTGCCAAAATTATGGACATGTAATTCATGAGTGTAGATTCAAGAAAAAGTCAAACTAGATACCTAAAAAAGAAACTCATACATCAAGGAAAGAAAATTCCTACAATTAGGATTACAATACATGGTATAGTTGTCACTATTGTAGAGAATATGGACACATTCAAGATAATTTCATCAAAACACATTTTAGAGGAAATTACAAAAAATGACTAAATGGAGAAATAATATGTTTTAGTTGTCTCAAAGTTGGACATATCAATAGAAACTGCAAAACCAGAATACCAACACCAAGTAATGGAAGTGACAAACATGACGGAAAGAAAATTGGGCTAGAGATAGTAAGAGATGGAAGAAGTAGAGAAGACAAATTTGTGATCACCCAATCTGATGGATCAGGTGATCAGACCACATCTCTATAAAGAAAGAAGGTATTTAGGAACTATATACTTAAATGTTGTATTTTACATCAGTTCCTAGCATAGAAATGATAAAGATTCATATCTGCATAAGTAAAAGATGCATTAAGAACAAAATGATGAAGAAAATCATAAAGTACTAAGAACCAGAGGTACAATCTATATTGATCGGGTTGTATAGTATAGATTGGGTGATCAAGGAAGGTAATATATTGAAGGCTTAAGTGTTGATGAGAATAGAAGGTTGTGTTGGCTCCTAATTTAATAATGATTTCAACTACCAGGTAGACAAGAGGGTATTGCATCTAAGGGGAGCTACTCTTATGATGGACATAATTTGTCAAGAACTCAAGCCAACTATAAGGTTGAACTCCTTCTTCTAATTCAACATCTACAAAACTTAGGTGAGTAAACCTTTAGATTCACTCATATGGTACCAGTTCAAAGCATACACATGAATCTATCCAAAGAATATTAAACCCTTATTTCTCATATACTCATGCAATGCTAGAGGTATGCATTAGCAAGTTACAAAACCTATAAAATCCACAAGTTTAGTGAGGGTATCCTTTCAACTCCTATATAGAAAGGGAAAATGGATGATTGATATTTGATTTTGAATCAACAAAACCCCATATATGAAACAACAAGATGAATTAATCTTTTAGTTGATCAATGCCCTATCCATTGGGTGTTCTATAAATCACAACACACATATGGGATATCAATGACATATCTCATACATCAAGATATCAGATCTATCCTATCACTTTGTGAATCAGACATCAATGTTCATATTGAAACTCATACTTATTAGACATCCTTCTCTTGAAACTTACAATGCTATCAAAATGTGTCAAGCATTTACATGATTATTTGAATCAAAAGAAAATCCCATCAAAACATGCAACCCAAAATGAGATGCAACTGGATCTGTGTTCTTTGTCCATAAACCATAAAAGATTGTAAACAACAAAGAAAGAAGACAAGAATCAGAATGACACAAAGTAATTTGTTGTTCTTTGTATTCATTCCTTTGAAACAAGTACATTTAAGATGCATGACAGACTCATAAAAACACATAAATAGACTAGGAATATACTCTATCTTTATTTTTGTTGTTCATACAAGAGAAATACTAAAAGAATGGTGGAAACCTAGCTAAGAACTTACTCAAAACTTTGGGAACCAACCCTATACAATGAGAAAATAAAGAAAGATATAGATGAGGAAGGAATCCCAGATCTGATCTAGAATCAACACTTGTCAACTTGAATCTCCCTCCAATGTTGTTGCAAAACATCTTTCATCTCTCTAGAACTAAAAATTGGATCAAATCTTCTCATTCTGCCCAATAAACTCTTAAAATATCTTCCTGGATAATGATAAAAGGCCCTTTCTGATAAACTATTAGATTTTATGCAAAAAAAATCTAAAATCCACATTGAAAAAAATTGGAGGCAAAACAACATCCTTGCTACCCTCTCCAAATTTGGTATCTACCCACTTCACCGTTTTATTAAAAACTTAAAAATGAACAACCTATAGTAGAATGCAATTGCATAAGGAGAACCTTAGACAAAAACTAGCATAAATTTTAACTAGTGATAAATGTGTAGAAACAAACAAAAAAATCTAGAAACTAGACTCTGAGATCTTTCTCTTGATATATAATATTCTTATAGTTGCTTAAGAAAAATGCCCTAGGTAGCCATTTGACGTTACAGGTTGCAAACTGATTCTCAAGCCTTTGAATTTTTGCAAACATTTAAATTTTAAACCAAGACTAAAACTTTTATATAAAACTTTATTTCAATTTAAAATTCTTGTACCTTTAGAAGAGAAAAATAATAAAAATTTAATTTTTTGAACTCTTAATTTCTTTTTGAATCTAGGTCAACCTAGATTTGACTCGCATGTGACATGTAGCAATCACTGATTGGTTCAAATTTCCCTATCATCCTAAAACATTAATGTACCTCACAAAACTTTGACACATCATTGCCACATGTCATCCTCCTACTAGTCTTTACTGCCCTATCAGCATCCTCTAGATAGCTTTGCCACCTGGGCTCCATGTAATGCCTCTTGATTTGCCCATGGACTCCTCTCCTACCTCTAACATGTTGTCATGTGTCATATTCTAATTTATCCTCACATTGTCACAATAGCTAATGTTTGGGCATCTTCATTTTGTGAATTTATGAGAATCATCAATTTTTGCCAAGTGGCACAATCTAGAGCGTCAATCTACAAGTCACCACATCACCACGTTTGCAATGTGTCACATTGTCACATTGTCACATATACAATCATCACTTTTCCACACCATTGCAACAATGCAACATGTGTCCTTCTCTGCTAGCTCACCTATCTTGAACTATGTGCTATGTCATTAGTGCCACCTTTGTGCACTGCTACATGTCACCGTGTCGCATTCTCTCATGTTGAGTCACCATCTGCCACATATTTTGTGACAATGTGAAATTTCACGATGATGCACGAATTTTTAGTCTTGCTAAGTTAGCTTCCTTGAAATTTTTGCAACGTGGAAGCTCCTCATTTGTTCAATTGACTTCCACATGTCATTTTCTATTCACTACTTTAGTCCAATCATCTCCATGTCACCTATTTTTTTGATCAAAATTAAGTTAATGTCCACTAGATTGGTACCCCAGGCCCACAAATGCATGGTCTTCTTATCTCTCAAAAGGCACTACCTTTTAAACATTTAATAAAGGATCCTTACCATATGAAAACTCTATGTTTTTGTCACCCAGTGAATGTGGGATTAAGGGGATATGTATTTTCTTTGTTAAAACTCAAGTGCATCGCGGGAATATTTTATGAATATCCAACTGTCTATCAGAGCCAATAGAAAAAATTGGTCACTACTCCCACCCCTTCGCTTGAGAAACTAGAAGAGAGCCAAAATGGCTTCACCAATGATAACAACTTTAGCATGGGGGAACGGGTGTCATATCATCTAGGTTTAAATACAATTTGTGTTCATCACGACAAATTCCTTTTGTATTTGATACCCACACTTCTAAGAAAATAATATTTTCCCTTTGTAGTACAAGTGTCTAGATAGCCCAATTTGTAGAACAGAAACAAAATGGGCTCGTTGAATTAACATCAAACCCATGACCTATGGGCAACCCCTGTGATCATTTGCATAAAAATCTAACAAAGATGCCTCTACATTGTGATCAATTCTACAGCAGGGTTATGGTGGGAAAAGCAATGTGTTCAACTCAATTCATACTCCACACCATGGTCGAGGTAAGAGAAAGATCCTCTCCAATGGAAAGTCACATTTGAATCACACACCATAAATTTTATTGTCAATTTTGTTGTCTCATTTCAAATAATTTTGCAAATCCATCTTACGTGAAATGGAGCAATGATGAACAAAGAACATCGTGGCATTTGGCCCATTGAGAAATATAACAGCTTTGGGAAGCCAATATTGCGATTGGCAGCATGTGTAGACCATATGAATCTTATTATTGAGAGTTGCTACAATCCACACTTTGACTAGCAATGGAATTCATTCATTTACTTCATCGATTCATCTTCAATTTTCCTTATTCTTAGCTCAAACACGAGAGGGGCCTTTGTGCTAAAAAATGTGATCAATGTCTGGTTGCAACTGACTTACCAATTGGGTGTGTTTCCTTTTGAATGCACCTCCATCCTGTTGACAAGACTTCAACCATTTTATTGCATGAGAAAGTATTGCAAAAGTGGATTCTACAAAGCACACATTTTAAATTCTCATGAAATGGATTAGGTACCATATCCAATGTAGAGTCTTCAGCAACCATTCTCACATAGCCAAGATTTTGTGCTTGATGTGTGGAGTGGAGTGAGTCATCAATGACACTCTTCCTTTCAATGCCTTTTCTTTGTTTAGGCTTATATAGCATATTAATACCGTTTTTTATGTAAGTTTTTTGTGCAGAGCGAAAATAGAAGCTCATACAACCTAAGAGTTTCTCATCTTCATTTCTTCAATCTCCCAGCCATCCCCAATAATCCTTCAATATTCATCAACAATTTAGAATTCTAATTAGGCAATCATAATATTCATAACATCTTTGTAATAGCACTAACTTTATTGAAGCTTGTAGGTTTCAACATGCACAAACACTTATCAAACTTTCCTTTACTATTCCCACAAGAATTATTACTAATATCAATAACATTATACTTGTTGATATAAGCATTAAAGTTGTGTATAGGGTCAAGGAACTCCACATTTAGCTTCAACTTTTCACTCTCAAATCAAAGTTTTGCCATTGTCAATTTTGAATGACCAAAACATTGTCACTATAATCTTTGTCCTGGTTAAGATACATGTGAGTTTTCTCAAAGAAATGACCTGTTCTTGTCAACTCACTAAGTCTTTAGGTAATATCTTCATATGATGTTTACTTCATTTTAAGATTTCCATATTACATTTAACATACAAAATTTCCATTTGTTATGTGGGTATTCATGGTGAAGATATGTGCACTCAGGCCTGCTCACTGCATTTTCACCATGTGCATAACTTCTTCCATTCATTTGATCTTGCATGATGACACATTCATATTAAATTAAATGCAAAATCAATGCTAAAACCCAATTTTGTCCATACTTTCCACTTCCCAAACTTTATCTGCCTGATGGAATTAGTTGGCCCTCAAAGTGGGTCTGGCGAAAAAAAATAAAATTGAAACACCTAATCCTTTAGACTGGGAAATTAATCACCTTTCACTAATTAGATTCAAACTCAATCAATGTTGCATCATTTTAAAACTCATTTAGCTCCTTTAAAAACTATGATTTTATGCCAGGAAGCCTCTAAAACTGGCTTTAAAAATTGATTGAATCAAACAACCAAGCCCTAAGATCTGACATGTCTATTCTTTGGTTCACATTATTTTACCCTATCAAATTTCATCTCGTGATGACATATGGGTCAAAATATATTGACCATCAAAGTTGCTTACTTGAACTGCCTGCAATCAAACATGTCAGAATACAATAAACTGCATTTGGTTTTGGCTTTGAAAATAGGTTAAATGATCACTTGAGGGTCTAAAATCTAGGGCATTAGTTTATTATCAAGGAGAGTATAAGTCTTTGATTTGGGCTTATGATGAATAACTAGACAAATTTCACAAGCATGCAAAGTTGAGTTCTCAAAATTGCAGAACTGGGAACACTAACAGAATGGTGATTTTCACAAATGGAATGGACCTGAGAAAGTGTGTAGATGGATTTGTCAAGACTTGAAAAATGGAACACTTGAAGTATTTTTAGATTATAACATAGAGGTATAATCCATTTGTCTCAATATATCATGGTATCATAGTTATGACATCCCAAACAGGGTTGCAATCAATCTGCACTTTCTAATACTAGTAAAACTTTAGAAGTTGCATTTGGAATCGCATTTGAAAACTAGTCAAATAGATTCATCATAGGATCAAATGTGAAAAAATATCATGTCTTTGACCCCTAGAATGCAACATAAAGGTAAAATTTACATTTTGGTCAACTAGGTCAAAGTTATAACTGGTCAAATAGGCTTCCTAGAATTTTGAAAAATATACATCAACATGACAACAACAAACAACCAACTTTGAGTGATTCAAAACCTAGTCAAAACATATCAAAATGACATGAAATCTGAAATATAGGTTCTTTGATATGTATAATAAGAAATCCTAAATATGTGAATTATGAAACTTAACTAGCTGCAAGATATTCAATTGTAACCTAGGCTTCCTGTCATTGTTTGACATAGGCAAAAATGCAGATTTAAGCAATGCTCAAAATGACACTTCATAGAATAATTCAGAATGAAAACTTATCATTATGGGACACATGCGTATACTGAATGCAAGGTGTTAGGAACATGAAACACTTCATAGGCCTCAAAATGATGGTCGGGTACACATGCATGAAATTCTTTAATAGGAGCTTAATTTGACTTGCTTTTCAAAATAGTACTCAAAATGAGTGCTTTAATTTTGAGTCCCAACAAGTTGACTTCTTGGAGAGTTGTCAAGCAAATCAAGATCAGAAATGACAATGGAAGGCTTATCGGTAAGTCAGGAAATGAACTGAATAGATATCTAAACTTGCAAAGTGAGTTGTAATCATACAGATTGAAACCCTATTGTTTCCTTTCTAATCAGTGTAAATAATTTATATTGAAATCCTTTTAACCTAACAATCATTTGAAAGACTTAATAGTCTGTGTAAATCCATTCACAAGGTGGCATTCTAAATAGAATGATCAAAGTCCTCTAACAAGACCATTCATATTAGGGTGATTAAATCCTCTAACCAGGTCACATTTAATAGTGTGTATTGTAACCTTTAATAAGGTTGGCTCCTAATAGAACTCACTTCAAAAGAGTGAAAAAGTGGTGACATGTTGCTAGTGGTTTTTCTCAAATTGGATTTCCATATAAAATCCTAGTGTCAAATTTGTGTTTAATGCTTTATATGTTTTACATTTAATAATATTTTCATTAAGCAAACCATGTTATGATTAAGACAATATTTTTGCAGTAAAGACCAAGAAATAATAGGATAAGCAGAATAGTGAGGTTTATTTTTTATTTTTCAAATGGTATTTAAGGACCTTGAGTAACTGATTCACACCCCCCCCCCCCCCAAACCTTGATTATTCTAAACATTTATAACAATTGATATCAAAGCACAATCCTTACAGAGAAAGTTTGAAGGTACATAAAGCCAAAGATCATGACTCACAATAGAGATTTACCTAATATGAACAAGGAGAACTTTCCTACATGTAAAACCTTGATGAGGTTGCACATATCAAGTATTAGTTATGTTTCTATCAACTTTATGGGCAATGAGGATGTGAAGGTAATAATTGCTCTTCTAACAGCTAAACAATTGAAGCAGAAGCTATAACACAATCAAGCAATGTTTGAGATTGCCTCAACCCTAAGCTATGCTAAGTTTGATGACTTAAAAGATTGTGAGAGTGTAAAGAAAATGTGAGATAAATTGAAGACCATAAATGAAGGTGATGACAATGTCCTGAGAGCCAAATTAGAGAGCCTAAGATATAAATTTGATAATACAAGAATGATGGAAGGTGAGAATATAGTATAATACTACACAAGAGCAAAAGAGGTTGTTAATGCTATTCGTGGTGCAAATGAAGAAATCAAAGATGAAACTATGATAAGAAAGGTATTGAGGACTCCACTCCCTATATATTCCATTAGAGTTTCTACAATCTAAGATGCACACTAGGTAACACTTTGACCTTAGAAGGTGTAATTGGTAGACATACTACTTTTGAGATGTCTAGCTTTGATAATTACACACCTGCTACTATTGAATCTACCTTTAAGTCACAATTGGTTCTTAGCAAAAGAATGGAAAACATGTGAAGAGTTATACTGATAGTTCTGATGATAAGATTGATGAACTTAAAGCACTTATTGAAAAATTATTTGGAAGAGGAAAGAGTAAATACAAAGGTAAATTACCTATTATCTATTTTTCATGCAACAAAGTAGGTCGTTTTGCTACTGGGTGTCCTAATAGAGAGGAAAAGGGTGGGAGGAAGGAAAGAATGTACAAAGGAAGAAGAGATGACTGAGACTTCAAGAGAAACAAGAATGACAAAGGTAAGAAATCTTGTTATATTGTTGAAGAAGAAATTGATAATGAATCTAAAAGTAATGATGATGAAGTTTTTTATGTTGTTGTGAAAGAAGATTCTGATGAAGATGAGAAAATTGTATTGATTTCATATATATAAAAAAGTGACAGATGGATAATTGATAGTGGATGTTCAAATCATATGACTGGTAATAAAGACAAATTTGAAGACATTGGTCCATACAAAGGTGGATGTGTTAAATTTGGTAATGAGATTCCATGTGTTGTAAAATGTAAAGGAACTATTCAACTGACTGACAAGATAAAATGTTATTATGTTTACTGAGTTGAAGGACATAACTATAATTGGTTGAGCATTCCACAACTGGACAAATTAGGTTACAGAGTTGAATTTCACAATAGGAAGGCCAAGATACATGATGTTGATGGTAAGCTAGTTGGAAGTGGTATCAGACAAGAGGTAACTTGTTCTATCTAGATTTAATTAATGAGACATGTTTATTTGTACAATAAGAAGATGTTTGGTTATGTCACAAGAGGTTATGTCATGTAAACTTTGACAATTTGGTGGATATAAGTAAAATGAAGAAAGTAAGAGGATTGCCTAAACTAAAGAAGCATGACAATGCTATGTGTAAACAATGTCAATTAGGAAAAATGACCAAGTCTAGTTTTAAGAGAAAAACATACACTTCTGATGATATTTTGGAATTGGTTCATACTGACCTATGTGGACCCCTAAATGTTCAAAGTTACTATAGAGATAAGTATTTCATTCTATTTGTAGATGATTACTTTAGGATGATGACTGTGATGTTTCTTAAAGCTAAATATGATACTTTTTAGTTATTTAAGCGGTATATATCTAGAGTTGAAAAAGAAATAGGGAAGAGTCTAAAGTTCTTGAGATTTGACAAAGGTGGTCAATTCATTTCAAATGAGTTCAATACATTCTATAATGACAAAGGAATCAAAAGATGGATGTGAGCACCAACGGTCCTCCTTAGAATGGGATAGCTGAAAGGAGGAACAAATCAATAATGGACTATGCAAGACAATAATGATGGAGAAGAGTGTATCAAAGAAATATTACAGAGAATTTGTTAGTACTTCTATCTACACCCTAAATAGAGTACAAGTCAAGGAAGGTACAAATGCTACACCTTTTGAACTATGATATGGATATGCTCCTAATGTGAAATATTTCAAAATCTTTGGAAGTAGATGTTATATACTCAAAGATCATAGGAATGGAAAAAATTGATGCAAAGATTGAAGAAGGTATATTCCTAGGATAATCCACTAAGAGTAAAGCTTACAAGTGTTGAAACTCTAACACTAATAAAGTTGTGGAAAGTACAAATGTGAAAGTTGATGAGTTTGCATAAAGAAGTGACATTTCATGTAAAGAAGAAAATGAAGAATACAGTACATTCATCTACATGGATGATGATGCTCCAAGCACTCCTAATGATCAAGATAATCAAGTTGTAGTCTCTTAGTAGACATGAAATGTTGTAGTGCAACAAATTGTCGAGCACTAAAGAGTGGGTGTTGAGCAACAGATTGAAGATGTCGAGTCACAAATAGGAAATGTCAACCATTAGATAGAAAATGTCGAGCATGTAGAAGTTGGACATAAACCTGAACAAGGAAGAACAAATGAGCCTAAGATTATTTTTCAGGATGAACCTATGGAAGAACAAAGAAGGAAACTACCTATGGTAGCAAAATATATGAGAAGACATCAAAAACCTAAAAAAATTATTGGTGATGTTGAATCAAGTGGTATGACAAGAAAGAGACTCAAAGATGATACATGCTTACTTTATGAAATTGAGTCCAAGACAATGAAAGATGCTCTAGAAAATGAAGATTGGATTCGGGCAATGAATGAGAAAATTGAACAAATTAAGAAAAACAATACTTGGACTTTAGCGCCAAGACCTAAACACAAAAATGACATTGGAACAAAGTGGGTTTTAAGAAACAAACTCAATGAGAATGCTGAAGTAACAAGAAATAAAGCAAGACTAGTATGCAAAGGATATGCTCAAGAAGGAGTTGATTATGGAGAAACTTTTTCTCTTGTAGCAAGACTTGAAGTAGTCAAAACTTTGCTTGCATATTCAGCCTAGAAGAATTTCAAGGCATATCAGATGGATGTCAAGTCTACATTTTTAAATATTATACTGGAGGAAGAAGTATACATTGAACAACCTAAAGGATTTCTAGATCTAGACAAGAAGAACATGGTATGTAAATTGAACAAAGCCCTTTATGGATGAAACAAACCCCAAGAGCATGGTAAGGAAGATTACATAACTATTTGGTGAAGATTGGTTTTGAAAGGACAAATGATAATAGTAATCTATATTTGAAGAATGGTAAGAACAATGAAGTATTGTTATCTAAAATATTTTTTGATGGCATTATATTTGGAGGATGAGAAGCATTATGAAAATCATTTGTTGATGAAATGAAGAAGGAATTTGAAATGACTATGTTTGGTGGAATCAAATTCTTTTTTGGATTACAAGTATGTCAAATGAAGTTTGGAATTTTCATTACACAATCCAAATACATCAAGGAGATACTAAATAATTTTGGTATGGAAGGTTCAAGGCTAGCGAGTACACCTATGTCAATAGGACATAAGCTATCTAAGAATGATGTTTCTACTAATGTAAACCAAAACTTATATAGATCCATGATTGGAAAATTACAATATGTTGTTCACAGCAGACCAAATATTTCTTTAGCAATTGGGATAGTTGCTAGATTATCGCAAATCCTAAAGAAAATCACATGATGGTTTGTGAAAAGGATAATGAAATATCTGAAAGGTATATAATAGCATGGGTTGTATTACAAAAGAAGCAATAAATTTTAACTAAAGGTGTTCACTGAATCAGATTGGGTAGAAAATATTGATGACAGAAAAAGAACTAGTGGAGGTACATTCTACCTAGGAAACAGATTGGTGTCATGGACAAGAAAGAAATAAAATTGTTTTTCCCAATCAATAGCTGAAGTTGAGTATGTGGCAGTTGTAGTGAACTATTCAAACATTATGTGGATCAAGCAATTTCTGAAATGTATGAAAGAATAAATTATAGATCTAGTAGTTATCTATTGTGATAACACAAGTGTTATTAACATTTCAAAGAATCTAGTGATGCACACTAAGACAAAGCACATTGCTATCAAGTATCACTAATTGAGGGAACTAGTACAAGATAAGGAAGTAAAGCTAGAATATGTGAACACCAAGGAATAGATTGCTAACATATTCACAAAAGAATTACCTAAAGATGCTCATGAATATCTTAGAGGTAAATTAGGGGCGATTCTCCTAATCAATGCTACTTAAGGAGGCAAGGTACATTGCATCAAATGTGCTAATTGGACTATCTTACACATTGATGCAATACATCTCTACCTTGGAAAATGCCTAAGGTAGATAGTTTAGTACAACATAATAGATCAGTCATAAATAGATGATAGAAATTAGCCAGACATGCAAAATCTACATAACTCAAATGTGTGAAGAGATTGAAGCCATGAAAGCTAAGTGTCTTATACAGTAGAAGAGGGAGAGATAGCTAGAGAATATAGCGAAGAAGCAATATACAGAAAGGGAGATACACCAAAGATGGAGGAATAAGAAAAAGAGGGAGATATACAAAAATCAAAGAAGGAGATCTATTGTTTCAAAGGAAGAAAATCAACAAAGAGAATCAGAATGAAACTAAGGATATTGATCACTCATGAGAGTGAAATCTTTTGCATTGTATGGTAACAAATTTTAATAAGCTATTGATAATATTGAGATGTAGAGATGTTGCCATCAATGCCATAGAGGGAGATTGTTGGAAACTTACAATTAGAATAATTGTTATTTTGTCATTGATATCAAATCTTATGATAAGAAATATTGCTACCTAATCTAAATTTCATATCTATTTGATTGATGAAGAGAATTTGAGAAATTTATCATAACAAAAGCACTGAGAGGAAAGGGGTTGAGTTATGAAAAGGAAGCTACAATGGACATTTAATTAGTTAGAATTTGATGAGACAAAGTGATTGTTTATGTCAAGGAAGTCAAGCCAAGCTGAGCAATAGAGTAAAAGGCTAAGGAATGTCGAGTGATGCTAGTTGCAATCGAGCCATAATTAGTGCCAAGAAAATCTAGTGTTAACTAAGCGTTAGTATTGACCAAGCAAGATTATTGATGTCAAGCCAGAAGATTTACAATGACTGAGTAATTCAATGATGACCGATTGTTAGAATTTAGAGATTGCCGAGTAACACTGTTGAGAATGAATTTGAGGAAATCATGAGATATAGTCAACTCAGTTGATTTCTTGGGAGATTTAAATTGTATTAAAGTTAATATTGATGATTTGGGTCATTAAATTCAAGGCGAGGATGGGTAAAGACCTAATAAATGGATTCCAGAGACTTTTCTAGAGGAAGATCAAGAGGATGGACAAATAAAATGAATCATGTAGAACTTGATCGTAAACCCTAAGATCTATGATGATCATGGAAAATGGCAAAGCAAGAATTGCCTTTTTAAAGAGGTACAGAGCTGAACAAATTGAAGAGTGCAGGTGTGAGTGTATGTAAGAGACACATATAGAAGAAGGTTGATCAAAGACACACAAGTGTAAGAGTGAATGAAAAGATAAAGGAGATTGCTTATGTAGATGCTAATGTTGATAAGTGAATCTAAGTAGAAGGCTTAAGTGTTGATGAGAAGAGTGTAATACCCCTAAATTGGTACATTAGTGTGTTGAACCAATTTTGGTCTATTGATCTTACCTAAAGTCCTATTGTACTAAGAAATTCTAATTTCAATAATCTCTACTTGACCTAAGTGTCAAATGCAGGAAATAAATAATCTGCATTAATCATGTACTTTATTTAATTTCTAAATACTAGTTGAATTAGTTAAATTAAACCTATTAATTGAGCTCAATTTAATTACAAGTCCTAATACTTTAATTAAATTGAATTCATCCCTTTAGCTAATATACATGAGGAATTAAATGTATTTGATTTAATTAAATACCCTCATTCTAATTATTGAATTTAATTATCTAATTAATTAGATTATTCATTTATGAGGTCATAGTTAACCTTTTTAAATCAAATATCTCCTATTATTCTATCTCTTCAATTCAGAAATGGAAATACTGAGTGGACTAGAATTTAAAAAGGAATTAACTCAATTAACTCCTTATCACACTCAAAAATGATCAATTAACTCCCTTTTCACAAAGGAATTTCCTATTCTAACTAAATCTCATCTTTAATATCAATTGTTCATTCTATTTGATCTCGATTGTTGATCAAATTCTCGGATTCTTTTTAAGAAACCTTCATCTCCTTATCTTGATGGATGCACATGAATACTATTGAAGTAATGCCAAATTTTTTACTCAATCATTTGCATTCATAACTTCTATTGATTATTCAATCATTTCACATTACTTTCTCATATAGATTAAAAATACATACATCTAGATTAATTGGCTTATTTTATTCTCAGATGAATATGCTCATCTAGTTTAATCTTGCATTTTGTATAGATTAACATCCTTCGTACTAGTGGTCTAGTTGTTAATCTCTCAACTCTAAGAGTGTACAACAAAATCCAATTAGTTAGAAGGCAACAGATCGATTTGTTGGATAATTCTGGATGAACAGTTGCATGTTCACTTCAAGATGTTTCTAGCATGTAAGTATCATGCTGAAGTGTGTGATTAATTCAAAGGCCCACAATTAGCATACACATTTTTGGCACCCACCATGGGGCCAAAAAATCAATTTTATGGTCTCCACTTTTACTAATTTTTCAATATTATGATATTTTGACATTTCCATCTGTATGATTCAATAGTTTCTTGTGCGATAAGATCAATTCTTGCATGAAGAAATAGAATCCTTGCTTGTAGTTCTGCATTTTCTTGCATGAAAAAGTGTATTCATACACATTTTCTTATGTAGTACACAACATATTCTCAAGTGGGTATGGTAGAATCTCACATGAGACTCGACACCAATAAAGACAAATTTCAATTTTCATATTCTATTTTTCATAATGTTGTTTGATCAACACTTGTTTTTGAAGTAATTTGTTCTTATTTCTAACTTTTGATAGCCTAACATTGGTGTACAGATTATTTGTTGAAGATACCTTATCATGAACTCACAAACAGTACTGACGGTTTGATTACAAGACAGTCAAGGATTTGCTAATCAAAGATTGTATTCAAACCCAATCAAATGTTGTTCTTGTCTTAATGCTTTCTTACACACATAGTTTAATAGGGCATGTGAACTTTGTAGGGCTCTAGATAAAGGAATATGGGAGTATGCTCTTTGCTACTTAGAAGTGATGCTCAAGAGTAAATAAAAAACCTAGACACCTTTGGAAGATGATACCCAAGGGAGGCAAGAAAGTTAGTGGTTCTCTTATATAAAAAAATTTGCAGTTCTCTTATAAAAATCTTTTTGTATGAAGAGATGATGACTTCCTTTTAGGATAATCAAAATCTTGAGAAAAGACAAGTTAGGATTGATAAACTAACACAATGATGAACATGTTATGTGTCTTTGGATAAGGTGATAATGTAGAGGAGTATGCTCTTTTCCCTTTGGGAAAATTAGAAACTTTGACCCTTGAATCCAAACCACCAGTCCGAGTCAACCTTTAGAGGGCCTACCGAAGTGATCCAACCTTTGGGAATGACTTAAGTGAGAACACACCTTTCACTAGTGATTCCAACTCACTATAATAAAGAAGCCTTGTAAAGTGAAAGACTCCAAAGCCATGTTAACTTATTTTTCTTGATTCTGATATCACATATCAAGAATAGGCTTTGTCTATTGCACTAGGTGACACCACCCCCAGGCTTTCTAGTCAAGTGTGTGCACTTACATATGTTGGTGTTAGCTATTGGCCTCAACTTCATTTGTGAAACCACTGGAGATTAATGTGAATGGAAGCCAAGTAAAAAATTTTAGATAGTTGCTACATGGTTCACCTCTAAAAGGGGGCATAATCTTTGGGTAAGGATGGGGAAGAATCTCTCCTATAGATACTCATCATAGGCATGTACCTAGATGTTGGAAGGTGGTATACACCCTTGACCCCTGCCACAAGGCTGCTCATTGAGTCCTTGGAATAAACCAAAAAAATGGGCACCCTCTAGTGGGGTGACATGGTTGTGTGAGGTGAACACATGCACATAAGATGTGAGACAAAGCTTTTGCTTCCTCTACCATTTTTGGTTATAGGGATAAAAAGTGTTTTTTTTGAATCTATAAATTGTCCAAGTTATCCAAACAATAAAAGGTCAAGACTTGCCCATCCTTTCGGTTTTCTTTGTCCTTGCCTGGATTATTTGAGACTATTGCTTGCATTCCTTGTCTAAAAAAATAACTGTCTACTTTCAAACCAACACAATGTCCAAAATATGAAAGCAATGTTAATATCTACCTAAAATTTACAAACATTGTGATTCCTCTGTTCAGAAATTGCCAAAATCATTGAAAATCTCTTCAAGTACAATCTAAACCTGTCAGTTTTGTCCTTTTCTTGCTTGCAGTTTTGTAAAACTTCTCATGTGAAAACTATCAGTTTGTGTTTTCTCACTTGGTTCTCTATATTTTCTCACGTGTCTTGATGTGAATCCTTATGTAAAAGATTTCCAAAACACTAAACTTTGAGTCAAAAACTTGTCTTTGCTCTCAAATTGTCCTTTCCTCACATGGATTTATCCATATTATCGCACGATAAAAATTTTGCAAAATTGATGTTCTGAATTCTTGCCTGGTTCATTGCGTTTGCTCACGTGGTTCTCTATGAATCTTCGTATGAGCTTTTGTCCTAAAATTATCAAAATTTCTCTACAAGAGTTATTTTCTCACTTGGTTGTCTATATTTCCTCATGTGAGTCTACCCAAATTTGTCCAATACAATGAGCTATTCTAAGCTCTCTCTTCAAAACTTGATCCAAGTCTGATCCATCTTTAAGACATTTAGTCATTTCTCTGTCTGTAACAACATCAAACTCTGATTTCTTGCTTAGTTGAACACTTATGATTTATACATGAACTAGTCTCCTTACTTGGTTGTCTTATTCTGTTCTCTTGTGTTCATTATACTTGGCATCACAATAGTCAAAACTCCAAGCTATTCTATCCATTTCTTTGACTATTCATACCTAGATATACAACACACATACTCACTTTGAGACAATGTTCTAGTGTGATCCTTATTTAAACTTTGTTTTTAGTCATTATCTATGACTGCTGCCACAAGGAGTGGAAACTTGTTTACTCCCTATAGACCATGATGTGGTAGAGCTAGAAGTATAAATCATGATAGAGGTCACTCCCAAGTTTACACATAGTTTGAATCTAGTGAAGAGTCCTCACGATCTCTTTCACCTGTTAGTCTGCCTAGTCTTTGAAGAACATTTTCCATAAACTTTTAGCAAACTAGGAATTGATTTTATCAAGAACATCCTAAAATTGATCGACCACCTACATCTTCTAATGAAATAGATGAATTATTGTTCAAAACACCTTTTCAATAGACACATACTAAAACCTTCTACACTCCTAAAATGTTTGATCAAGATCAAGAAATAAGAGACCACAGTAGGAGACAAGATCACTAAAGAAACGAAAGATAGAAAGAACCTTACAACTACACAAATGAGTATGAGGATACTGAAGCGATACCTCCTAAAGACATAGAGAAATTTTGTACGGATAAAAACTTTTAGAAAGTGATGGAGATCTTTCTTAATGAGGAGAAAGAGAAATACTTTCTCAAGCTCACTCAAGGAGAAAAGCTACCTAATCATTTCAATATTGAAACAATTGTCACATAAGAAGAAACTGCAACGTTCAAGTTACAAAAAAAACTTAAGGTCATGCAAGAAAAATTGGCCCAAATGATGCACGACAAGGATAAACCAACAAAAACTTACACTTTAGACACTCTTTGTCCATTTCCTTTTGACAAAATTTTGGGCATGCCTCCTTTTCCAAGAGGAGTTGAGTTACCCAAGTATGACAAATACTTTGGAACATCCGATTCCCAAGATCATTTGAGGGAATTTGATGCTTTGTCTATGGAATTCATGGACAATCAAATGTATCCCATGCATCTATTCCCACAAAGTCTAGGTGGTCAAGCGAAGGAATGGTTTTCAAGGTTACCTATTGGTATTAAAACATTTGATGAGATTGTCAATCCATTTGTCTAGCAATACTCACACAACATACAACATCTAGTCAACATACGCAATCTATGTAACCTCAAACAAAGAGTTGGAGAACCTTTCCTCCTATTTCTTCAAAGATGGTAACAATTGTATACCAAGTATTCATGAAAAAAATTTTGAAATAGAAAAACTTGATATCTTCACAGAAAATCTTTTGCTCGACTTTGGGTATAAAATACATCTTCAAGGTCCACACACCGTTGAAGATATGATTACACAAGCTATCGGTATAGAGGAGTTCATGGTTAAAAAGGGAAAAATGACCCTTCAAAAGGACACTAAGCAAGGATCTACCTCTAGTAAGGATAAATCCAAGTATGTGAATAAGAATCGAGAGGTAGTACATAATGGAGTAGTTGATAACATTACTCCTAAGCCTACTAAAATGACTTTCAATCTCACAGACAATATCAATGCACCTAAAAATGTTGAAAAATCTCCTACCGATAAAAAGACATGCAGGAAAAAAATAAAGAACTCATCTTGGGCTACACGACAAAAATGAGAATGCACACCTCTTGGTGATCCTCTAGATGTGGTCTATAAGACCTTGCTTCAAAACAACATCATTACTCTAATACACAATTCTCATCCTTATGATCCATAGGCATGACCCACATGGTGGAATGAGAATGCATTTTGCGAATACCATCAAAACAAGAGTCATAAAATGAATAATTGCATCAACCGACATCATAAAGTTCAAGACTTAATTGACAATGGGGAAATTGTTGCAGATGGAAATATTAAGAATTCAGACCACAAGGCTTTTAAGGAGCCATTTCAACATTATGAGAAAGGAGAAAACTCTAAATAGAAAATCGATAACAAGGTCAATTATTCATACACTGATGATGATAATCTAATCAGCATGATTGAACCTCTAGACTTTGAACATTGTGATGTTATCACGATTAAAGGAAAACATGACAATAAAAAACTAAAGATGGCATTTGTCTTAAGAGGTGCCACATATCTTACAACTAATAAAGAACAATCACAATCTTGTGCTAATATTGTTATGCATTCTCATGCCAAGATAATGCTTAAAGGTCATGTGCTTTCTATTCTCGAGATAGATCAACATAAAGACAAACCTATTGCTGGCCCATCTGGAAAAGGTACAAAAATTGCAATATCTTCCACAGCTGCCAAGTATAGTATTCTTGACCAATTGCAATGGACAAATGCTCAAAAAAAATCTTTAAATTTCTTAAAATCTTGCCTACTCATAGGAAGATTCTTGACAAAGCCCTAAATGAGGTAAGCATACCTCAAGATCTTGATATTGACAGGTTCTAATCTATGGTGGGTCACCTAACCTCACCTCACTATTTATCTTTTTCTAAAGAGGATGATAATTTATTGAGTCATCCTCATAATGAACCATTGTACATTGAAGTTATGATACATCAAAAGCATGTTCGTCGCATGCTCATTGTCAATGGAGCAGGTCTAAACATCTATTCTGCTACTTTTCTCAAGCAATTGGGTTATTCTAAAGAGTATATTGATCCTCATCACAAAATAACCATCAAGGAATATGGTGAAGTCAAGCATAAATCCCTAGATCTTGTCACGTTGCCTCTTCAAGTTGCTCCAGTAGAAAGAGATGTCACTTGTCAAGTCCTTGACATTCCATTAGCGTACAATATTTTGTTAGGGAGACCATGGATATATGAAATGAAAGTTGTGCCTTCAACTTACCATCAATAAGTCAAGTTACCATACCTACTAATACTAGTTACACTTGTAACATGATAAAATTTGTTGAAAGCTTTGTACCTGCTAATAGGGAATCTATGAATCATCATGTTGATAAGCTAAAAGAGATGGAGAAGTCACTCAAGTTGACAGAAACTAAGATGGGTGAATATCGCATTGAACCTATTCTATCTTTGACATCTCTTCCTGAGTCTCCCTATTATTATGGGAGACCATCTGAAGTGAAGAGACCTTTTGTGCTATCACCTTAGACTAATTTCAATGGTACCTTTGTCAAAGCTATTGTACTTCTGGAAGAGGAAGATGAAGATAGAATTATCACAACATGGATATATAGAGAGGAAACTCCAGCTGATCTCATAGAACAGTCTCATGAGATTACTCCTGAAAAATATGGTCCAAGTCTTAAGCTCATGAAATGCTTTGGTTATAAAGGAAATGGTCCAATTGGACATAACAAAAATGGTTTGATTGATCCTATCACAGTAATATCTAGATGGTCTCGAGACACAATAGGTCTTTGTTTCAAGAAGATTCCCTCCATCTAGGGATTAATAAATTCATACTAGAATCTGAAAGTTTGTCAAAACATGAGTCGCAAATTGAGTCAGATAATCATGAGGATGACTCTGATGATGAGGATACTTATGGAAGAGGAAGACAAAGATAGAGTCATCACAACACAGATATATAGAGAGCAAACTCCAGCTAATCTCATAAAACAGTCTCATGAGATTACTCCCAAAAAGTATGGTCCAGGTCTTAAGCTCATGAAATGCTTTGGTTATAAAGGAAATGTTCCAATTGGAACAAAAATGGTTTGATTGATCCTATCACAGTAATATCTAGACGGTCTCAGGACACAATAGGTCTTTGTTTCAAGAAGATTCCCTTCCATCTAGGGATAAATAAATTCATACTAGAATCTGAAAGTTTGTCTGAACATGAGTCACAAACTAAGTCAAATAATCATGAGGATGACTCTGATGATGAGGATACTTATCCTTATCCAATTCCTTTTGATCTTGCTAATTTCTTTGTAGAACTAAATGACTTTGTACCACGTGTTAGCATTGTGGATGTTAATAGTAATTCTTCTAAAAATGCTATTCAACCTCCCTATCTTCATCAGGAACAAGGAGATTCTAGTCATACTGTAGTTGTTGAATGACTTTGTAAAAATCAAGATGATAATCAAAGTGGAGATTAGATTCCCATCACTATTAGGAAATTCTATAGTGTGTCTCTATGTAGCACAGATTCTCAAGAGTATGAATTTGATTCTCTCTCAAAAGCAACTATAGGCAAGGATGTAGATCAAGTTCACATATATGAAAATTATCTTGAAATAGGTGGACCATCTAAGGTTAGGTTAGATGAGTCTCATCCTACTAGTGTCAACAAGTTTTTGATTAATGTCATTCGAACTCAAAGGAATTTGAACACACTTTTGGATGAAATCACTCTAGATCTTGAATTACTTGTTCAAGAAATTGATGACTATACCATGAATGCCATCAAACCTGCCACATCTCTCTCACTCACCTATCCTGATCACATAGACTAGAATTCCAATATATCCAGTGAAGTCCTTGCATTCCAGAATGATTATTCTCTTGCCTGGTATCTAAGCGTTGTTGAACTAGTAACATCTTCCACCAGTGAATAGAGCATCAATATGACTAAAGCTAACATCCAATATCTTAGCCACACAATAAAGAAGAAAAGAAATAGAAGGTCTGATGGTGAAAACTACATTGTGGTAGTATCGAAACCCAAAATAGTAAAAAATAAAAGACATATCCAAATGTGAAAACCTCTCTGAGGCACCTAAGGATGAGATATTTGATGCACTTCTTAGTCATTTTTAGGAAAGATCATCAGTTTTGATAGAGCCAACACAACCAATCAACTTGGGAATAGAGGAAGAGCCTCATATGATAACATTGCACAACCTTTATCTGCTAAAGAAAAAGAGGAATTTATTGCCTTCTTCCAAGAGAAAAAGATTAATTTTGCATGGACCTACTCAAATATGCCATGTTTAGATCTTGATCTCATAATGCATCATTTATCTATTGCACTAGGAGTAAAACTAGTCAAACAAAAGCTCAAGAAGATGCATCCTCATGTAGCGTTACTTTTTAAAGCTAAACAAGAAAAACTTCTCAAAGTTGGTTTCATCTGTGCTATTGATTATGTTGAATGGATCTCCAACATTGTTCTAGTCTCCAAACATGAAAAATCAATATGAGTTTGTACAAACTTTTGAGATCTAAAATTAGCATGTCCAAAGGATGATTTTCCACTCCCCAACATTGATATTATAGTGGATATGATAGAAGAATATTAAATGTATCCACTCATGGATGGTTTTTCTGGCTATAATCAGATTAAAATTGCATCGAAAGACTAGGAGAAAACTACTTTCACTTGTGCATGGGGAACCTTCCGTTGGAATGTGATGCTATTTGGTCTAAAAAATGCTTGTGCCATGTATCAAAGTGTAAATACAACAATCTTGCATGATCTGATGCATAAGATGATGGACGACTATGTCGATGATACCTTGGTCAAGAGTACACAATGCAACACTCATTTGCAAGATTTGGGTCCTATCCTAGATTGTATGGAGAAGTTTAGTCTCTCATTAAACCCCAAGAAATGTGCATTTTTTGTAACTTATGAGAAGTTACTTGGCTATATTGTCTCTGCAAAAGGAATTGAGGTGGATTCAGAGAAAGTTTAAGCAATAATGGAAATGCCTCCACCCTGTAATATTAGTCAAATGAGAGGCTTGCAAGGAATACTTCAATCCATTTGCAGATTCATTTCATAGCTGGTAGATAGGTCATATCCCTTCACTAAGATGCTACATAAAGGTGTCAAATATAACTACAACAAAGATTGTGATCAGAATTTAATGTAGATAAAACAATATCTTGCTAATCCACCGATCTTGATGCCTCCCATTTTTGGGAAGTCTCTCATTTTGTATATCTTAGCAACAAAGTCATCTCTTGGTATCTTGCTAACTTAGGAAGACAATGATAACAAGGAATGAGTTATCTATTATCTCAGTCGCATGTTGATTTCTTATGAAATGAACTATAGCATCATTGAAAAAGCCTACTTAGCAGTCATCTTTGCTTCTCAAAAGTTGAGACACTACATGCTCGCTCACACTACGTGATTGGTTGCCAAAATTGATCCATTGAAGTGTTGGAATGTCTTAATGGGAAGAGTGCTTTTGAGAGGGGGGGGTGAATTAGAAGTACTGGCCTTTTCTTATTTTTAAATCCTTAATAACACATAACTGAAATTAACATACATGCATATAAACATTAAACAAACATGTATCACCACATAACACTTGAGATTTTGGTGACCCACAAACCCTCCAAGAATAAGAAGGTAAAACTAGGGTGGGGATGATACCCACAAAATTACTGCAACAATTGATTTCAACCACTTCTGATGGTTTGCCCTGTTAAAGGTCTACCCTGTTAAAGGCTACAACACACTATTAAATGTGACCCTGTTAAAGGATTTCTACACCCTGTTAGGAGTGTGCCCTATTAGAGGACTTAAGAACATTCAACTTAGAATGCCACCTTGTTAAAGAATTTACATAGAGCTGTTAAACCCACCTAACTCAATAGGATTTCCAAATTCCTAATATAATTGTGAGAGAGTATTAGAATAATACACCTGATCTAATGCAATCTCTAATGCTGATCTCAGGCTCTTGATCTAATCTTCTATCACTGATCTCTACTAGATCTGATCTGCTAATTGTGTTCCTTGTTCTGTTCTAATCAACTAGATGTGTAAATGTCATCCTTTCCACTAAATCTTTGACACCAATGTTCTGCAACAATCTTAATAACAGGCTTTGCTTTTCCTTCTTCTTTCTGCACTTCTCTGTTCAATGGCATCAAGACTCCCTATAAAGATTAGTGGTTCATTATGCATCCTTCATTCAAGTGTTCCCACTCAAACCCTTGAAATTCACCTATTGGCTACATGCAGTCTCAAAATTTTTGATTGGTTGCATGCAGTCTCCAATTTTTTGATTGGCTGCATGAAGATTGCATAGGTGGTTGGGAGGATTTGATCTTATCCTTTTATCTTGTCATGAGTCACACATAATCATTTTACATCTTGGCTTGCGATTGCATAAACTTTCATGCTGATCCTACATTGCTTCGCACATGAAGTAATACCGATGCTCAGCACCATCTATTCTAGATTGCTCGGCATCCACTGTGTTTGTGCGTTACTCGGCACCTATAGAAATATTGTGTTACACGACACCTATAGAATTCCTATGTTACTCAGCACCTATTAACTTCTTGCATTACTTGGCACCTACTATCTTCTGATCTACTCGGCACTATCTGTAACTCGGCATGTGTTAGAGTTCTGGCTCAACGTCCATTGTATACTCGACATGTATAATGAAGATGGCTAAGTGTGTTGACACTTATTTGTCAATCTTATTTATTTGATCAACAATCTCCCCCTTTGACATGAGTGTCAAAAACACTTAACTAATTATTCATGATCTAATCCTTGTGTGTCCATTCTTCACTTGCTTAATTCACATAAAAAATTTCAAAAAGACGTTGTAAACAATCAATATATCTTATGACTCCCCCCGAGTTGATTATGCCTTATCATGTCATGAATTCTGATATTTTGTGCCATTGTGCTTGATGTTCTCTGTTTCTGTCTTGTTCTTGCCTTCTGATCCTGTTATCTCCTTATCTTCTTGCTATATCCATTTCTCCTCCTGCATTATATCTCCTGCTTAGAATATTATCTCCTACATTATCTCCCCCTTTTTGACACTGATGTCAAAGGGTTCTAAAGAGTAATGCCCTGCTTGGCCAAAAATGTTTTATTAACCTCAAGGAGTATTTTGAGAGCTGCATCCCAGTTATTTAGTGCAATATCCAATGACTTGTGTTGGATTCCAAGCTCTACTACTAGATCTACAAGTCCTTCATGTGTAGAAATATTTGGATCCTTCTTGAGGACTATTTCAGCATACATTTTCTCCTTGTGTAATACCTCTCAGTGAGGAGTAATTGAGGCTTGTATTTGCATCAGCTTTTCTTTAATAGTGGCCTCTTCTGCTGATAATGCAGCTAATTCCCTCTGAGTGTGAAGCGTTTGACTAAAATGCTTCTCACTATGTGCAGGATTTGAGGGTAGTTGCATACTAGAGAGCTTTAGTTTGCTCTCAAGGTTCAGAATTTAAGAATTTATTTCTTGTGTGAACCTAGAAAAATCACACAATTTGCTGTAACGGGAAAAGATGTTCCCTAGTATAGTCTTTACCTTATCCAATTTCTTGGCTAGGTCAACCTATCCCAAAATGATTCCATTAGCTATCTTTTGGTTGACCTTGCCTAAAAACTTCTTTTTTGACCATTCCATGAGTTTTACATTTGCATCATGGTCTTCATTATTTACTTGGTCAACTATATTAGATAGTTGCTCAAGGACTGGCCTGCTTGAATCTGGAGGTTGCAGACTAAAGGCATCCATGAATATATCTTTGATCTCATTCATTGCCTGCTTGTATTTGTATTCCTTCCTCATTACCTCTTGCCTCCTTCTCTTGTCCAATGCACTTTGTATCTCATTCATCTTTTCCTCAGTTAAAGTGCTTGAATCATAATAGGATATTTGAATTTCTTCATCAAGCTCAAGAATACCATAATGAATGGTTCTGGCTACCCTAGTAGAACTTGAGCCTGGTGTCCTGACTTGTAAGGTCAACATGTCAGTACTCGGCTTCTGAACAGGTTTGGTAGGAGTACCTGTTTTTGGCAATTCAACTAAAGTTTGTATTGCAGACTCCTCCTTATCATGTGTTTCTTCGTTATCCTCTTCTTGTGCCACTGGGGGTGCACTTGCTATCTGTACTATTATAATTGTATCTGCCCTTGTTGTTGCACTCGGCTCCTGATGAGCTTGCATGGCTATTCTTGGTGGTAATGGAGATGGTAGAAATGAAAGTCTAGTAATTTGAGTTATTTGAGGTGGTTCTTGTGGTGACACCTCACCTTCTTTGAGTTTATCTACTGACTTTTGGAGCTGATCTACACTGACCAATATGGGACTTGTACACAATTGTGCTTGAAGAGTTGTTTGGTCAAGGATCTTAATTAGATTCTCTATAGTTAATGGGTTGATGTTTTTACATGAGGTGTCAACAAAATCCTTAATCTTTATGATTTCTATAGGTGTGGTAGTAGAGTGAGGAGGACTAGGAGGTGGTAGTTGTGTGTCTTGCACACTTTGGCCTTACTGCCCATTAGTACCCTTGTCTTCATCTTTTCCTTCCTCCTCTTTTTCTTCCTTGTTTTCCTCTTCTTCAACCTTTTTCTCTACTTCTATCTTCTCTTCTCTCCTCTTTCTTCTCTCTTTTGGCTTAGAAGTAGCTTCTTCTTTGTATTCTTCTTCAAGGACATCTTCAGTTTTCTTATATAAATTCTTCCACGATCTTGTGGTTCTCTGTACAACTTCTTCTATTTTATTCTAAAGTATGGAAAATGCCCTATACTCAAGTGTAAAACTTTTATTATGCCTTTTGACTGCTTTAGTTATCTATTCCCTTGTCAAATTAGATAGTATGTTTGCTAGGGTTGATTCTCTCATCTCCTTCTCCATTTTTAAACAAAAATGCCATCTGTCCTCTACAATTTTAGACAATTCTTTTGACAATTGTCCATCTAGTTCAAGATGTGTATACTTGAACTGTGCCATCATTGCATAGATTGATTCTTCTATTCTATTTTGTTCCTCTTTAGTGAACTTATTGAAATCAATATTTTCCATGTCACTTAAGTCTCCATTCCTAATCTTTTTAGATAATATATCAACTGAAGACTTAGGAGGATGACTTACCTTTTCAGTTTGATCTTCCTCATCAGTATTAGGTTGAGCCACATATCTTTTCCTTTTTCTTGGCTCTTCCTATGCCTTCTTTGTAGCTTCCTCTTTGGCTTTTTGTGTGGAGGCCCTTGTTGTAGCTTTAGTTTTTGGCTTCTTAGGTGTTGGCATGGCAACTTTCTTTGGTTTAGGCTGAGGAGCAGGAGGTGTCTTTGCCTTCCTTTTGATGACCTTGCCTTTGATGGGTGCTTCCTTGGCTTCTTCTTCCTCAACATCCTCATCTTTGTCTTCACTTTGGCCTTGTGTCAATTCAAGTGGCCCTTGTTTTGGTTCACCTTCATCTTTATCATTATTACCTTCCTCTTCATCTTCACTTATTTCTTCTATTTCTCCTGCTGCACTTGTTTCTTCAACACCAAATTTCTTTTTTATTTTCTTTACTAGCTTGTCCTTCTTCTTGACTATTGTGGCTGTCTTGAGTTCTGTAACAACTCTTGATCTGACAGTGTCATAAGTTCCAAATGCCTTTGCAATTTTATCCATTTCCTCTGCAAGTAATGTTGTAATAGCTGCAGAAGCTTGATCAACATCAAGCTCATATCCCAATGGTCTAAGCCATCTTACTCTTGGAAGGAATGCTTGGATGTAGGTGTAATCAATATCAATTAGAAAGCATATGTCATTCTCATGTTTTTCTACCAATGAAATTGGTATCCTCATTCTCCTTTTCATTGCATTCTTGAAATCATCAAAATAGGTAGTCATTTGATCATCAAAGCTATCTCCCATTTGTGCAATATAATCATTTATTTGATCAAAAATTGTTTTATTCTAACTCCAGTTGACTTTTCCAAATGAAGGAAATTCCTTCATCACATAAAAGAACATGCATACCAACACTGACCCAAATTTGCATTGTGTTCCCTTAGACTTTCTGATTGCTCCAAGATTTTCATTTATCTGTTGCAACATGAGCTCTGCAAGGTCATAGGTGTGGTATTTCTTTACAAGCTTATATGCCACATCCACTACAATGCAGGGTACACTATTCAACCTACTGGATTGATAAAACTTATGTGATATGATCCTTACAACAAATTCTAGAAAGGGATCAATTATGGTGTCTATGGTCATGCCTCTATTGTTCCACTTTGCTCCTATGTTTTTCTCAATTGTTTCCTTCTTATCACTTCTAAGTGTCTTTGGCCGATCTAGGGTTGGAAAACCTATGACCCTATGAACCATCTTCTTAGTAATTTTAACTAGTCCTTTCTCTAACCAGAATGATCCATCATGGATTCTGCTAAGTACTATGCGTATCCACTCAATTTTGAATACGATTGGAAAAACTAGGGCTTTGGTTAAACCCTTCTTTTCTACAATTGAAAATTCATCTTTCAATATTCCATTGTCACAAAGTTTATCATAGGCGTTGAAGATTTCCAAGTCTCCTATGGCTCCAATCTTGCAGTTATAACACTTTCGCACATCCTAAACCATAACAACTTTTTTGGGATCATAGATAATGCACCTGCGAGATCATTTTTGTATGCTACCTCTGGTATGGGCCTAAAATCAAGTTGTTTAACCTCATTACTAATAAGTTGAATCTCATGGATTTCCTTCCCTTTGGTGAACTTTGAACTAGACACCATTTTAAACCGAACTAGGGTTTGACATTTAAAGTAAACTTCACAAACTGTACAACTCGGCACCTAAAGGAAATACCTGGTTAAATGCTTGAAATCACTTGGGTTGATCTTGAATCACTGCAAATCGCTGGTTGAATACTTGAAAATTGCTCAGTCGTGCTCTTGGTAATCGCTCTTCATTTGAATAGCTCAAAATGAATCGATTTTCACCTTTAAGCAACTCAAAAACCTTACATTTAATGCATTTTGTACCTTCACTTGTCACTCAACTTCCAAAGGTTTTCAACTTGGCATCCATTCCATTTTACTCGGCAGCCATTCTCACTTGGCATCCACTAACTTTGTTAATAACTCAGAAACCACTGCATTTTTACTCAGCTTCCATTAATCTTCTTGACTCGGCATCCAAAGTAGTTTCACTAGGCAACCAAAGACAGCTCGGCATCATCATTCAAATTTTGTCTTGCCATCTTAACTCATGTAGATTTATACTTTGCAGTGCTTCTTCTTTGTTTAGGGCTAATGTATGATACTTCCTTATATGTATCAACCCCATAGGTTCATTTTGTGATTAGTTGGATGAGATATGATCACTTGACCTCTTGGGTGAAGTGACTCTTCCATTGGATGTACTTGATCCATCTTTTTTCTGCCATGTCTTCTTCATGTTTGTTCTAATGTGTTCCTCATCAATCTTTTCTTTGCCCTTATTTACTTTAGTCTTGGGTGCTTTGGCCTTTGTTGGACAATTCCTGTTGACATGTCCAATTTTCAAGCAACTGAAACAAGTAGTTTGGTTCAACCATCTTTTATAGTTCCCCTTGAAATGTGTTCTAATACAATTCTAGGGTATATGTCCATACTCTTGACAATAGTGACAACTTTGCCTTGTATTGTAGTCCCAATTGTAATGGTGTACATAGTTGTCCCTCCTTACATGTTGATTTGGTGTCCACATAGGCTTTGATCTACACTCAAAGGCTCTATGTCCATACTTCTTGCAATTGTGGCAATGTCCATCAAATCTTTGTGTCCTTGTGACTTTAGACCTGCAGTCTTGTGTTATATGACCTTGCATGTTGCACTTGTGACAGTAACCCTTTCTTTTGGGTGTGTTTGGCTAATTGATCCTTCTACTCCTGCAAACATTACCAATATGCACCTTTTTATTACAGTAATGACAAGTGGGTTTAGGATCCTTACTTTTTTCACTTCTTTGCTTAGCACTCTTTGATATTCACCAACTTCAGTGCTGGTATATCCAAGTCCTGATGTATCATGGGCCGATCTTGGGGATTTCAACATCTGTTCAAAGTACTTGATAGCTTCACTTGACTTGTTGAGATTCTCTACTATTTTTTTTTCTCTCTTCAATTCATTCTACAGTTTTTCATTCTACATCCTCAAAGTAGAGATCTCAATATCTTTCATATTGAGTCCATGATGAAGATTCATCAGTTGGCCAAGTATATCTATTTACATGTTTGAGATCCTTGTTAATTCAGTATATTTTTCTTCAAGTTTGTTTGCAAGATTTATTTTGTCATCTTCCATCATGACTCTATCCTCAACTACTTAGTGATTTCACAAAGCATCATGGCCTATGATTCATGCTACAACTTAAGAGTTCTTATCTCTTTTGCTTGAACTCTGTTTTTCTCCATCAGTTCTGCTATTGCTATATCAAATTCTTTAGAATCTCCTTTGGCAAATACTTGTGTGGTGTCAATCTCCTTGTAGTGAATATCATTTTTGACTATAGCTATTTCCTTCCTTCTTTTTAAGGATTTTCTTAATTCCTCTCTAGCTTCCTCTACCTTGTGTAGAGCGAGATGCACATCTATTACCTGGTTCTCAATGATCTTCCCAAGTTTGAAGACTTCCATCTTTAGATCTTTTCCTCCAAGCTATTAAGCTTCTTCTTAAGAGAACTTGGCTCTGATACCAATTGTTGGAATGTCTTAATGGGAAGAGTGCTTCTGAGAGGGGGGGGTGAATAAAAAGTACTGGCCTTTTCTTATTTTTAAATACTTAATAACACATAACTGAAATTAACATGCATGCATATAAACATTAAACAAACATGCATCACCATATAACACTTGAGATTTTGGTGACCCACAAACCCTCCAGGAATAAGAAGGTAAAACTGGGGTGGGGATGATACCCACAAAATTACTGTAGCAATTGATTTCAACCACTTATGATGGTTTTCCCTATTAAAGGCTACAACACACTATTAAATGTGACCCTGTTAAAGGATTTCTACACCCTGTTAGGAGTGTGCCCTGTTAGAGGACTTAAGAACATTCAACTTAGAATGCCACCCTATTAAAGGATTTATATAGAGCTATTAAACCCACCTAACTCAATAGGATTTCCAAATTCCTAATACAATTATGAGAGAGTATTAGAATAATACACCTGATCTAATGCAATCTCTAATGCTGATCTCAGGCTCTTGATCTACTCTTCTATCACTGATCTTTGCTAGATCTGATATGTTGATTGTGTTCCTTGTTCTATTCTGATCAACTAGATGTGTAAATGTTGTCTTTTCCACTAAATCCTTGACACCAATGTTTTGCAACGACCTTAATAATAGGCTCTACTTTTCCTTCTTCTTTCCACACTTCTCTGTTCAATGGTGCCAAGACTCCCTTATAAAGATTAGTGGTTCATTATGCATCCTTGATTCAAGTGTTCCCGCTCAAACCCTTGAAATTCACCTATTCGCTACATGCAGCCTTGAATTTTCTGATTGGCTGCATGCAATCTCCAATTTTCTAATTGGCTGCATGAAGATTGCATAGGTTGTTGGGAGGATTTGATCTTATCCTTTTATCCTGTCATGAGTCATGCATAACCATTTTACATCTTGGCTTGCGATTGCACAAACTTTCATGTTGATCTTGCATTGCTTGGCACATGAAGTAATACTGATGCTCGACACCATCTATTCTGGATTGCTTGGCATCCACTGTGTTTTTGCATTACTCGACACCTGTTAGAATATTGTTCTACTCGACACCTATAGAATTCCTGTGTTACTTGGCACCTATTAACTTCCTTTGTTACTCGGCACCTACTGTCTTCTGATCTACTCGACACTATCTTTAACTCGGCATGTGTTAGAATTCTGGCTTGGCTTCCATTGTATACTCGACATGTATAGTGAAGATGGTTAAGTGTGTTGACACTAATTTGTCAATCTTATTTATTTGATCAACATGAAGTACTTACTTAGTAAGGCAGCTCTAATAGGAAGGTTAGCTAAGTGGGTCATGATACTAAGTGAGTTTGATATCACATATGTTGAGAGAAAGGCTATCAAAAGATAGGCAATTATTGATCAATTAGCAGAAGCACTTATGAAAAGTCATATACCACTAAATATTGAATTCCCTGATGAATCTATTTTAAATCTAACACATCAAAATTGGGTGACGTTCTTTGATTTTTCCTTCACACAACAAGGATTTGGTGTTGGGCTCTTATTCATTATACCATAGAAGTATTCATTGCCAAAAGTGTACAAGATTATATTCCCTTGTACAAACAATATTGTAGAATATGAAGCCTTAATCAATGACATGAAGATTGCAGTTGAATGGAGAGTAGATGAATTGAATATCTTTGGTGATTCATAGCTCATAATCAATCAGGTCGATGTGTGTCAGACAAAAGATGAGAAGTTGATACCTTGTAAACAAATGGTGGACAATCTAAAGAAATACTTTCCTCGTGTCACTTTTCAACAAATTCCTTGAGCAGACAGCAAAGCAACTGATGCAATGGCTACTCTCATTTCCATGCTACAGATGCCTATGAATGATTTTTGACATGAATTCCTAGTGGAGACGTTACTTTTCCCTACTTATTATTCACCTGAATCTTGAATGATCTATTCTATTATAGGATGTGACTCATCCCACTACCATCATATCTACTCTTACCTACATGACCAAATAATTCTAGACAATCTAACTCGGAACAAAAAAATGTCACCTAATCCCCAGTGCATCACAGTATGTTATTATTATTGATGACTTTAGGAGAGGTCTTGATGGAAAACTCCTTAGGTGTCTAGAACCTGATAAGTCCAAACACGCATTAATCAATGTACAAGAAGGCATTTATAGATCTCACTCTAATGGCTTGACACTAGCTCGTAAACATATCAGAGATGGTTATTATTGGCCAAATATGGAGCAAGAGACAATTAAATATGCCAAGTCCTATAAACAATGTCAACTCCATGGAAATTTGATTCATTCTCCAGCCAGGGAACTAATTCCATCTATCACACTTTATCCATTTCAACAATGGGCCTTTGATCTAGTGGGTTAGATTCATTTGTATTCTTCAAATAGACACAAGTTCATTATCACAACTACAAACTACTTCACTAAATGTGTGGAAGTGGTCCCTCTTTTTGTAGCAAATAAAAAAATTGTAGCTCTGTTCATTCTTAACTACATCATATGCAGGTATGGTGTACCATCCTCCATCATTACTAACAATGGGGGATAGCTTAAAAACAAGGATCTTAAAGAGTTGTGCTCAAGGTTTAGAATCAAGTAGCATTGGTCTTCTATTTATTACCCCCAGGGTAATGGTCAAGTGGAAGCATCCAACAAGGCTATCTTTAAGATCTTACATCACACAGTTAACAAATCTAGAAGGGACTGGCACCTTCATATTAATCTAGCTTTATGGGCTTATAGAACAAGCATCCAAACTCCAACATGAACAACACCCTTTTCTTTGGTGTGTGGAGTAGATGTTGTGCTTCCTATTGAGGTCAAGATTCCTGCTTTCAGAACCTCCATGAAAGGCCTCATTATTGATGATGATTATAGAATATCTCAACTTCAATAGCTAAAATTTATAGATGAACATTGACAAGTGGCATGCAATCATCTCCAAGATTATCAGCAGTGTATGTCTAGAAGCTACAGTAAGAAATTCAAGCCAGGTGACTTCCAACTAGGTGATCTTGTTCTAAGGGAAAATCCTAAGAATCAACAACAATAGATATAGAAAGGGAAGTTTGAACATAACTGGCTTGGTCCATACATAGTTACTGTAGTGTTTGGATATGGTTCTTATCAACTTTCAACAACTGAGGGAGAAGCGCTCAAGGAGTTGATCAACACTCTCCATCTGAAGTGGTTCTACAGTTGATATGCTTTCACAAGCTCTTTGTACATACTTAAAAGTCCTGAAAAAATCATTATCTTGGTGAAAACCTAGCAATGGGCACCTTGGTAATACCAAAAAAAAGTGAAAAATACAAAAAAGAACAAAAAATTTGAAAAAGAAGAAAAGTGTTATTGATGAAAACCAGGAAAATATGTGTCATGGTATCAAAAATAGAATATCTTCCAAGAAGGTGACCTAGTAAACAGGCGCCTCTTGTTTGAAATGCTACATCTTGCAACGCATCTTCTGGCTCTTGTATAGTTTCTTTCTTGCTTTAGTTTTTTGCTTTCACTCATGCATCCATGGATTGAATCTTTTCATAGTCTTGAGGGAAACACCCTATGGTCTTCTAGAACATCTCTTTAGCATCAATCACCAGTTGTTCTAACTACCTATGTCTATTGTCACTTGCTTCACTATAGAGATTCCTCTCACGAAAGATCTCTTAGAGCTTTAGTCACTAGTTGTTCTAACTGTGTCTGCTTACTATCGCTTGCTTCACTATAGAGATTCCTCTCATGGAAGATCTCTTAAAGCTTTAGTCACCAGTTGTTCTTACTATGTCTGCCTACTATTGCTTGCTTTACTATAGAGATTCCTCTCGAAGATCTCTTTTGCTTTAGTCACCAGTTGTTCTAACTATGTCTACCTATTGTCGCTTAGTTCCTACTAAGATTCTTCTCACTCAAGATTTCTCTATGATGTCAATTGTCAATTTTCCTAACTGAGTCTATCTATTGTCATCATCATATTGAAGAGATTTCTTACACATATATTCTAAACATCAACACTTGACATCAATCCTATAATATTGACACTCAAATGAAAACATTGATATTGTTTGAGTTATACTGAGCTTTTCTTTGCTTGTTTTGTTTTCACTTTATCATTTCCCTTTGAGAAACTCGAGGGTGTCTCTTTTGACTAGAGAAGCAAGGACTGGGGGCATAATATTTTCTTTTCTTTTTTGTTTGATGGTTTAGTTCCAATGGTCTGAAGCATCCGTATAAAAGGGGTGTCTTCTATAAGAGCCTCTATCTTGTATTATATGATCATGTGTATCTCAACTCATTTTATATACACTCTTCACTGAGGTTGGTTCCTTTCCTTGCTTGTATGAATGAATTCTCTATGCTATAGGAAATATTGATACTCGTCCTACTAAGTGAACATACAGGTTGCTGCAAGTATACTTAACACAATTTTGTCTCAAGTTACAAATGCAAGGGTCATTGCAAACAAAACCTTTAATAAATACTTAGCATAAGAAGAATATCTCATGAGTCTAGTGTGTTTTCACACAAGAAACATTTTGGTCATCCTAGCATTTATGCTCTTATGCTTATGTTGGCTTGCTACATTAAAAGGGACAAATGTTTTGGTCATTTTAGCTTCTCATGCCTTAATGCTTACATTTAATCCTGACAAAACTGAGACATATGTCATATTCATATTGTCATGATTGTAATGTCAATGTGAATTGTATGACATTTGTGGTCTAACTAAACACTCAATGATGATAATTCTATGAGTTTAGTAATTAGACCTAGGGTTGCATCTAGCATAGGGTTACATTGCATACTTCACTTACATAAGGGTATAGTTCGATTACTTCTTTACTTAAATCTTTCAATGTGAGAGGTTGTTGGTTTCTTCAAAGTATCATGTTTCTTCACGACTACACAAGCATTCGGCTCCTTGGTTCATCCTCTTGACTTTCATAGGATACCTGTCACTAATAACAAAATTGAAACCTAAATGAGATGTTAGTTTATTCACATTTTGCATTTCATATACATATTTCCGTATTCATCTCATCTATTCTACATCCATACATCATATCATTTTGCATTCAATCAATCATATCACTAAACATCTCATATATGACAAACTATAAGAGAAAAAGTGACATATGCAAAGATGCTCAAATCAAAAGATCTCATATACATAAATCACTCCAATGGAGTCAACTGTACATTGATACAAAACTGAGTGCTACTTGAGCACAATCGATCTCAAAATGATACAAAATGGTGCTGGCACACCAATTGATACATAGCTAGAACAAAATTAGAAGAGAAGAATAGCTAACTTGGTGCATCTTCTTCACCCTCGGGAGGAGGAGGAGGAGGAGGAGGAACATTTGCTCTAGTCAAAGGATGTGCACCTCCTGACTCTCTCACATACTCAGAGAATCATGGCACCTACTATGATGCATTCAGAACAACCCTAGCATACACAACATAATAGTAAGCTACTCTCACTGACTATAGTTGAGCCTCATCTTGGTGTTGCTCCATTTGCTCTCGTAGCTCGTGGTTCTCCTGCTCTCACTCTGCTAATTGGGTGTCTCTCACTGCAAGCTAGATCTGCAGATCTCCCAACTATCATTGTGTTGCTCTCAACCTATCTCTGGCTCTCCTTAAGGCATCTTGTGTTTGTTCCAAGATATCTCCACTTAGTGGCTCAGAAGTAGGCTGATCCTGCACCTCCTCATCGCCACTCCAAGATTGGCTCACTAAGTTGGTTGCTCCTCTACATGTGGCCTCTGTATATCTCCATCAATGGCATCCAAAGTACCCATCTTGCCTCAAACATGTCTATGCCTAGACCCACTACCACCACCACCTGGATCCTCTCCCATCTGATAAGGAGGGATATGTCTTTGTGTTGTGCACTGCCTAGGTCTCTCCTATTGTGGTTGTTGTGATTGCTACTTTAGTGCTTGCACTAGCTGTACAAGTACTATGATCCCCACTAGACATGTGAATTGAGGTAAGGGATGACTCAAAAAATGCTCCTTATATGTAGGAGTCATCCCCCCATCTATAACTATAGGCATGTAATCCCACCACGTTAGTACGAGGGAGTGCACATCAATCATAGACCTCCCTGGGTCTAATCGAATAGACCACCCCTTCTCCACCTCTAACGCAAAGCAGGCATAAGTATAATACTCCTATGATATGTCCTATGGTTGATCATACTACTGCCACACACATGTCAATGGGAATCTCTCGATCACCTAGATCAAGCCACCAATCAGTGGTAAAGAAGCAAACATATGGCTAAGCTCCACTCAAGTGTCATCCCACACATCTATCGCTCTCCATGGCCACCATACTACTGTTATCAAATCATCAAGATGACCTCTCCACTGCTCAATCTTACCCAAAATAGTATGGGTCATTTGTCCTTGGTATCTACATATGTAGGGCTCATGGTCCTACCTCATGTCAGCACAAATAGGCCTCTTAATGGGCAAGTGCTCCCATGGCCATACCTGAAGAACGTAAACTCTGCCTGCCATGGTCTTCTTCTCCTAATACACCACCTCATGCATCTCATGGTACATGTGGGCCAACATACACTGACTCCATCCAAACTGGGCTAGTTCCACCAACATCCTCTATAACATCTTACCCCAATCACACTCCAACCCGTGTTGACCTTTATCAGACATCAGAAAGTAGCTCAGGAATATACCAAGTATTGCTACCAATCTATGAGTGGGACCATACATTTGCATTAACTCCTCCCATGTGATGGCTTTGCCCATGATGAGATCCTCCTGGAAGATGGCCTTAGTACCAATGTACCTGGTCTTGCCTAAGTATCATACTCAACTCACAGCCCATGGAAGGGTATTCGTAGAATCTTGTATATGTCCTCAAGGGTGATAGTCATCTTTCCAAGGGGCACTCATCTCTAAATGGAAATTCTCTACTAGTGTTTTGAGTAACCTGTGATTCACCCACAGATCAGGGATATCACATAAATGAGATAATTCGAGGGAATCAATATGTGCAAGCTCTATAGCATCTAACTAACAGATCAATGCCCCAATGGGAGGATAGTGTGATCTGAATGAGACATCTAGAAAGCTAACCTACAAACATGAAAACAACAAGAACATGAACAGTATCAGACATGTGAATCATCATACTATTTCTAAGTGCACTAAAACATACTGAATGCGTGCAAATATAACTGAAGAAAGTGTGAAATGACAATAGAAAAATCAAGTTTTTGACAAAAAATTCTTGCACGAAACACCATATTTTTGCATGATATTTCACTTTCTCACACGATATCTCACTTTCTCATACGAGATTTCACTTCTTCATGCGAGAAACTTCACTACAACAAGCAATAAAGAAATTACATCTAGGGTCTCTCACATGAGAGATGGGTACCTCCAGCATGAAGAAACCCAACACTCCACATGAAGAAGTACCCTCTTGGTACTTCCTTGTGCAAGGAAGCCTACAAACTTGTGCGAGGAATGAAGTTTTGCTCGTGTGAGAAATGAAGTTTCTGCATGAGACTCGATGGCAGTAAAGTTTAAAACATGAAAAAAAACATGAAAAAATTTATTGAAAAGTGTCAAATTTTAAATGTAAAGGAGGATATTTGAGTACTCACTGGAGGTTCATAGTTTGTCAGTTGACTATGTCATCTTGAGCGCTCAAATCAATGAGTATGCACTGGGACCACCATTTTCACTTCAGAGCTCCTTCTTCACAAAAGACAAAAAGCACTAATGATTTGAAAATGACCCTTTAGGCACTTATGGTTTTGTCCTAATTTTTCAAAGTGCTCCGATTGACATGAAAATCACCCCCTTGGCTAATTTAGCTATTCTGAATTCATTTTCGAGATTGAATTCAAAATCTGACACACTTAAATAGCTCAAATTCACAATCTAAATTTTTGGGACTGACATGATCAAATGCTTGTGCAATCCAATTTTCTAATACTTTGCGAATCTTGAAATATTGTTAAATCATATTTCTTCAAAATTTTCTAACTTTTTTCTAGAGAAGTCAACTCTAGTCAACTTTGGTCAACCAAAGTCAAACTTGGTATTTTGGGCCTCGAAATCATTCTGAATCAACTTCAAATTTTCTTCATGGTCCTCTAATCTAATCTACATGATTTTGAATCTTTAATTGTATATTTATCTTCGAATATACTGCTCTACATCATTGTTCTGGTGTTGCATTTTTCGATTTTGCTCCCAAGGGGGCAAGATGATTACATCATTGAATCTTTCAAAAATTGGCTTCAACTCAATATGAATATTATGTCCTAATCGCTAGGGGTATCTCATCACTTGGGGCATCTTTTTTCTCCCCAATCTAGCATCATATGTCATCTATCTCATCTTTTGATGAGTTGATCACACTTATAATAGTCCATATCATAGTTCAATGGATAGATATTGGGGCATTCTAACCCTAACACCTATGGATAAAGCCTTTTTCTAGGGATGATTCTATGACTCATGATTAGGTCTTGTTATCTTTTATGAATCAATATACAAAAATAGGGAGATATACAAAAATCAGAGAAGGAGATCTATTATTTCAGAGGGAGAAAATTAGCAAAGAGAATTAGAATGAAACAAAGGATATCGATCACTCATGTGAGTGAAATATTTTGGATTGTATGGTAATAAAGTTTGCTAAGCTATTGATAATATTGAGATGTAGAGATGTTGCCATCAATGTCAAAGAGGGATATTGTTGGAAACATACGATTGAAAAAATTGTTGTTTTGTCATTGATGTCAAATCTATTGACAAGACATATTGCTACCTATTCTAAATTTCATATCTATTTGATTGATGAAGAGGATCTAAGAAGTTTCTCATAATAATAGCACTGAGAGGAAAGGTTGAGTTATGAAAATGAAGCTACGATGGACATTTAATTAGTTAGATTTTGATGAGACAAAGTGATTGTTTATATCAAGTAAGTCAAGCCAAGCCGAGAAATAGAGTAAAAGGCTAAGGAATGTTGAGTGATGCTAGTGTCAACCGAGCCACAATTAGTACTAAGAAAATCTAGTGTTAATCGAGTGTTAGTATTGACCGAGCAAGATTATTGATGACAAGCCAGAAGATTTACAATGATCGAGTAATTCAATGATGACCGAGTGTTAGAATTTAGAGATTGCCAAAGTAACACTGCTGAGAATGAATTTGAGGAAATCATGAGATATAGTTGACTCGGTTGATTTCTTGGGAGATGTAAATTGTATTGAAGATAATATTGATGAGTTGTATCATTAAATTCAAGGCAAGGATTACATAAAGACTTAATAAAAAAATTCCAAATAAGTTTCTAGAGGAAGATCAAGAAGATGGATAGGTACAATGAATCATGTTGAACCTTATCGTAAACCCTAAGATCTATGATGATCGTGGAAAATAATAAAGCAAAAATTGCCTATTTAAAGAGGTATAGAGCCGAAAAAATTGAATAGTGCAGGTGCGAGTGTATGTAAGAGACGCACATAGAAGAAGGTTGATTAGAGATGCACGAGTGTGAGAGTGAATGTGGAGCTAAAGGAGATTGCTTACGCAGATGCTGATGTTGATAAGTTAATCTGAGTAGAAGGCTTAAGTGTTGATGAGAAGAGTGTAATACCCCTAAATTGGCACATTAGTGTGTTGAACCAATTTTGATCTATTGATCTTACCTAAAGTCCTATTGTACTAGGCAATTCTGATTTTGATAATCTCTACTTGACCTAAGTGTCAAATGCAGGAAATCATTAATCTGCATTAATCATGTACTTTATTTAATTCCTAAATATTGATTGAATTAGCTAAATTAAACCTATTGATTAAGTTTAATTTAATTACAAGTCCTAATAATTTGATTAAATTGAATTCACCCCTTTAGCTAATATACATGAGGAATTAAATATATTTGATGTAATTAAATACCCTCATTCTAATTATCAGATTTAATTATCCAATTAATTAGATTATTCATTTATGAGGTCATATTTAACATTTTTAAATCAAATATCTCCTATTATTCTCTCTTCAGTTCAGAATTGGAAATATTGAGTGGATTGGAATTAGAAAAGGAATTAAGCTAGTTAACTCCTTATCACACTCATAAATGATTGGTTAATTCTCTTTTCACAAAGGAATTTCCTATTCTAACTGAATCTCATCTTCAATCTCAAGCATTCATTCTATTTGATCTTGACCGTTGATTAAATTCTTGGATTCTATTTAAGAAACCTTTAGCTCCTCATTTTGATGGATGCACATGAATAGTATTGAACTAATGCCAAATTGTTTACTCAATCATTTGCATTCATAACTTTTATTGATTATTCAATCATTTCACATTGCTTTTTCAAATAGATTAAAAATGCATACATCTAGATTAATTGGCTTATTTTATTCTTAGATAAATATGCTCATCTATTTTAATCTTGCATTTCATATAAATTAACATCTTTCATACTAGTGGTCTAGTTGTTGATCTCTCAACTTTGAGAGTGGACAAAAAAATCCAATTAGTTAGAAGGCAACAGATCGATTTGTTGGATCATTTTGGATGAACAATCCCATGTTCATTTTGGGATGTTTCTAGCATGTAAGGATCATGTTAAAGTGTGTGGTTAATTTAGAGGCCCATGATTAGCATACACATTTCTGGCATCCACCATGGATTAGAGATGTACAAGTGTGAGAGTGAATGTGAAGCTAAACAAGATTGTTTACGCAAATGCTGATGTTGACAAGTGAATTTGAGTTAGAAGGCTTAATGTTGATGAGAAGAGAAGGTTGATTGCTTGAAGAGTTGTCAAGAAAATCAAGATCAGAGATGACAATGAAAGGCTTATTAGTAAGCCGACACATGAACTGAACATAGATTTGAACTTGCAAAGTGAGTTTTAATCATACAAATTGAAACCCCACTATTTTGTTTCTAATCATTGTAAAATAGTTTTGATTGGAATATTTTTAATAGAGGTTGACCTTATTCGCTTGGTTTTTCACCTTTTAAATTTTTATGTATTGCAGTGAAAATCCAGTTGATTATTTGAAGTTAGGGTTATGTGTTTTCAAAGTTTATTGGCCCTAAATTGAAGTCCTTAATGTCATTTCACCGTAGTCATGTTTGTCCCCTATGTCTTCAAAGATAGGGTTTCTTTTATTTTGAAGTAAAAAATTTGTGGGAGGTTTTAAGAGCCCTAAATACCTTGGAAAACATTATTTTATAAATTTTTGAGTAAGGTGTTTTCCTGAGCACCTTTTCCCTAGCCACCTTTTTATCTAACAGTGGTTTTTACCTTCATTTGATTCATTAGAGTTCTTCTAAAAAGCTCTTAACCTTGGTGTGGTTTATTTCCCAATCGCTAATCTTGAAAAGATCAAAAATAGGCACTTTGTTGCATTATGGAATTGAATAAACTTTAAGAAATATGGGGAAGCACCTTGTTGACATGTGGAGTTTCTAAGGTCATGTTTTTTGTGGGTCGTAAAGCTGGAAAAATGTTAGCACAACTGGAAAGGTGTCAGAACTAGTTGGCAGATTAACATCATTTCATTGGATGAGGTTGATGACTAGGTTTTGCATAAAGTAAATCTTGTGAAACCATTGATCTTACAAGGATTGACGATGGGTGCTTACCTAATTTTTTAAGATGGTCAAGTTTTAAAGAATGCGGGGAATCAACTTTATGACACATGACATGTCAAATAATGTTGAGGTAGATGGCATACCAAATATGTTATTCTAATTTGCTAAGATGTATTGCATGTTTGCCGAGGTGGATAATGAGTTGGCTCAATGGGCCTAGAAACTTAAAGCAAATACATTTACTATGTAAAATTCTCCTGATCATCGATCCTTTGGAGATCGACGATCAGCGCTTCCCTGTAGTTTGAAATTGAATGAACTTTAAAGAATGTGGGGAAGTGACTTGTTGACATATGGACATTTTTGAAAAAGGGGTAACACAGTCATTTTCTTTTAAAGCTAGGTCATCCGATTTGTGAAGATTGACGGTTGGATTTTAAATTCTATAGCACAATATGAAATATGATTGTTGGAAAATTAATTATGATCAATATTGTTTCTTATGAGACTAAAATTGCAATAAGGTTTTCGATCTTCCATTATTGAACACAAAAGTTGCAGAATTTTTAGAGAGCAAAAATTTTTAAAGTTCAAAGCGCATTTCTTGAGAGTACAAAGTTGTTACTAACGATTTTTTTAGAGAAAATAAATGATAAAATTGGGTAAGTATCTGAATTGTTGGTTAATTGAGAAAATACACTCACAGTAAGATAAATTTTCAGTATGCCTCCATGAAGGGATTTCTTAGGGAAAGTAGATTACCTAAAAAGTGTTGTGCATGATGATTTTCTAGAGCAAATACCACAATCCATAAATGAACTTTCTAGGGGAAAAGAATTCATCCCAAGAAAACTAGTTGAGAGATGTTTAGACATCTATATGGGGTTTAGAGTTAATTCATAAATGGTTTGTAGAAAGAAAACTCGACGCTCCCTTGAATAATGAATGGGAATTTGACATTGGCAAGTTAATTATCCCAGGGGCTTTCTTTGATGATGACTTACTTGCAATAATGTCAAAAAAGTATGATCCAATAACCAAGATACTGAAGAATTATTCTGGTGACAATATTTTTAAGGTTTTACCAAAATTGATTAGGGAGGTTTTCAAGTTAAACCCTAACCATGTAGTGCATGAGAAAATAGATACAGAAGGTCTACATGCTAGGTATGAGGCTCAGAGGGTGTATTTCAAAAATGGGTCATTGCAAGAATATTTTGTCAAGATAGGACAACTACCCTTGGTTACACCAAATACTCTAGGGCCATTGTTGAGAAAATATGTCAATCCCAGAGCACAAGCATTGTATTTCTCACTTTATGGGATATATGGAATGGATGTATTGTCTTCATCATTGCTCAAACACTTCAATATGGTATGAGTTCTATTTTCAATTTTGCTACTCTTTTGGTAGAAGAGATTCATACTGGATTAATGGCTATAGCTAAAGGCAAAGTTGATAAGCCATTATGTTGGTACTCCATCTTAATGTACATATGTTTGTATAAGGGAGTTACCTTTTTCTCTAAACAAATGAAGGTAGAATTGGAGAGAGATGGAGCAAAGCTTCTTATCTAATTATGGAGTGTAGACATGACATGGGAAGTGACTGATGAAAGCTTTTTTAGATTTGATCGATACTTTGCTTCCAGGCTTGGAATGTTATTGGTTGGGGATAGTCCCAGGATACCTCAGTCACTATTAGAACTGATTAGACCAAAGGATCATGCAAAAGGATTAAAGGTGAGTCACAATTGGGGAGATATCATCCCATATGTAGCATCCACTATATTCAAGGTCTATGGTTTCCTCATAATACCCCATGTGTTGGCTTATCAAGTGCCTTTAAAGGTGGGAACTACAGAACTCTTGTAGCAAATAGGATCATTGGAAGAAAGAGAATCATTAGAAAAATCCAAAGGTATGTTCTTCCCTCAAATTACCATGGTGCATGATTTATTTTTTGTCAAGAAGGGATGGAGACACATAGGCAAGTTTTTAGACAAATATCAGATGGCTCAATCCCACTCTCACTTTATAGACCCAGAGGGTTTTTATGAAATATTTAGAGAAAGAACAAAAGCCAAAGCCCAAAAGCACCTTGTATATTTTCCTAAAGATATAGTTAAGAATAGGTTTTCATTATAGGAAAAGGAAGTTAGGAAAGAAAAATGGAAGTTATATAGCAAGGTTATTGATTTCATAAATGTTTTTGAGCCAAATTATGATCCCCTTGTTGATAGAAAATATTGGGGTGCAAAGATAGATATGCTTATGGATAATTATGTTGGGTTCATGCAAACTTTGAATGAAAAGAAGGAAATCTTGACCCAAACCTATCCAGACAAGGCCACTAAGGTAGAAAATAGGTTGGCTAATAAATTAATTATAAACCTAAGCCAATATACATTATAGAGGAAAGTTGGGTATGCGGTGGCAAAGAGCATGCAGCCTGTACCTCTTTGCAAGTGACAACTTTATGAAAGCCCACCTATTGCACCTGCTCCCAAGAAGTAGAAATTGGAACAAGGATCCTCTTCTAGGGTTGAAGAATATTCCTCTACCCAAAATCCACTCCGAAAAGATGATGAAATGTCTTTAAGAGAACAATTGAGACAAATGGGAGGAGAGAAGGACATTGTAATTATAACAACAGATATAGAAGAGGGAGTTCCTGAGAAACCCCCTATGCCAACATTAGCCCTCACTGTAGGAGATTACAGAGGTAGAGAAATAGATGCTATAGTAGGACAGGCATCTAAGAAATTTATAGATGATGAGAGCTTTGTAAAGTCAAGGGCGTTTACTCAGTTTTTATGGAGAAGAAATATTGACAATTTTGAGGCAAAATGCAAAATGGTTAAAAAAAAGCAACCTGGAAAATAGGACTCTGAAATTGAGGAAGAAGTTAAAGCTAGTCTCATGGAGGAGTTTGCATAGATAATCCCTGAAGGGGGAAGACAAGTGCTGAAGGATTTTGGGGTTCAGATATTACCTGAATGGGATATTGAAAATGCTATGATTTTTTACACTGTGAGGAAAGCAAAAGACACTCAGTTCAGAACTAAGGAGGAAGTCCTACAAGACCATAAGGGGTTAAAGTACAATGATGACCATCAGGCCTTACCAATGTGGTCCATCTAGAAAAGAGACAAAGCCTAGATTCAAGAAGTTTCAGATTCTAAACACACAGGTAGTATCATGGTCTACAGGGTGGAAGAGGTGGATAGTGAGAATGTTTCTTAGTTGACCTAGGAAATGGTGAATTTTGGAGCTGTGGTTTCAGATAAAGATAAAAACAAATTCCTAGAGCTAAATTCTAAGTTTGAAAAGCTACTAGAGGCATATGAAGAAAGAGGAAATAGAATACACCAGATGGAAGGGGCAATGGTTCAAATGGAAAATAAATTGGGGAAAAGGAATGTAGGAGAAGAATCTGGTCAACCAAGAATCACTTATCCTCCCCATCCTTCAATTGAACCTTTCAATTCAACTCCCCTTGTAGAAATACTAGCTACTCCACAAGGACTCCAAGCATGTACAACTGAAGAACTTGAAGAAGAAAGGGCTAAAATATGGGAAATGCATGTGGAGTTGGGTGTGCAGTATGAAAATAAATTGAAACTCAATTATGTATCTAGTAGACAGGGTAGAATGGCCTATATTTTATGATAAATTGTCAAAATTAATGAGTATATGGGACGAGTTGAAAAATAAAGAAGCCATCTTGAAGTTAATTGTCAAAAAATGGAACAGTAGGGACAATAATGTCACAATTTTATGTTGTTCAGTCATTGGTATTTCTTGTGAGCAGATACAAAATTTTTTTGACATGTCTAATGGCCTCTATAATTTTGATAATAAGAGAGTTACATTGTAGAGGAGGATCATTAATTATTTCTCAAAGTATCTTAGTGAAGATTTTGAGCTTTTCCCTCATGCACTCAAGGTCGTAGATATTTTGAAAGATAAAGAAGAATGGGCCAAAGAGCTAGATGAATTAATGTGCCTTAGATTAAATAAAGTCATAAATGAAAAGGGCCAAATATGGTTTGCTAAAAAAACTGAAGAAGTTGTTCAGGTTCAGATATTTTTTAATTCTTTCAAAAAGGATTTTGTTGAAATTGAGAAGTTGGGAGAAGAAATCTTGAGTAAGCAACAAGAAATTTTGAACTTTAAGTGGCTAGATGATTCACTTTTCAACAAGTGGATGGTGGATCTTGCTCAAACCAATTAGTTAATTTCTAAGGAAATTAATGAAGATGGTGTGGATCTAGATGAATTACAAATAATTGATGCACTAGATCGAAAAGAAGAAAAGAAAATGGAAGAGTCAACTGCAGTAGCAAATGTGAAGGTTCAAACTAATGATTCAACAAGATAGCAACCAATTGTAATTATTGATTAAACAGTTCAATCTGGTGATTTGGATGGAGAGCCACAAGTCACAGTTAGTTTCTAGATAGTAGAGCATAACTTACCACATTCACATCAAGTGGTCCCATAGTAAAGAAGTAACAAATGCATCCGTACAAATTATTAAGTGAAATTCCTCAACAATGAAATGATGCAACAAAAATGTCCCCACAACAAGAAGATTCATGAAAAATACATTCTGTTGCATAATTTTTTATCTTATTATAGCAACCTTTTATTTGTAAAATCTTTCTGTATTAAGGACAATTGTCATTTTTCTCTAAGCCTAAAGCTTGTTGCATCTCATGCCATATAAATGAGATCCCAAGGCTAGAGAAAGGGTCTGAAATTTATGTAACTTTTAGTATTATGCTAGGCTTGCATTTGGTCCAGTATTCTTGATGTTAATTTTGTGTTGTATTTTTCTCTACAAATCTGGGAATACATTCAAATTGAAAGATTATGTTGTCTTGTCCTAAATTGATTTGAGTTTTACATGAATGTTGTGTGATTTTCAATGAAAATTAATACAAAGGAAAGTTATGGCCATATTTGTTTTCTCTGAATCTTGTCTCCATTTTTATTAGATGGTTATCTTGAGATTGTATGAGCAAAGCTTATTTAGTTTAATGCAACTAGGATAGGTTGTATATCAATTTGCTATTGCTTTTAATTCAAAGAATTAAGTAAATGCTTTAGTAAGGTGATAGGATCTCCAGTCAGTAAGAAGGATATGCATAAGAATGAGGTTTAGGGTTAATTGCTGATATAATTGATTGTAAGGCAATTAATTAGGTCAAAATTGTTGGGTAGAATCTGAATGCCAATGGGTGGGGCACTAATCATTTATTCAATTGCATGTTGAAGAAATCATGAAGTTGCATAAAGAAAAACATATAAATCAAATCAATTTTTACTTTCTTGTATGAAGAGTTTAACTGTTGGTTAGCACTTGTTTGCAATAATCTCTTGTATATAATTTCTTAGCTATTGTTGTCAAGGATTATTTGTGAAATACAGAAGAATTGTGATCATTTTCTGTTGAAAAGGGATAGAAGTGAAATAGAAAACGATGTTAATGAGCATATGTTGAAATCAAGAATCATAAACCAATTATATGTCCATATATTGCTCAAGTGCACATGCCTTGGTTTTGCAGAACCTAAAGAGTAGAGTATCCCTATGATTCTGTTGAAGTTGGGTCTAGATCTAAAATTTTCTCAATTCATTATAGGAGTTTGCTAACCCTTGGATTAAGTTTTATTTTTATAATCCTAGTATCAAGTGTTCTATTTCTTGGTAGTTTTGAAACACAACAGACCTGACCATCATTTGATAGACTTAATAGTTTGTGTAAATCCTTTCACAAGGTGGCATTTTAAATGGAATGATCAAAGTCCTCTAACAAGGCCACTCCTACCAGGGTGATTAAATCCTCTAACTAGATCACATTTAAAAGTGTGTATTGTAACCTTTAACAGGGTTGGCTCCTAACAGAGCTCACTTCACTTTGAAACAGTGAAAAAGTGTTGACATGTTGCTAGTGGATTTTCCCAAATTGGGTTTCCATGTAAAATCCTAGTGTTGAATTTGTGTTGAATGCTTTATATTTTTTACATTTTATAATGTTTTCATCAATCAAAGCATGTATATGTTTAAGACAATATTTTGTAGTAGAGACCAAGCAGTAGCAGGATAAATAGAACAATGAGTGTTTATATTTAATTGTCCAAATGGTACTTAGGGAGCTTGAGTAACTGATTCACCCCTCCAGTTATTCTAAACATTTTGAAAAATATGTATGTATGTATGTATGTAATTGGGTTGTGTTTATGTCGGTGTTAAATGTGAATTCTTGCATAGATAAATTGCAAATTGATCAATAAAAACAAAACAAATTAAAAGGTAAAAGTATATTAAGAGTTTCAAACCTTGAACCTACCACTATTGTAAGCTCACCTCAATCGACTCACCTACACAACTCTTCAAGAGTTCCCTTAAAAAATCAAACCTTGAGCTAGAAACTTAACAAGGATCTAAGTTTTACAAAATGTCACTAGGACTTGAACCATTGACCCTTGAAATGAGATGACAAGAACTTAACCAATACATTGTTTGACATCTTTGGAAGTAAAAATTATTGACCCTTTTGATAACTTATAAATAATGAGAATATTAAAAATTTTCCAACGTAAATTATTAATTTGATTTAATTTATAAACTAAAGCCTTAGTTAGGAGTGTTGGTTGCAATCGACACAACCAATGCAACCATTTTGGCACCCTATAAATAAGGAGTTTCCCAACAATCATAATAAAAGGAAAAAATAGGCCAAAAATATAGTCAAGACTTTGATATGTATTAAATTTACATGAATATTTGAACTAGGAACCCCAACAAGTCTAGAGGAAAGAAGGATCAAACTTGCTGGAAAACTTGAAGGATTAGGGGTCTTGAGGATCATATCATCAACAACTCCATTTACAACTCACCTCAAGAAACAAGTAGGTTAATCACTTTTCCCATGTTCAATTTGATTCATAAGAATCATTAGAACTAAGAATGAAATTTAAAAATGTGTGCATGTAAATCTGCTTGTAATCTCTACATTTAATCTTTATTGTTGTGAAATAATTTTGGTTTTGTATGTCTCCATATGTTTCTTTGAAATAGGGGCATTTTGTCCAGAGTAATTTTCTAGTGATTGAATCCCCTAAATGGGAAGTACACTAGGGTCTTGGCCTGGAGGTCCAACCTAGGTGAAGTCACAAATCCCTCATGTACTTTTTTTTTTTGGAATTCAATCCATAGCATCCCTTTTTTTATATTTTGCGTGTGTGTGTGTGTTTTGGAACAAATGTGCAGATATATTTAACCAATGCACAACACTACATATTTCTTGCTACCTGCCTTGTACTAGCCTAGTCTTAACATATGCACTATTCTATAAGATAAATGAATTTTTTTGTTAAATATATGTTCCAAAATAACAAATGTGACACTATGTTAAACATATATGCAGTTATATTTAAACTAAACCCTACCAAAACAAAAGTGAGACTCTATCATACTAATGTGTTTCTCTACAAGATGGATGTGTTGATATACCACTTGTGCAACTATAATGATCACATGGGACATTACATTAAATAAATGCACAGTTTCTACAAAAGCACAACTTTATTGAACATGTGCAGAAGTAAGGAACATATCCACAGTTTTGTGTTTTCTAGTCAGTTTGCTTAATTTCTTTTGAAGTTTTCAATTAATTATATTATCAAGTATATCTTTCACTTTTATGTGTTTAGTAGAGGTGCACTACTTTTTGTGAATACAACCTTTCTCAGATCTACAAGGCATTTTATGATCTTGTTGATTGAGTAGGGTAGAATCCCTAGGTGAGTGGCTCACCATAGATGCTAGAGTCCGAAAGAGGATTCCAAGGGTCCTATGTGTTGCAAGTCAGGTCCTTGCACAAGATTACTCTAAATATAAGTTTTAATTAAGTGAACATGTAATATTAGTAATTAATTGGGTTGGGTTTTGGTTTCACACACTAACAAGATAATTGTGGAAGTATTGTTGGAGTACTCAAGGAAGGGACATCTTGCTTAAATTTAATGTCCCTAACTTAGGTGGTTGATCCCAAAATGACTTGGTCATGCCTATCCTTGTTGGAGTACTCAAGGAATAGGAATTAGGTGTGGTGGGATGGCCTTAAGTCCAAGTGGTTTATCCCAACACCTTAGGAAGGTAAGATGACACTCTCTTATATGTCATCACAACCCTCACTCTTGCCTTTTTTCCTCGGTTGCCTTTATGGGTTTGGGTCTTGTTTTATCATTGTCCTCTTTTGGGTTTAAGCCCTATATTTTATCTTGGCTTTATTGGATCATGGTTTTGTCTCCTAGTTTTGGGAGTGGTTCCTTACAGTCCATAATGGTTGGGTGAGAAAACTTGAGGCTTGTTTGTGGCTTGACAATGGAGTCCTTCATGAAGATGCTTGGATAATGCTCTTAAGGATATTTGAAGATGATTTTGAATACTTTTTACTTAATTTTATTTCAAATAATGTGTAAAGGAAAGGGATACTATTGATGCACTAAAAGAAAAACTATGTAAAATGGATGGGTAGATAGGAATAAATAAAGTATTTTGAGATCTATGAAATATAAAAGAGATAGGTTGTTAACTCTCCCTCGTAGTTCACACTTGATTTAGTAAATATAAATATTTACTGAAATTATTAGATAATGTTATGTTGTTTGATCAATTAAGAATCACACTACTTGTCATACTTTTCTTATTATCTGTATCTTGTTATGGTTAATGCATTGTTGAGATTGTAATTTGAAGATAGGTTATGATTGGATTAACCAACTAAATGGTTAGTAAAGAAGTAAACCTAAGGAATTAATTTTTTAGGGATAACATTAGACATTGTAAAAAAACAAGAACTTACTCAACTTAATATAATTAGACTTAGTTTGGTCATGTTCCCTGGTGGGCCATTACACCATTAATTAGATAGATCACTTCCAATAGAAGCACACAACAATTTACCAAACTTTTGGGGAAATAATTCAATAATTATGTTGTAGTTCCATCAGGGAATCTAAACCTTGGATGGGAATAGAGGCCTTTATAAGATAATACTCTCTCTGACGATGAAAAATTAGAATTGTTTGAATTAGTAAAAATAAGATAGGTTGTCATTGACAATAGACCATATAAGATGATATGGTGAGAATATACAATAGATTCATAAAAACTCAAGGAATGGTATGAGTCCTTGGTGAAATACCAACAATGGAAGGAAGAGGATTTGTCATTGCATCTTTAGTAGAATAAAATACACCTTCAAAAAGAAGGGATGTTTCTTTGGCTAGAATTGTAGAAGAGGATCCTTACAACCAATTGGTTTAGGAGGATAGGTTTTTAGGGCATATTTCATGTCATTTGTGTGAGTATCATGAAGAGTATGTAGAAAATTTACTTTTACACTTCCCCTATGTCTAAGAATGTTAGTAATGGTTGGGGAAAAAATTAGGATGGAGATCAAGTATTACAAAAAAATTGGTTGATCATCTCAAAGCATGGCCAAATATATAGATTAAAATCCTATATAATATTATTTGGGTAATATCCCCCTATATATTAGTGTATAGAATTTTGAAAGAGAGTACATAAGAATACTTTAAGAAAAAAAGATGGAAATGTTTAGTAGATTGAAAACAAATTCCAAGCAAGTAGTTTTGAAATAGTCAATAATCACCTTCCAAACAAAAGAAAATTTAAAGGATCTCTTTACAAATGAAATGAATGATTATGGAAAGGTTGGCATGGTCAAAATGCCTCCACTTTTCAGAAAAGGAGTGGACATTGGAAAAAAACTAAGGAATATTATTAATAGACAACTTCGCAACATGGGTGCTACAAACTTAATTTTGATGGAGTTTCTAGAGGTAACTAAAGAATGAAATGAGTTAGATGTATAATACATAATAACAATATATGCACCAAAATTTACAAACATATTGGTAAATTTACAAATAATATATCTGAAATTGTTGCTCTTATGCAGGAAATTAGGAATCAAAAATTTAGAAATTGAAGGGAATTCTCAAATTATTATTAACACTTTAAGAAAAGGTCAAACACCAATTTGGAAACTAAACATCAAATTATAAATAGATTTAGGTCTTCTTGGTTCTATGAGTGATGCAAGGTTTTCTCATATTTATAGGGAAGGCAATAATTTGGCCAATGAATTGGCTAATTACAGAGATGATGATATCTACATTGTAGACACAAACCATTTCTAGTTTTTACTATTCTATATCTTGGGATACTCTTTTTAGGCCAATGACATTATTTATCTATCCTTTCAAACAAAATATGTGGCTTCTATGGTATTGATCACATTTCCATTTCATTACATTGATCACTAAATCATATGCTCCTATTGATATGAGAACTAGAAATATGAGTACTTTTGATAGTTATAATCTATATGTACTATTTTAAATTGGAAAAAATCCAATTTAATGAAGGTATAGAACCTATTTAATGTGAGATCATCAATCTCCTTGCACCTTTCCTTATTTCTTCTCTCTTCTCTCCTTTCTCCCAGGTGGAATTTGGGTAAAACCTAATAGATCCTCTTTAAAGCTCCTACTTTCATGGCTTAAGATCAAGGTAGGATCTATCCTCCTAGGTCCTCCCTTCCCTTTATTTAACCACTTGGAATCTTCTCTCCACACCAAAATGGCTATGTCTCAAACTTTGTGCCTAATTTTTGAGACCGAGGACCTATTTTGGGATCTTGGAGGGATCCCAAAGGTTCTAGGACCTAGTTGTCAGGGGTACAATTTACCCCTAATCAATCAAGGTCATAGTGCACACATTATGGGATAATTAGGGTTGTAGTACATGCATAATGGGCTAGTCAAGGTCATAGTGCACCTTTTATTGGGTCCTTTATTTGAGTCTCGTGTCAAGATACCTTTAGGGTGTTAATTCCTAGGTAGATCGACCTTGGAGAGTTAGTAAATTATGAGCTCTATATAAACCCTCCCTTTTCCTCATTTTAAAATCATGCCTTGACAAGTATAAGAACTTGTGATCAAGCACTCAAATACTCAAGCTTTCAAGCATTCTTCAAGCAATTCCTCCATTAAAGATTAAGGATTCAAGCATTCAAGCATTTGAAGGAATTTTATCTAGTAAAATCTTATTCAAGATCCTTTTTAGCATCTTCCACATCCATTCATCTTCATCTTCTTGATCCTAATCAATTGGTGAAGTGATAACACTACATGCAATTCAAGTGGTCCTACTATTATAAGGTGAATCTATACATTTACTTTACATTTCTACAATTGAATTATTGCAATTCAAGGTTAATTCTTAAACTAGGGTTTGATAATGGCAAACACCCCATCAAAAACATTTATTTTATTTTATTTTAGCTTGTGGATCTTATATTAGCGAATAGGTCATAGATAAGAGTACTCTTTTGGCTTTTTACGGCAATGTGAAATCAGAATCAATATCACACTCTTTCCATTGAGGATGACTAGACTGGCTCCAATGCTTTAGAGGAAACCATTTCAGCCCTGATTAGGGATGTTGACCTTGATATCTCACCAATGATTTTTGAGTTTTTTTTGTAGCATTATTTTCAGTCCAAACAATGGGTTTCAACCCTTTTGCAATTTTTTTGACATCCCATTTTTAGGTTTATATTTCACAAGGTATGTTTTTGTTCCTTCTCTCTTTAAATACACATTTCCATTTTATCTCTCATAGTGTGCATCTACTTATTTTTTCTACATAGCTCCTACTACGTTAAGGTTTTAAGGACTTTTGTATTCTTTCTCCAACCCTATTTCCATTAGATCTTGGTTTTTCATTAGTGCTCATTTATCACTTGGTTAACACAAATCTTCCTATATCTAGTTACCTTAGAGTTGGGATTGAAAGGATCAATCTCCTTAACTTACCTTCAAGGGACAAGGTTAAACAAACAAACCCCTCTGAAGTGTGAAGTAGTTGAAACCTATTCCAATTGCTTCACATTTCCCCTTGTATATTTTTGGTGAACCCAAGATGTGATACTTTGACTTTTGATTTTGGTGGTTAAATTACCTTCTTTGTTCAATTTTAAGGTTATATTCCTTAGTCTGTCTAGATCTACTTATTTTGCATTTATATCTCCTTGTATTTACATATAGCTTGCATTTCATATATTTTCATTTAAAAAATATAGAAACTTTTTACTCATTGTGTTTCCTTTCAATGTGGTTTCTATCTTTATTTTCAAATTTTCTTCATGACCTTCAAGATTTTCCATTTCATCAATACGATGATACTCAAGTGTGTTCTTGCATTGAGGCTCATCTTGTTAAACATGATAACGGTCCACCTCTATTGAGTCTTTATACTACTACTATTTGGGGTGGATCCTTTGTTAGAGATATTTCTTCCTCTTCAATTGTGTTTCTTTTCCACCCCTGGATGATTTTTTTGTTTTGAATGTACCTATAGAAGACAGTGTTAATTACCCCATTCCTCATGGAAAATATGTCATGGTTAATACCTTTTCTTTTCAACACGGACCTTCTTTTCCATGTAGAGATGTCTCTACTCCTGGTAGAGATAAAGAATTAGCGGAAGATCACAATCCTTATACTCACTCTTCTAGTGATAAAATTATGAACCATCATGAAATTTATCAAGTTAACATGGTCAATATCCATAAACATTTTACTAAGCCTCTCTTAAATGTTAAGAGTTGTCCTCCTATAACTATTAAGGGAACATCTAATGATCCTTTCAATTCTCAAGATGTTTCTCATACCTATTATACAAGGAATAATCCTCAGCCCACTACTAACATTCCACCTTTTTAATTTGTGCTTCCTCCCCCACCTCATCTTTCTCAAAATATTGAGTTTGATTTTGATTTGGTTTCACAATTACCTAATACCCCTATCAAAATTTCTCTTTGGGAACTTCTTCAAACATCCCCTACATACCATGGAGCCTTGAAAATCTCTATCTAATCTTTTTATTAAATCTCCTAATCAAGGAAACATTAATGCATTTTTATAATGTATGCATACTACCCTTATCCCACCTTTGATTATGTTTACTCATGAGGATTTAACTCTAAAGAGATTCAAGATCGTCATGACCCTCTTATGGTTGTTGTGTCTATTAATAAAACTACTATATGTTGGACTTTGATTGATAATGGCTCTGGTTTGAATATTTGTAGTATAGATATGTTAAAGCCTATGGATGTTGATCTTTATACTATTAAGCTAGATAACACTTCTATTCGAAGATTTGATAACATTGATAAGATCACTTTGGATATTATAACATTACCTATGAAATTTGGCCTAATAATATTGGATACACTTGTAAATGTTACAAATGTATCTCTTAATTATAATTTTCTCCTCAGAATACTGTCGTTGCATTTTATGCATGTTGTTCCTTCTAATCTTCATTAAAAAGTTATATTTGTTTATAATAATCTAATATATACTCGTCATGTTGATGATGCACCTAATCCTTGTTTAAACACAAAATATACTTAGGTTTCGCCTCCTACACAAGAACTAAAGAAACCTTAACCTAAATAAGACCCTTTTTATTTGACTAGATTTGAAGATGATTGGGGTACATTAGATTTTAATCCAAATTTTATTGGAGAATATAGAGTCAATGATATTTCATTCATGAGAAATCAAGTTGCTCCTATCTTTACTAACTTTGTTGCTACTTCTAGTTATGAGGAACCTATCAAACCTAGTATTCCCTTAGGTGATGGGAGGCATAGGCATTTTTTAAACACCATTGCTTTCTCATAAATCAAGATGTATGCAACAAAGTTCTTCTTTTTCCAGATCCTTTCCTTTATCATCTTTTACTCATCAAGAGCTCCTTTTTCCTAAGATTATTTGTGCTAATGTCATTAATAGACCTAAATATCAAAAGAAACTTAGTTAAAAACTTATGAATCTTCCATTACATATGTATCATCATTATCATGATCACTCTACTAAAGATTGTTAAGATTTGCATTGCAAGATTCAATAACTTATTGATAATAAGGTTATTCACATATCTCCTTATGATAAGATCTATGTTGATTGAAATTTCTTTAAATAACATTTAAGTCCCTATTATGTTTCTAGTGCTTCATAATATGTTAGCCTCTCTATTGGGGGCTCATTGTCATACATGGTCTTTTGTATGAGTAGCATTCTGGGGGAGGAAATGTGAATCAATGATAGAAGACCTAAGTTCATCACACAACCTTCTCACATATGCAATTATATAATATATAAGGAGATAAGATAAGGAAACAAATCTTTCCAATCCCAATTCTAGAGAATTAGGTCTAAAGAGATTAGTGCCAACCAAATGAACAAGAAGCACTAATGCAAACTAGATCTAGGAAGAATAGAGAAGAGATATTCAATCCATTAAAAAACTTTAGTGTGTTGGTGTAATTAAAGATAGATATATGTAGATATGATGAAAAGACAAAGAAGGTAAAGGAACACACCTTTAAAATATAGTTTGTGCTTGCTGTTCTAATCAAAATGAATAGAAATCATTAGATCCACACCTACAACTGCGCAATGGACGAAACTCAAAAATATTTTGGAAAATTATTAGGGGAGAACTAGATCTTCAGGGGTGAAATTGAATCTTCAAGGGTGTAGTGTGCCCCTGATGATGGTGTGTGATGTTGATTCTGATTTTGTAATTTTGAAAAAAGCTAAAAAGGGTTCTCCGATCTATAACCTATTTACCGATTCACTATCCATAACTTGTAATAATAAAGGTTTATTTGTTGAAGTGGAGTTTTCCTTGGTAAAACCCTGGTTTAGGAATCAACCTTGAATTAAAATAACATGTAAAGTAAATGTACAAATTCACCTTACAAAACCCAAATCTCTTGAATCAAATGTAATATGATTACATCACCAACAGACTTGGACAAAGAAGATGAAGATGAATGGATATAGAAGATGCAAAAAATGATCTTGAATAGATTTAAGAAGATCTTGAAGATAAAATCCTTCAATTTGTTGGCTCCTAATTTAATAGTTTTAAAAATGACCAAGAAACCAGACCAATGCATCTAAGGCTAGCAAATTCCTATGATGGATACACTCGACTGCAGTCTTGGGCCAACTATAAGGCATAACTCCTTCTTCACTTCAGGCTCTGCAAGACCTAGGCGAGTTAACCTTGAGGTTCTGCTATATGGTACCAGTGCAATTAAAACATAAATCTGAACCTAATAATAGCATATGAAACCCCTTTTATGTTCTAATACTTAAGCAATGACATAGGAATAAAATACCTTCAGATCATAACCTATGAAACCATAAGCTAAGTGATGGTTAATTCCTTTTAGCCCACTACAAAATATGAAATATTGAATTGAATTTGATTAAAATATTTTGTGCAAATAACCTTTATATTAGCTTGCATCTAATTTAGTGATCAGTGCCTTATCCATTGCAACATAGAGTCATTACCAGCAGTTTGACCTAACTTGATTGCTTTACAATTAAGTTTGTCAACTAAAATCCCCAAATCCCATTCTTACTAAATATCCCCTTCATACACCCAAAAACCCTATCTGAACACTTAAGCATTTACCTAATTCCTTGAATCATAAGCAACAACAGATCTAACAGACAACTCATACAAGCTGCCTTAAATTGAATAAACCTTATTTATTCAATTACAAAGTCAATAGCATATGAAGAATCAGAAGACATAATAAGAAAACCCAGATAATTCATTGTAAATTCCCTTTATATTCATCCTTGGAAAGACTTAAAACATAAACTGGTAAAACTAAATGAAACTCTAGACATGTCACATGATCTATCATCAATTTTCAATATCTCAGAATAACAACACATGAAATGAACTGCAAATATGCACAAGAGCGGATGTGTGGCCTTCACTGCTAGAGCTCAACTCAATAGACAGGAAGCAAAACCAACTACAACCCTAGTTTCACAGTAGAACACTGGAACCCTGCTGGTATCACAGAGAAAATTGCCAACCCTTACAATGAAAAAGAGAAAGAATGATATAGGATGAAGGAATTCCCAGATCTAATCTATGCCTGACATGTGTCCACTTTCAAATTGAATAACCTCTCTCTACCTTCTCCCATCAACTGCTAATCATATCCTTTATGTCTTGCCTTTCTAGATACAAAATATCTCAGCAAAAGACAAAAATCTGCTAATTGAACCCAAATATGTGTCAATTGATCAATTTTAGCCAAAACACCACAAATACTCAAAATAACTTGATACAAGAGTCACTAAATGCTTTTAAGATGCTTTTCCACTGAATTCTATAACTGGTGACTCAAAACACCTGATAAAACATGTAAATCAATCTGAGAGAGAAAACATCTTGTAGCATGTACCAGTGGCATTCTATGCAAAAACCAACTTCATATTCAAAAAATTCAGTTTCTTTGTGTTTTGGCAATATATAATATCACTATACTAGCCTTCCAAAAACCTCTAGAATCTCAATTTGAAAAATACCCGCTATTATCATCACTGGGTGGGCCCAATCACCCATATTCTTGCATTTGTTAATAGTCTTGCATCTTTGTTTTGTAGAATTGCACTAACTATAGGATCTGGACACATCTCACAATCTTAAGCCTCCGTCTTAATCTACCATCGATTGCCACCTCACCACCAACTGGGACTTGTTTCCACATGTCAACCTTTTACATACCCACATTCCTTATCTATTGAGCATTTCCATCTTGTGGCCATGCGCCAACCACTAGATTTGGACATGTGGCAAAATATTGTGCATCACTTCCAAACCTGCCACATCATCACACTTGTTTGCTTGTTTAAAATTTCCAATGTATTGCCCTCCAGCTTGGCCGTAGATGGGGCCCCTATGCAAGCTTTGTCTTTTAAGACAAGTCATTATAGGGGTAATCTTGTATTTAAATTCATAAAAGTTTCCCCACACTGACAATGTGGGATAAAGGCTTGAGACTGTTTCTCTTACATGCGCACAACTCTTCCTAGACTTGCACATTCCTTTGATTATTTTGAGGGCACTTTCTATTTTCTTTGCCTTACAGAACCCTTTGAGCAATGTAGTGTGAGCTATCACATCAGTGACACATCCTTTTGCTTCCTCTTATCAGTCTATGATTGCCAGCTTTCTTCTATGACCAGTGGCTCTAGGTTTCCTTCTTAATGTGTGGATGGGCTACTTCTTTCCACTACACAGACTCCTTTTATGGGTGTGAGGTTCTTTCATTTTCACCTAAGATGTCTCTCCTTCCTCTCAAGTTGCCCTGTTTTTGGCTTGAAATGCCCCTGCCCCTCCACATGGGCTTCTCTCTTCTTTCAAACCTTTACCTACGTGAGGTCTTCATTGACCCCTAGTGGCTTCTTTCTAGCCTTGACATGAGGCTCTTTCTTAATGCATGGATTCTAGGCATGAGTTTTCTTTATTGCTTTGATGCTGCTTCTTATTTCAAAGTGTGAGTAGCCTCTTCAAACTCACCGCACTCCCCTCAGCAATATCTCCCCTACTTTTTATGCCTTGTGTGGGCTTTAACTACCTTCCTCTATTTTCTCTTCTTACGGCTTCATTGACTTTGCTTTATGTGTGGAGAATTCGACACTTCAGTAGTTCCCCCTTTTACATACGTCTCCTCAAAATGTGGACTTCTAAATTTTACTTCACAAGTCTCCTTTGCTATGTTTTCCTCCTTCAAACAGCTTCATTTTCTTTGACTAGTGAGTTGCTCTTCCTCATCTAACACCTGGTCTAAGGGAAAGCATATTCCTCCCCTTTGCCCCTTCTTGCATCCTTTTAAATTTCAATTAGTGATACACATCTTGTACACTCGAAAGTGTCCCACTCTAAACCCTTCTATCCAAACGATTCCATGGATTTGGAATGCTTGGATGTTGGCTTAGAACTCCTTATCCACGGAGTGCAAGAGAGTGTATTTCAAGTTTAAGGGCTCTTAGCAGAGCCTTAGGAATACTCTTCTTGCTAGTAAACCATGCAATGGGAGGTTCCAAAGACAAGATGCAAGAATGCAAATGTCTCAAGGAGTTCCTCAAGAATGCAATACAAGTATGGAAACTAAGCTAAGATGAGAATGCAAAATGCAGCTATGGTAAAACATGTATGAGAGTGTTACAATCCAACTATTAGACTATATGATTTAAGCTAGATGTAAAAATGAAAGCTAAGCTAAGCTAGAATGCCATGGATGAGAGAATGTAGACAAGAAAGAGAAGTTCTCCACAAAGCTCCAAAGAAACCTGTTAGAAAACCTGCAGCATAACAATACTCAAAAGATGGATGGATTGAGGGGGACAACTCTCTCCCTTTTAAAGATGTATGGATGGTAGAGATCAAAATGAAGATGGTGGATGATCAACGGTGGAATTCAAAAAGAAGAGTGATCCATGTGCACACACAAGTCAACCAATAGAATATAAGTTGACTTGTCATATAAGACAAAAGTCACAAAGCCTTTTCTTTTAATTGCAAAATAGAAAAAGGATTTTATGTGTGTACTTTAAGTGGGTTAGAAGAATGGGGTCTTTTATTTAATTAAAAGGGGACATTTTCTTTTAATCAAATAATGAACTTAGGATAGCATAGTCAAACTATAGGTTATAATCAAATAAATTGATTATTAGCAATTTGGTCTAGGTAAATGATTAAATTAATTTAGCAAAGATGCTGAGAAGGGGGCTAATAGTCTAGATGACCATTTTTAGGTGATTACATTTGCCCCTCTTTGACTAATGCGTGATTGATCTGGGAGCACATTATGTCAAATAAAATCGAAGCCAAGTAGGCAGCGATAGATATAGATGTCTGATTTCGAAGAATGAAATGCAGAAATAGATAGCAAGTTCTGAATGCACATCCTGATAGCGGTAGTACTAAACACTAAGAAAATGATGTTAGGATCCGAAAAGAATTCTAACACCTAGCAATCCATTTGAGTACAACATAGTGCTACAATCCATTTGACCTCACTTATCATGGATTTCAAGTTATAACATCCTGAACAGGGGTACTGGTCAATCTGCTCCTTTTGACACTAGTAAAAAGTTAGAAATTGCATTTGAAAATTGATCAAATGGATTTGTCATAAGCTCAAACTTGAAAAATAGAAATTATCTAACCGCTAAAATTCAACACAAAAGGAAATTTCTCATTTGGGTCAACTGGTCAAAATTCTTAACTTGTCAAACAAGGCCTCCCAAAATTCAGAAGTAAGTGCATTAGCATGACAACAATAAATAACCAACTTTGAGGGATTCAAAACCTAGTCAAATAAATTTGAAATGACTCAAAATCTGATACTCTTATTAAAATCTAGGAGACAACGAATTTGTCAAGCCCCCAATGAATTGAGACTTTGATAACTCACAAATCATAATGAGAGAGATCATTGACCAAAAAGAAAGAGTGATTATCTTTCCTAGTAGAGTTCCCACCCTACTGTGAATCACTAAAAGAGTTGTTGTGAAAGATGACATTGAAATATCCCAACGGGGTGGTAACTCGCTGGTCAACCCATCAGAAGACCCACTCATAGATTAGCAATTTTTGTATCACTATGGTAAGGTTTAGTAAGGATGCATTACCCATGTATAGGACTTAGAAAAAATTTATGCATTACTTTAAAATGTGATTTAGCATATTTCCATGCAAAGGAAAAGAGACCCAATATCAAGGATGCACATTTCCTAGATTGAATGTGTGCATAGAGAATCAATTCTTTGGGATTGTGCATAATCCAAAAAGGGATTCAGAAAATATGTGAATTGAAAGAGAAGGATAAATTAGTAATTCATTGATATGATGTTAAATTAGGAAGCATACTAAGCAACCAAGGCTAAAGTACCCCAAGCTAGACTCAGAATTCGTATTCACTACCCCATGATTAGAATGCAAAGATAAAAAAAGTGCATGTCCCCATGTTAGATTCACTGCTAACACTTTAATAGGACAATGGCTTTAATGGAGTATATGTACAATGATAGAAGGATGTTTCCACTATGAGATGCTCCTAGGAGAAGACAAATCAAGGGAAATGAAAACATAACATGTGAGAGCACAAAAGGAATCTACTAGCTCTAGGTTAGTATGATCATATGATAATATGTAAATATTATATAAAGTATGAAATATCATCATCCACAAAAGAAAGTAGAACAAAAACACAATGGAAGAAAAACATATAAGAGTTACATAGAAGAATCTTTTTGGATCACCACCACAAAGACCAAAACGGATTGGTGCTACCATGTCACAAATCCAAGCAAATAACATAAGGAGACAAGTATGAACAATAGCACATACAACATAACATCGTACACCAGATAGAAGAAGTAAGATACAAATAGAAGAATGTTACAACGAAGTGATTTATTTATCACATTGTGCCAACAAAGAAACAAGGGTCATTTAAATAAATCTAAACATAAATTAAGAAAACCTGATATGGGGGAAGCACACAATAACAAGAAAAAAAAACTATGGTAAAGAACTCACTTCTATTGGAATGAGTATATGGGAAACACGATACTAAGAGGGGGGTGAATCAAGATCTTAATCTTTTGACTTCAAAATCAATTTCATAAATGCACACCTAATTCATCTCATATAATAGATCTACCATTAAAATTGTAATGTTGAAACATAAATGAAATACATCACATCCATAAAAATTTCAACACTCAACCCATAAACACTTCAAGGCGAAGGTAAAACTAAGGTGGGGGTGAAACTCACAAATCTTCACTATTGCAATAATAAAGTTAACTTGTTAGGATTATAATGTTTGATCATAACATATGATCTACCCTATGAGGGGTCTGCCATGTTAAAAGCTTAAGATATTGTTAGGTCTCACCTTATTAAAGGATTTCACACTCACAATGAAGTAAGGACTCTGTTAGGAGGTTTACATAGGTCCATTAAAACTACTTTGTTAATAGATTTTCCCTATCTCAATTAACAAACTGATTCAATACCTGACCTTTAGTTTTCTCTGTAAGTAGATCTTGGATCTTCTCTTTGCTATATCTACAATCTGATAACTTTGTTCAATCCTTGACAACTCTAATTGCTCTTTGCCTAACAAGTTTTTGGACTTAGTCTTCTCTACCTCATATACACACAAGGAATATGCATCTTCTCTTCTACTCACTCATACACATGATTCTAGGGTTAGAATCCTCCTTAAGTAGATATTTTGTAAAGGTTCTAGATCTTGATCAATAATTTACACTTCATCATCTTTTGTCATTTCTTTCCCATTTTCTGATTGGTTGAATTGTATGCCTTGGGATCATTACCTTCTAAAATGATGTGTGATCATCTTCTTAGTTGGCTCTACAAATATTAAATGTCATGTAAAAGTTATCCAAAATGGTTTACATATGTGTTTGTGCCATTACAAACTTATATGTCAAAACTGAATTGCTTGACACTTGAATGCTCTAATGCTTGGTCATGTAGACTTATTCATGCTATGATTTGGCTTCTATATACCTTCTTACTTGGCAATCAATAACTTGTTAACATGCTCGGTCTCAACTATATTGCTCAGTGCGTACATCTACTTGGTTGTTACTGGATACTCGACAATCACTATCTTGCTTAGTATAAGCTTTGTATGCTTGACCTTTACTAGATAACTTGGTCGCAGTGATGACCTTGTAATCATGCTTGGTAAATGACTAAATGTTTGGACACTTATCGACAACATAGGCTTAAAGATTAACAATGTCCCCCTTTGACATTAGTGGCAAAAACACTTGTCATGAATAATCATTTCTTTCAAAAATGAGTACTCCCCCTAAGACCATAGTTTGAACCTATAAAATTTGGTATCTGATCTTTGATCTACATATTGCTTCTCCTTGTCTTATTCCCTTAAATCCCCTTTTGATTCTTTCATATTCTATCTGACTTGTTTTTTTTCACTAACGGAACTTGGGGTTAACTGATACTTATCAAAGAATTGTTGATGACTTGTCACTATATTGGCATAGCCATTAATCCATCTCTCCTTTACTTGATCCAAAATTTGAAATTGAATCTCTAGGTCAAGAACTAGTTCAATGCATTCTGTTATATGTGAAAATTGTGTATCTTTCTTCAAAATGTCTTTGGCAAAAAAGACTAACTTCTGAATAATCTCTATATGTGGCAATAACTGTAGTTGAATCAACAAAAACTTATGCCTGATCTCTACATCTTTAGTCATGAGCTCAGCTAGCCTCGTTTGACTGAATGTCAATTCATTATATGAAGATGATCTTGAACTTGTGTTCTTTCCAAATATAATTATATCTTCTCTTATGTCAGCATGTAACAACTCTAATGAACGTGCAAAATCTGCTACAAAGAAATCAATACCACACAATTTCATATATAATGAATTAATGGTTTGCAAAATTGTTTCTAGGTGTGTGACTGATGTAGAAAGCTCCACTTGTCTATGTACAAGTTCTTGTGAGACTTTCTCTAGCACTGTTTGTTCCATTCTTCTTTCATACCATTGTAATAATTTGTCATTGGTCTCTATGTCTTTCGCTTGAATTGTATCAACTAAATATACTAGCTGATCCAAAATTGTATGCTGATTGTTCAAATCTATGGTTCCAAATGGATCTAAAAAAAATATCTTTGACAATATGTAATACCTACCTTCTCTTCTACTCTCTTCTCAATCATTCTTGTTTTGCATTATGACTCAACAACATTTGTAGCTCTTGCATTTGCTCAAGTGTAAGATTATTCAAATTATACATGTTAATCTCAGACTAGTTTTGACAAGTGAGTGTCTATACACTTAAGTCATTTATATAGTTCATGCAGAACAAGTATCATATGTCAAGCACAACACATAAGTTTGAGCATGCCAAGTAAATAATGAGTTGCCAAGTTATTCATATGCCAAGTCACTTAAGTGTTGAGCACATAGTTTGTGTTGAGTGATTCAAGATTTGGGCAAGCACTTCATGCTAAGTCATTCAGATGTCGAGTGACAGTATTGAAGTCACACTTGATGCCGAGCATCAGGGACTTCAGATGCCAAGTAACACAGTTTTTTCATAGTTGTTTGTATTGGCACAAACTACTATGTAAATCATTTTTGGGCTGACCTAAGGATTGAATTACAATATTTTGGTGATAAGGACGAATCTTAATAAGGAATCCCTATGTATTACATGCACCCAATGAGGTAAAAAGAAGGTTTAAGCGGCAATATGGATGAATCATAGTTGTTGATTCATACCTAACTTTAAGTCACCTAGGTCTTCTTAAGGAGGAAAAACCCTAAACTTCTTATGAGAAAAGAGGGAATGAATGAATGTTCAAGGAGAGTCTTTCATGCACAAACCAGGACATTCATGGTGATCAAGGTATTATGACTTGAATGGCATTGTAGAATCAGTTAAAGGAGAATAGAGGAAGAAAATAGTGAACAATAGAGTGACATATGATCAAGACGGATCAACTATACATTAGTACAGAGGTGATTCATCATGAAGAAATAGAGTGCTAATTGGAGGATCATTGTTGAGACATTCTAATAGGTGAATCAATTAAATCTCTTAACAGAATATTCCTAACAGGTTGTATTGAAATCCTCTAACAAGGTGCTTACTTAATTGTGAATTGAAGTCCTTTAATCAGGCACACTTCTAATAGGGTGTTGAAATCCTTTAATAGGGTAAGACCTAATAGTCTTTGTAAGCCTTTAACAGGGTAGATCATGGTTCATGATCAAACATTGTAACCTTCATTGGATACACTTTATTACTGTAGTAGTTAAAGATTTTTGGGTGCCATCTTCACCCTAGTTTTACCTTCTCATTGGAGGTTTCCTAGGTAATCATATATTGTATCATATATGTGTGAGTGCTTAGTTGTTTACATACTTTAGATATATATGCTTTACATGGTATTTCAGTTTACTTATAATTGAATATGTGAGATAGCTATGTGGCAAATATTTTATGGGTTAAAGTTTAAAGCACTGATTCAAACCCACACCCCCCCCCCTTCAGGGTTTACTTTTCCTATTGTAATTCCAACAATTGGCATTAGAGCCTTTTTCTCTAAAAGTGAAGCCTAACAACTTTGATGAAAGATTTTACAAATGGAAGTCTACAAGTTGGGAAAAGTTATTGAGAACCACGAGATTGAAATACATGTCATTCTACATCAATTGAATGAAGCAAAAGAAGATCTAAACAAATCATTAATAAGAAGGAAAGCAATTTCTATTGAAGAAAATGACACAGAATACAAAGAGATGGACACTACTAAGCTATTTGCAAATGGAAACTCCAATGAATTTGATGCAACAGTTGTAGATCTAATGGAAAAGATTAGAACCCTAGCTGAAGAGATTAGAAATCTTAAGATAGAATAAGAATCACAAGCCTTATAACTATGTGAGGTGACCAAATAGAAAAAGAAAGCTATAGAATACAAACTCATGATTGAAGATGACAAAAGAGTTTTGACCAACAGACTGGAAGAGAAAACATCAGAAGTAAACATGATTGCTCACATGCAATTGGAAACAATGAATCAAGTCATGATTGCTAATCATGAAATAAATAGTAAAGATATTGAGATAACAACACTAAAGTTATAGAATGAACAGTTGAGCAATGATCTGAAAAGGGAAAAGGATTTTGCTAAAAGTTTCAATAAACCTAGTGAAGCTATCGAGTACTTTAAACAATTGATGAGATCCCCTAGATCTAACAATGATACATCCAGAATGGGATACACAAGTACTAAAAAAGAAGAATCATCCAAAAGTGTTGAAGAAAGAAGTAACAAAGGTAAGAACTCAAAACCTACTTGTCATAATTGTGGTAAGAAAGGACATATTGCTAATGTGTGCAAGAGCAAGACTGTAAATCAAAATGTTAAGCAGAAGAGCATGGGTCATTTCCATAAGTGCAACAAGCAAGGTCATTAGGAACATGAATGTAGGACCAAGATCATGCACACTCAAAGATTTAAATGATATTGTTATAGCTATCAAAATTATGGACATAAAGCTTTTTAGTACATATCCAAACCCAAGTGGTCATCAAACAAGCAAACCAAGGTAAAGAACAATGACAACTCTTATAATTTGGATTATAACACAAGGTATAGTTGTCACTATTGTCAAGAGTATGGACATGTTCCTAAGAAATATATTAGAACACACTGAAAAATGATTACAAAAGGCAGTTGAGTCAAACCACATGTTTTAGCTGTTTGAAGACTAGTCACATTAGTCGATATTGTCCAACAAGATCAAAGGCACCAAGTTGTGAGTTCAACAAAGGCAAAGGCAAGGCATATATTGAAAATATCAAAGATGAGATGAACAAGACATGGAGGAAAAAGGAGGATTGTAGTACATCAAGTGCAGATGGGATCATTTCACCCAATGGTTTAGGTGATCACACCTCATCAAACTAAGCAATCAAGAGGTATGTGGGATTGATATTTAAAAGTTATACCATACATTAGTTTTAAGGATTTAGTTTTGAAAATATTACATATCCATGAATAAAGATGCAAAGTGTTATTAGAAATAAAAAAAAATCTTTAAAGTTTTGTCAGCCTTTTCATGTTACTATCAAGCATGAAAAGTCCCTTATGGTTGCTAAGTAAAATGTTAGTGGATGTCGAGCTAACGAAATTGTTTAATTGAGGCTAAGCTCATAATGGTTTCCAAGTGAATGGAAAGACATGTGGATGTCAAGTGATTCAGAAATCAATTGATGTCAAGCATACAGTTGTGTAAACACTTAGCATTAATTGCCGTATTTTAAAGGCTATTTGATCAATTTCTACTCATTTAACATATTTTGAATTTGAGAAAGAAGATGAAGAGCTAGAGGAAATCTATAGAATTTCAGTTGAGTGCTTGCAAGAGATTTGAATGGTTGTTCGACACTATTTCATCAGGATTTGTAAGATATTTACCATGTGCCAAGCTACGTAGTTTCAAATTTTGCAAACCCTAGATATATGTAATGGCATCTAGTTGTTCTAAAGTGAAAGGTGTAGAGAGAAAAGAGGTTTTAAATGTTTAGTTAATTAGCAATGAGATCAAACAACTTATTTTCAAGGATATTCTAGATCTAGTGTATAAACAAGATCCCTCTAGCGTGTTGTCTATGATAACACTATGAGTTTTGATGATTCAAGATGTCAAGAATTGTTACACTTGCAAGATTGGAAGCATAGGAGACATGGAAATTAGAGAAGAATATGGAAGATATGTGAAAATAAAGCATTGAAGGAAGAATGCAATATTATTAAGAAGAAAGGGTTAACTCGTGCCCTAGATTTTCCCAATATTTTTAAAATTGAGTGGATTAAAATTGTCTTAAGAAGAATTCATGATAGCTCAATATGGTTAGAGAATGGGCCAATTAAAATTACAAAGAAAATTATTGATAGGGTAATAGGGTATCCAACCCTAGATTGGCCAAAGACTATGAGAAGTGAGTTAAAGGAAGTCATTGAAAAGAACACAGGGGTTGTATGGAACAAAAGGGGAATGACCATTGACACAATCACAGATCCCCTGATAGCTTTTGCAGTGAGGGTAATAGCACACAAATTTTATCAATCAGGCAGATTAAATAGTGTAGCTTTCATTGCAGTGGATATAGGCTACAAAATTGTGAAGAAAGATCATACTTATGATCTTGTCGAGTTGCAGTTACAACAATCGATTGAAAATCTGGGAGCTATAAGGAGAACCAAGAGTGCATAGTGTAAATTTGGATCTATTCTAGTATGTATTTTCTTTTATGTGCATAATACATTTCCTACATTTGGTAAGATTGCATGGAGGACAAATAGATCAATTGCAATACATATAGGATAATTCATTGAACAATTAGGTGATAACTTTGAGTCAGTAATGACTAGTTATTTTGAAGATTTTAAATAATATATGAAGAAGAGATTAAAGATTCCAGTCTCACTAGTGGAGAAACATTATGATGATGTTTTCTTTCTAGTTGATACTGATCACACATATGTACAAGCAACAATTCCTAGAGTGAGATGGCTAAGGCCATTAAGTTATGAGATAAATGTTCATGAGGCCTCTACAACAATCACAACATGTAGAAGAAGTGGACAAAGAAGCCCAAGCTTTTGGCAATTATGAATTGGCCAAATCAAAAATTGCCATGGAATTAAAAATTGCCTTTTTAATCAGGAAGATGAAAAAATTGGTAAAGAAACTAAAAGAAAAATTTGGTGAAGGATTCAAAGAAGAGGAAGAAGAGGAAGATGAAGAAGAAGAGGAAGATACATAGGCTCAAACACCATTAGCACTGACACAAGGTCAAGGAGAGGATCAATAAGAAGAGGAAATAGAAATTGCAGAAGGTGCCAAGGAAGAAGAAGCCAAGAAAACACTTATTCCTACTGACAAGAAGAAAAGAAAGGCAAAGACACAAGTAGTGATAAAACAAAAGAAAGTTGCAAAACCTAGTCAACCCAAACCAACAACACCTACCACAAGGGCTAGTACAAGAGTCACTGCATAGAAAGCTAAAGAGGTAGCCAAGCCTAAAGAGCAAGAAGGTGGAGCACAGAAAAGACCAAGGAGAAAGTATGTTGCTTAGGCTAAATCTAATGAGGAGAAGATTGAATCTGATGGCAACAACCAATTCCAAGTGGTGAGTCACAATTCATCCTCAAACTTGGATAATTTATGTGAGAACATTAGAAACAATGTTGATTTTTCAAGTTTCTCTCACATTGAATTTGATAATCTTGGAAAGATTGAGAAGATTCAAGTAGAGGAGGCAATATATGCCATGATGCCTACTTTTAAGAAAGCCCCTCTAGAAATTACCAACTCCATACCTAAGAGTTTATATGATAGAGTTGAGCAGAAATGAGACTATTTTTTAGACACAGAGAAGCAAATTAGGGAGACAACCCTCACTCAAGTAATGCCAAAACTCAGCAAGGATGAAATGTCAAAAGCCATTAAGAAATATGTTCTAAGATTTGTACCTAAGTATAGGGAATTTAACATATTGCATAACAACATAGAGGATGTTGTCCATAAGTCCAAACAAATGTGGAAGATTACATATGGACTAGCCATAGCCAAAGATATTGACCAAGAACCTAATGAGGTAGGAGATGATGAAGAAGATGATAAAGATCAAGGCATAGTTGAGGGAGGCATTGATATGAATATTGATGATTAGGCAACATCTAAGGAAGAGCAGTAACTAGAACAGAATGTACAAGATACACAAATGTCAAGTGCCAGCCCTCCAAAAGTGACAAGTATAATCACCAAAATTATCAAAGTAAAGGATGTTTCTAATCCTACTGATTAGAACATCAATCCCCTAACAAAGAAACATATGAAAAGGATATTTATCCAATCTACACTACAAGCCAAATTATGTGACAACCCTGTATTGGTAAGTGTAGATGAAATTTAGATGTCAAGGTCTATAACTGCAGGGGAAGAAGGGAAAACACAAGAACTACCTATAATCACTCCTCAAGTCACAAGTGTACAACCTTCACAACCCTTAGTTGTATATCAAAGGAAGGAGACAACAAGTTGCAATGTCAGTACACTCATGGAAGGCACTCTAGTCTCAAAAAATGTACAAGAACCTGAAAAAGATAAGGTTGAGACAGTTGGAGAATACAAGGTGGAAACACCGGTAAATGATGGGACACAAAGCCAAATAGGTTACATAGATGCACTTGCACCTCCAACACAAGATCAAGGTGCAATTAAAATCAAAGAGGCAAAAAAGGACAAGTATGAAGAGACAAATTTGACACCTAAGCTAAAGGAGCTAGTAGCAATTCAAGCACTGGTGACATTACTAGAATCTAGAACTCCTTCCAATCAAACTCTTCAAAGGTCAAGATATAGATGCAATACCACTGTAATTCTCAGTGTCAAGTCCTAGCTCATCTAAGGTAGAAGAGGTAATTACTTATGGAGATGTTAGCCTAGATGAAGAAATTTTATTGCCTAAGTTTGATTATGTAGCAATAACAATTGAGCAGATGGGTATACTACAAGAGGCCCTAGCAAGGAAGAAACATCAAGAACTACTCAAAAGGGAGCATAGGCAGAAGCAAGCTTTGATTGACATCAAAGAAATTTTCTTAAATGCATTCAGTTTGCCTACTCTAGATGAAACAAAGCTAATTATTGAACAATTGACCAGTATAGTGGAAAGAGTAAGTGACCCAAACCTGGATACTAATGTCAAACTATTAGAATAGTCTGAGAAAAAGTTTCAAAACAAAGTGAATGAGAAGATATCTAGTGATATTGCACTCACACAAGTTGCATTGGAAACTAAGATAGATAGTGTAAAGAAGGTACTAGAGAAAAATTTCTCTTTGTACACCAAATTGTGTAACCCTACACTCTTCACACAAGAGATAAGGAATCACATCTTGAGTTTGGAGAGTCAAATGCAGTCATCCGGTGCAAAATTGTCCATATCTCTGGCTCAAAGTGAGAAACACTTTAGGACCCTTTTGCAATCCCAAAGTTAGCAACATTACAAGCAGATGAAGCCAATATTAGGGCTAAATTGATCAACATCTAGTCTATATTGACTCCTCACATGGAGATTTTACACAAGGAGCTAGGCTATGCAGAAACATGTATGAAGAAAGACCCCAATATTTCTACATTAGAGGGCTTAGTACACCTTGTTGCCAAGTTGGTCATCCAAATTAAGCCTTTGGAGGTAGCATATGATAATTGGGATGTAGCTCTTAAAATTATACTTAAGGTCCACATATCCTTTTTTGACAAATACACTATTAGTGTATAACCCATTGACATAAGTGTCAAAAAGGGGGAGTAAGAGCTAAGGGGGAGCAAGAATGGGGGAGTAAGAGCAAGAAGGTGAAAGATTTTGATGCAGAGTATAGTACAAAATAGATCTAGTTAATAGAACAGATCAAACAACATAGGGGGCATTATAAGATTTTGAGGTATAAGTCATATAGCAAAATTTTGATATTTTGGAATTTTGTATAGCAAGTCAAATAATCATTTATATTATGCTTGTAAGAATAAGAGTATTAATGTATGACCAAGTATTTTTGACACTCATGTCAAAGGGGGATATTGTTAATCTTATAATGGTTTTGATGAGTGTCTATACACTTAAGTCATTTACTTAGTCCATGTCAAACAAGTAACATATGCCGAGCACAACACATAAGTTAGAGCATGCCAAGTAAACAATGAGTGTTGAGTCACTCATATGCTGAGTCACTCAAGCATCGAGCAAATAGTATGTGTCGAGTGATTTAGGAGCCAAGAAAGTAATGCATGCTGAGTCATTCAAATGTTGGGTGACAATATTGAAGTCATAGTTGATGCTGAGCATCGGGTACTTCAGATGCTAAGTAACACAATTTTGTCATAGTTATTTTTATTGGCACAAATGACTATATAAACCATTTTTGGACCAACTTAAGGATTGAATTACAATATTTTGGTGATAAGGACAAATATTAATAAGGAATCCCTATGTATTACATGCACCCAATCAAGTAAACAGAAGGTTTAAGTGGCAATATGGATGAATCACAGTTGTTGATTCATACCTAACCCTAAGTCACCTAGGTCTTCTTAAGGAGGAAAAACCATAAAATTCTTATGAGAAAAGAGGGAATGAATGAATGATCAAGGAGATTTTTGCATGCGCAAACCAGGACATTCATGGTGATCAAGGTACTATGATATGAATTGCATTACAAAATCAGTTAAAGGAGAACAAAGGAAGAAAAAAATGAACAACAGAGAAACATCTGATCAAGAAATATCAAGTATACATCAATATAGAGGTGATCTGTCATCATGTAACAAAGTGCTAATTGTAGGATAATTTCTGAGACATTATAACAGGTGAATTAGTTAAATATCTTAACAAAGTAGTCCTAACAGACTATATTGAAATCCTCTAACAAGGTGCTTACTTAATTTTGAGTTGAAGTCTTTTAATCAAGCACACTTCCAACATGGTGTTGAAATCCTCTAACAGAGTACAAGACCTAATAGTCTTTGTAAGCCTTTAACAGGGTAGACCTTTCACAAGGTAGATCATGGTTTATGATCAAACATTGTAACCTTAATTGGATACACTTTATTACTATTGTAGTGAAGATTTGTGGGTGTCATCCCCACCCCAATTTTACCTTCTCATTGGAGGGTTTTTGGGTAATCATATCTTGTGTCATATAGGTGTGAATTCTTACTTGTTTACAAACTTTAGATGTATATGCTTTACATGGTATTTTAGTTTACTTATTGAATATGTGGGATAGATGTGTGGTGAATATTTTATGGGTTAAAGTTTAAATCCAACAATACATAGGTAACATGATTACCTCATCAAGGTTCACTGACTCATCATCCTCACTTGAATGAGTCACATCTTGAGATCATGAAGGTGCATCACTTGGTAGTGATAATTGCAATTGTTTCCCCATTTCATTTGATCTCAATCTTGGCTACTGCACTTGTGTAGAAATCACCTATTGCATAGGTGTTATAGTTGTTTGATATGTAGCCTTTGCACTCAGTAATTAAATAAGATCTTGAGTAGCCTCTTGCTCTTTCTATTTTACTTCTTCTTCTACCAATTTAGTGCTTGTTTCTTTTTCAAAATTTGCCTCTTTTTGAAAAATAGACATACAAGTTAATGATGTATATATAATTAAAGCCTTGCCAAATTTCTCCACACTTGTATCCTCTATAACTGATGTCACATCAATATCATCAGTCTTATTATTTTCAAGCTTTGGATAATCTATAATCTATAACAAAATTGGGTTAGTACAGAGTCTGCTTGAATCTTTCATTAAGCCTTGAATTTCTTCTTTTGTCAGTATATTTGGATTTGGTGGAGGGGTGTCAATGTCATCTTCTAGATTGTGACAGTCTCTTTCTGTTCACACTGACTAACTAGTTGTTGAATTTCCTCGGTCAGCTTGGCCAATTCTTCTTTATATTCATCTTCAAATTCTATTGTGTCTCAACCTTCCCTCACTTCCATATATGGAGTAAGAAGCCCAAATGCTTCTTTCCATATTTGAATACTATCTTGCTCAACTTTACGAGCTATATTTTTCAAAATCTCATATGCCCTCTCTCTCGACATAAACTTCTTTACAAAATCTTTAAGGGCTATAGACATATGAGTCTTCCCCAAATCTAGCACAACTTGTGTCAACGTTGTTTCTCTTATTTGTTTCTTAGTGGACATTTCCCACTTCCACTTTGTAGCTACTCGATTATACAATCCCAATGGAAATCTAGCTCCCAATTCCAGGGGTGTATGTCTAAACTTGATCATCATGTCAATCAAAGCTCCTTCAAGCTTATCTTGAGCAAAATTATTCAAAGAATCATACTAAATATCTTTGAATCCCATAACACTTTCAAATTATCTTAATTTTGCACATACCTAATCCATAATCATTAGAGGAGTCTCTTTACTACTTGAAGTTTGGTGGGTTCATCAAACTCGATCTTTTCATCATCTTCCTCCTCCTCTTATGCTATGACCAGTTTTATCCTTAGCTTTGCTCATGTTGGATGCTTTTTTTTTTAGTCAGTTTCCTCTTCTTTGATGAATTTTTTTTGACTTTCTTGGCAGGGGTCTGAGATGCCCTTCTCCTGGTGATGATCATCTTGCCCTTTGGCTTCTGAGGTGTCACCATTTCTTGCATATCTTTATTCAGGTTAGCATTTACCTTAGGTTCAATGGCAAAAATGTTTTTCTGTTTGGTGACCTTAGGCCTTACAATAGAAAGTTTTTTCCCTTTTCCTTCCTCAACCTCTATAGGTTGTCTAGAACCTTCTCCTTTTTCCTTATCTCAACCCTCGATAATCTTTCTTTTTCTTTTCTTTCTTGCTTTGGGAGTGCTAGTTTCAATAGTTAGCTTGACAATTACAGTTTCAGATGTGCCAAATTGCTTGACACTTGCATCTGCATCTTATGCCAAAAGTGTAGAAACTACCACATCGATCTTTTCTATATTTACTTCATAGGGCATTGGCCTTAGCCATGCTACCCTCAGCAAAACTGATTGAACATACACAAAATTTGTATCTACAATAAAACATATTTCATCATAGTACTTGTCCCCAACTTAGGAATCCTCATTTTGTTCCTCATCTTTACTTTGAACTCTTTAAAGTAGTTATCCATTATTGCTTTAAAATTTCTCCCAATATGCTAATCAAATCACTAATTTGCTCCATCATTGTTTGATTTCTGTCCCAAGAAACTATTCCAATGGTAGGAAAAGAGTTTTGTACATAGAAAAATATATAAATTAATAAAGATCCAAACTCACAAGAGGTATTTTTCAATTTCCTCACTACCTCTAAGTTATCTATAAGTTTGTGAAATTGTAACTCGACAATATCATAGGAATGATAATTCTTTACAAATTTGTACACCAAATCCATTGCTACATAGGGTACATTGTTCAACCTACTAGATTGATTAAATTTTTGTTCACACAAACAACAATTTCAACTAATGGTTCCTCAATTCTATTAATTGACATACCATGACCATTCCACTTTGCCCTGGTCAAATTGTCAATTTCATTCTTTATTTTGCTTCTTACACTCTTAGGTTGATCTAAGGTAGGGTACCCAGTTACCCTGTAATGGATAGCTTTGTTTATCTTAATCGACACACCTGCTAACCATATTTTCATATCATGAATATAATTGAGCACCTTTATCCATTCAACTTTAAAAACCTTTGAAAATCCTAGGGTATAGGTAAGCCCTTTCTTGGTAATGATATTGTGTTCATCCTTCAAGATTCCATCAACACATATCTTATCATAAGCTGCTCTAATCTAAAAATCCTTAATTTCTCCAATTTGGCATAGATAACACAATCTTATATCTTGAATAGTCAAGACTCTGGGAAAAATTGATGATAAAGCTCCAATATCATCAACAATTTTTTTGAGGTTAGCTGAATTTTCAAAGTTGAGTGGAGGACTTTGATCATTTCTTATGATTTGTGTATTTTTGTCCTTCAATATTTCACTTCCAGATGCCATTTTGAACTAGGGTTTGAAAAAAAACCTTTTGCAAATATCTCCACTGAATATTTAACCTGACATTGAGAATAATACTTATATTCTTTCATAAATTGGTTGATAAACTACTATGATTCTTTTGCACTGGTTACTAAAATCACTTCGATTGCCTTGAAATCTTCTTGTAAATTCTTTTAATCACTTGGTGAATGAAAATGAATTTTCAAATTCGATAAATACCTTCACATTTTCATTTTAGGTCTACATTTAATGTCTTTGTACTTGGTTGGTGTATGTCTCCATTTTAGCTCGGTCAAGGTTACTCACTCAATTATAACTAATTCATTTGGTCAACTCAAATTCACTTATCAACATCAACATCTGTGTGAGAAATCTCCTTTAGCTTTGCATTTTCTCTCACACTTGTGCATCTCTAATCAACCTTCTTTTGTATGTGTCTCTTACATACACTCACACCTAAACTCTTCAATTTGTTTGGCTTTGTACCTCTTTAAATAGGCAATTCTTCCTTACTATTTTCCATGATCAAAGTAGATCTTAGGGTTTACAATTAGGTTCAACATGATTCATATTTATCCACCTTCTTGAAGTTCCTCTAGAAACTTCTCTGGAATCTATCTATTAGGTCTTTTGCCTAATCCTCCCCTTGAATTTAATGATCCAACTCATCAATCTTATCTTTAACACAATTTAGATCTCTCAAGAAATCAACCGAGTCAGCTAGATCTAACGATTTCCTCAAATTCATTCTTAATAATGTTACTTGACAATCTCTAAATTGTAACACTTGTTCATCACTAAATTAATCGATCACTGTAAATCTTGTAGCTCAACATCAACAATCTTTCTTGGTTGATACTAATGCTCGATCAACACTAGATTTGCTTGGCACTAATTGTGGCTCGGTTGCCACTAGCATCACTCAACATTCCTTAGCCTTTTATTCTATTGCTTAGGTTGACTTGGCTTCCTTGACATAAATAATCACTTTGTCTCATCAAAGTCTAACTAATCAAATGTTCATTGTATCTTCCTTTTCATGACTCAACCTTTCCCATCACTGCTATTGTTATGAGAAATTTCTCAAATCCTCTTCATCAATCAAATAAATATGACATTTATATTAGGTATCAATATGTCTTGTCAATATATTTGAAATAAATGAAAAAATAACAATTGTTCCAATTGTAAGTTTCCAACTATATATATATATATATATATATATGTATATGTGTATATATATATATATATATATGTATATGTGTATATATATATATATATATGTATATGTGTATATATATATATATACACACATATACATATATATATATATATATACATATATATACATATATATATATATACATATATATACATATATATACACATACATATATATATATACATATATACACATACATATATATATATATATACATATATATATATATATATATATATATACATATATATACACATACATATATATATATATATATATACATATATATACATATACATATATATATATATATATATGTATATATATATATATGTATGTGTATATATATGTATATATATATATGTATGTGTATATATATGTATATATATATATATAGAGAGAGAGAGAGAGAGAGAGAGAGAGAGAGAGAGAGAGATGCATGCATGCACACACACACACACACACACACACACACACACACACACACACACACACACACACACACACACACACATATTTAGTTAGGCATATATGTGTCCACCCATAATAGATACTTAGGTAAACATATATATTTAGAGGCACAAATGAAATTTAATAAAGATAAAATTTAAGCATCTGTAAACCAAAAAAATATGAAAATCCCCAAGATCCCCATTTGGATAACTGACTTCCCTACAAGAAATTATAGGCTCAAGGTGCCTATAATGATCATGGTTCCATCTTCAAAATGATAAATACTATAGAGGCTTTTATACCTATTCCTACACACACCTGCATCACCAACAAGTACATATGCATGTCTATACATAATATCATATTAATACAAACACTAGATGGGTTAACAAGGTTAGAGATTCATATAATCAAAATCCACATAAGGAAACACATTAAGCATATCATAATAAATGTATCTCTAAATATATATTGTAAGTATCATATCTCCTATCAATAAACATAAGAAAAAATCTAGTATCTCATAATAAATCTCAAAATATGTTGGTAGGGTGGAATTACAACCTCCTCCCCAAGGACTGGGATTTCACCTAAAAGCCAACAAATAAATATGGATAATATGTCCTATATCTATCCGTAGTCTCCCAAGTGGTAGAGGAATCATCATTACAATCTCACTAAACCTTGACTAGCTCCAGAGTATGACCCTTGAGGTGTAGGGTTATCTGTTGGATTATGTGTACTAGCTCCAAAGCTAGCTTCTTATCTATGATGTATACGGAATGCCAATCCAAAACATGAGAAACATCAAAGATATACTCTCTAAGTATAGAGATATGGAAAACATAATGTATACAAGTGAGGTTAGGTGGCAAGGCAAGTCAATAGGAAAAAAGTCCAATTATCTCTAGGATCTCAAATGGTCCACCAAACCATGGTGCAAACTTCAATCCTTTCCCTTATCTGATTAGAGTCTTTTGTAGCCTCACTCTCAAAAAGTGTCATGTCCCCTTTTCAAATAATTAAAAATAATAATCTTCGCTAAGGCAAGCAGGCCCAAAAAGGTGAAGTTTCAGCAAAAGGGGATAATCTTTGGAAGTGAATGGAATAATAAATGAAAATTATTATTAAAATATGTTTTTTTAACCCCTCTTGGATGTGAGTTAGGGTTATGCCCTCTTTTATGGAGTTTGGAGGCATTTTGCGCTGATTCCAGAACTTGATTTTTGCTCATTTCTTTGTTATTCTTCAGAGGCTGCCAAACCTGTGGAGAAGGAGACCCAAGAACGGGAGTTTGTAGGTTTTTAGGAAGGATAAGGATGGGAGTTTGAATCCATTCCATGTCCATGCTCATACAGAGTTTTCCTTTGTGCTGAACAGTGCAGATTTGTGGGTTTTCGGGTGTGTTTTTTGTAGGAGTTTGGTGTTTTCAGTTGAGTATTTCATATCAGTTTGGGTTGCTGCTGTATTTCAGACTTTAAGATATTCAAATAGAGCTGAATATATGTATTGGGATGTGATTAAACTTTTGAGATAGATTATTAGTGTTTTTGTGGTGTTTTCGGGCATTTTTGTGTTAATTTCAGGAGGCCGATGAGTATAGTTTTTGTCCTACATTTATGAACTGTTGTGTAAAGGCTATATAGATCTGGAAATGTAATTTTGTAGGCTATTATGCTGCTAAAATTTCTATTAAAATTTCCATTTTCAGATTTATTAATAATTTGTGAAGTTGTGAAGTTTTTTGGCACTATTTCGATCATACCCGATTTGGGTTTTATTGAGAAATTGGTGGGTCTTTGTAATATTGGTTGTTTGATTTTAAAGATCTGATTTGAGGCTTGAAATATCATGTAAAATCAGAAAAGGGACATTTCAGTGGTATCAGAGCCATGATCTTGCTAGCCTGAGGGTTTGTAGAAGTTTGCATGTCAGTTTTGACAACTACCCAGATCTTGCATGTCATTTTTGATAACTACCCAAATCTTTCATGTCATAATTTATGGTTGCATGTTGCTTCGAATCAACTGGATGTCAAAATTTATGGTTGCATTCTACTTCTAATCATTTGCATGTTAGTTCTTGGTGAATTTGGTGGTTGCATGTTGCTTCTAATCAACTGCATGTCAAAATTTATGGTTGCATGCAACTAAGTGAAAGAGAAAAGAGATATTCACAGCGAGAAAAGAATAAAGAAATTTTGATCAAAAATCCAGTTGAAAGTAAAAGTATAAAATCCAAGGAAGGAAAAAGTATGGCTAATCTAGATGAGATGGCAAAGAAATTCTTCCAAGACATCCAAAATACTCAGAAGCAAATAGTGGATAGTTTGGCAGAAACTAGAGAGGCTTTGCAAATATTGACAGAAAAATTGCAAGGAGTTGCATCTATTAATGAGAAGGGGAGCACTTCAGAGGAGTCAAGAAATCTAAAACTTACACCCTCTCAATCAACAAAAACTATTTTTCTGCATGCAGATGAGCCACCAGTGCCAAATCTAGCCCTTAATCCCATGGAAGAGGTTACAGGTAACTTGATTGCATTAAGAGCTACTTAAAATGGTTTAGATGATGACTTTCACAGTCTAGTTCCTTTTAGGGAATATGTGGATATGATGAACACTTTGATGCCCAAGAAAGAGTACATAAGCGAGCATGACATAAGTGGAAGAGAGCTCAAAAATAAAATAAGCAAGTTTATAGCACCTACTTTTGATGGAACAAATAAAATTTCAGCTAGAGCATGGCTACAAAAATTACAGACCTTCTTCACACTTAACCCCATGAAAGAGAGTGATGTTGTTCAAATTTCAAGTCTACACTTGGAAGATGCAGCCTATGATTGGTGGTATCATGGAATGACTACTCAAGGTCATGATCAGGTAACTACATTTGATGATTTTAGTCAAAGAGTGATAGATAGATTTGACCTCAAGGATGATGATTATGAGGATGTTGTTGTGCATGATGGTGAGATACCTGGTAGAGATGAGAAAACATTGAGCATTCATGAATTTTTTGAGAGAGAGTACCAGGCACAGTTAGATGCTTCGTCACATGAAGTTGAGGCTAGTAGTACTTCACATGATTTATCCTACTAGCTGAAAGTGAGTGAAGACAGTATTGTGACTACATTATCTCATCATGATAGGTATGTGGAGTTAGTTGGTATTGGTCATATTACTCAAGTGAGGATTTTTCTTGAGTTACCAGCTAATTCTAGTTTACAGATATGGACTCGAGATTTTTATATTGGCATTTGGGATTCAGTTGACTAGAGATCTTTAACACTTTTAGGTAGCAGTGTTTGTTTGGGTGCTATCATGGATTTGATTAGCAGATTGCATGGTGTTGTCTTTTCTTGTGCTAGCAGTTTGTCTGATGTTGGTATTAGTTTTTATACACCGGTGTTGAGCTTTGTTCATATATCCAGTCGACCATACTTGCTGGAATGTGTTGATGATCTTTCATATTTGGCAGTGTGTACAGATGAGTCCCAGGATCATATTGGCATTGATGACATCCAGGAGGATGCAATGGGCAGTTTTGAAGACTTAGTTTCCTTGGGTACAAAGGAGTTGGACAGCAGTGCTATAGTTTTTGATACTCCATTTGTTGATATGAGCTTTAGAGTTGATTCACAGGATATGGATGGTAATACTCTAGAGACTAGTAACTTTGAGGATACTCGTTTAGACAGTGCATCAGAGGAGGTTTGTAGGAGACAGTCAAGCCAGTGCCATCATGTGTCTAACCAGTTGAGAGTTAGTGAGCGAGACATTGCTATCACTTGCCAACATTTCGATGCTGCTCGTCAATTGTTAGCAATTTATGGATGGGGTTCTCCTACTAGTCATGAGCAAAGAGGCAGTTATCTTTCCTTGACAGAGTTACACTCTTTATGGGAGGCTATCTAGATTCTGAGATAGGATTATATGCAATTGGTAGTTGATAGAGATTATCTTATGGAGTGGGGCAGTACAACATATGATGCATTGTTGGCCAAGGAAGATGAGGTGAGTGAGCTTACTGAGCAGCTTGAGGTGACTTCTGAGATTCTTGAGAGTACACAGTTGGCTTTCAAGGAGTCATAGTTTCGTTTGGCTAAGGTGACCATGGAGTTAGAGAAACTACATTATTTACTAGATTTTGTACAGTCACAAGCTATGGTATCTGATGATCCGAGGATGTCCATGGTCGAGATTGTCAAAGATAGTGGAGATGGGGATGCATCCATCCTTGATACTAATATTGGCATATTGGGTTCATCCCCACTAGAGTCAGGTTCAGTTGAGTTGGGTGCTGTAGCAGATTGTTGTGGTATGCCTGACATAGTGGTGACCTCTAGCACTAATGGCATGAAGACTAGAGATGCTGTATCAAAGACCATGTGTGATGTTGGTGAGCCGATAGTTGGCATGGTTCCTGCTAGTAATACTACTCCCTTGGCGATGTCTTTAGAGGTAGTAGTTAGTTCCAACTTGGTTAGTGATCGATTGTAGTTAGTTACATCTGGATTGTAGTCTAAGCCACTGACTAAGATTGGCGCATTCTATCAGCATTACATTGTGAGGTATGCTCATCAATTTACCTTTGATGACCATGTTGATGAGATGATGATACAGAGATGTACTTTGGTTCCTAGTGCTTATCATTAGTTATGGGATAGTTTGATGCCTCGAGATGAGAGTTGTGATGGGCACAACATGGCGATAGGTTCTGTAGTTGATAGCTTGATAATATGTGACTTAGAGCAGGAGTTTCAGAGTGATGCTTCAGCAGGTGTTGTTATTGATTCTACTCCTTTGGCTATGACATCTCCTAACTTAGCTGGTGATCAGTCACAATGGGTTGTATCACTTGTTAATGGTGAGCTGTTGACTGAGGTTGGTTTTTTTTATCAACATTATATTGCAAGGTATGTACATTAGTTAGCATTTGATCCTTGTGTTGAGGAGTTGATGGCAGGCAAATTTGGTTTGAGTTCCAATTCTTGCTGTTTATCTTGTGATGGCTTTTCACCATTAGGGGTGCATGGGAGTTATGGTTATGAGATGGTGGTCGGTGATCTATAGAGTTGTGTTGACTGCAGGAGTTGTACAGTGTGTGGATTCTCCATACTTGGTATAGTTTCATTCAGGAGCATTCACCATTGTTGCAGAGTTGGACTGTACATTTCGTATAGGCCAGTGGAATGCGTTGATGGTATTTACTGTGTTGGTAGTTTGATTTGCCCACTTTACTTGGGTTTTGATGTCCTAAGAGTTTGTGTCTTGTGGGTTTTTGACTATGGAAGTTGTGATTTTGGAGTTTGGTTGAGCTGTAATTGTCAGTTTGATTATGGATTCCTCTTGGTCATATTGCAGAGGATATTGCAAGAGCCTATGTTAATTGATAGTAGTATAGTTCATGACTACATTTGGGATCCAGGTGGATTGATTGGTTTATTGTTCAGCCATTGCTTGAGGACAAACAATATTTGGGAGGGGAGGACTTGTCATGTCCCCTTTTCAAATAATTAAAAATAATAATCTTTGCTAAGGTAGGCAGGCCCAAAAAGGTGAAGTTTCAGCAAAAGGAGATAATCTTTGGAATTGAATGGACTAATAAATGAAAATTATTATTAAAATATGTTTTATTAACCCCTCTTGGATGTGAGTTTGGGTTATGCCCTCTTTTGTGGAGTTTGGAGGCATTTTGGGCTGATTCCAGAACTTGATTTTTGCTCATTTCTTTGTTATTCTTCAGAGGCTGCCAAACCTGTGGAGAAGGAGACCCAAGAACAGGAGTTTGTAGGTTTCCAGAAAGGCTAAGGATGAGAGTTTAAAGCCATTCCATGTGCATTCTCATACAGAGTTTTCCTTTGTGCTGAACAGTGCAGATTTGTGGGTTTTCGAGTGTGTTTTTTGTATGAGTTTGGTGTTTTCAGTTGAGTATTTCATATCAGTTTGGGTTGCTGCTGTATTTCAGACTTTAATATGTTAAAATAGAGCTGAATACATGTATTGGGACGTGATTAAACTTCTGAGATAGATTATTAGTATTTTTGTGGTGTTTTCGGGCATTTTTGTGTTAATTTCGGGAGGCCGATGAGCATAGTTTTTGTCCTACATTTATGAACTGTTGTGTAAAGGCTATACAGATCTGGAAATGTCATTTTGTAGGCTATTATGCTGCTGAAATTTCTATAAAAATGTCCATTTTCAGATTTATTAATAATTTTTGAAGTTGTGAAGTTTTTTGGCACTATTTCGATCATACCCGATTTGGGTTTTATTGAGAAATTGGTGGATCTTTGTAATATTGGTTGTTTGATTTTAAAGATCTGATTTGAGGCTTGAAATATCATGTAAAATCAGAAAAGGGACATTTTAAAAAGACTTTACTTCCTGCTACAAACTTCTTATGCACTTTGTGTGTATCTGCCTATTTCTTCTACCTATCCTAAGTTATTACCAAATTCTTTCTGATCCCCTACGCCTTTACATCCATACCTTAAAGAATCTTTGTCCCTAAACTCACTCTATTCTCCAAACAATCCCAACTCAAGGGAGTACAGAAGAGATGACTGTACAAATCTTGGAAGGGTGACATACCAATTGAGTTTTGATATCTATTATTGTAAGGAAACTCCACAAGATACAATTAATCATCTTGATGACTTTGGCAGTCCACAAGATACATCTGAAGCATATCCTCCAAGACTTGGTTCACTCTTATTGCGTGACCATCTGTTTCTAGATAATATGTTGAGTTGAAGTTCAAATTGTTGAACCCTTGGTATTTGGTCTTTGATTGTTGTCATTGATGCCAATAATAAAATTATAATGATCATATGATATGATTAACATCATGTAATTATCTTATTTGATGTCCTTCAATATTATTCAAGACAAACACTTAAATGTTATACAATTAACACTTAATGTTTACATTGGTTTAGAAAATAGTTATAAAAAAAAGTTTTGGTCTATGAGAAATTTGACAAGGATTTTTATCAGATAGACCCATACTAATCATACTTTTTGGAAAGGGTCTTTGTTAGTTTTTGCATAACACATGTACAGAAAGAGAAAAAGTCTGTTTATTAGAAACAATTACAAAATTGTTATGACAGTTTTAGTAGTTTTGAGTGGTTTTCGTCTAATGGAAGTTTGGGATATGTACCTACCTCCAAAATTTCAATCTTATTGGTTTATAAGTAGAGGATACATTCCTATAAAACATACAGTAGTTGGTTTTGATAGGAGTTGCAGGATTTGTGTGGAATTCCTTGTAGACCGAACAATTTCCAGGCAAATTTTTGACAACAAAGAAGAGGGTAATGCTTTATATTTCTATTTTTTATATTCATTATTTGATTTTAATTGCATGATTTTATAAGAGGTAGAAGAAGGGTTATACATTTCTTATTCATTCATTCATATCAGTATTTGATCAGATATTTTAATGGAAAAAGAAAATATATTTGGATATTGGATGTTTTGAGGAGAATAGAAGTATATACTGCATTATGTTTTCAACAAGAAGTTGAAACTAGTGATTCATGATTTGTATTGTAATAGAGATGATCCTTTAATTTTATATCTCATTTGTTCATTTTGGAAGTTGGTGCTTCTTGTATTCATGAAGTTGGTGCTTCAAGTGTAAGGGATTGGCGTTCCTTGAAATTTGCATTTCTAAAACAAGGTGTTGGTGCTTCCCAGAGTTGTAGCTCTAAAAGATTCACCCAAGAGGCCAATAAAGTTTTAGATTCAAAGTGGTTTTTTACCCTAAGGGGTTTTCCACATTAAAATATTGTGTCACTTTGTTATTCATTAACTATCTTGCTGATGTGTTAAAGTTTTATAACTTGTAATTGTTTCAAGTTTTTAAAAGTATTTTAAACCACTGATTCACTCCCCCTCTCAATGGTGTTTGTATTCTAACAAGTGGTATCAGAGAAAGGTTCTCTACATCAAGTTTAAAAAATTTGGGTAGATTTTGGTTGAGTGCAATACTTATCTTTTATGGCTCAAGATAGTTCTTCAAAGGTTCCTATTTTTGATGGATCAGATTATGTTTTTTGGGAAGTAGTGATGCAAACATATTTTTTATCTGCAAATGTTGATGTTTGGGCTTCAGTTGTCAGTGGTTATAAAGTTACTAATACTTTAGCTTCAGATTCGGATGAAAAGAGGAAGTATGAAATTGATATGAAAGCTAAATTTGCTATACTTAACAGTTTATTTAAAGATGCTTTTGTTAAGGTAATGCATTGCAGTTCTCTAAAGAAGTATGTGACAAATTGAAAAACACATATCATGGTAATGATAGAGTTAAAGAAACTAAGATACAACATTTGAAATCAAGATTTGAAGACCTTAAGATGGATAATAATGAAAAGTTAGAAGACTATCTCCTTAAGATAGATGAAACTATAAACGACATAAGTGGACTTGGTTAAAAAATTGATGATATTGATGTTGTAAAGAAAGTTTCAAGATCTCTTCCTAATAAATTTGATTCTAAGATACGTTCTATAGAATAAACTAGAGATATTAACAAGTATACAATGGAAGATATTCATGGATCACTTGTAGCTTATGAAATGAGAAAGTTTGGCAAGTAGGAATCCACAAGCAAAGATGCAACATTTAATGTGGAAAAGAAAGTGAAGCAAGTTTCTTCAGAATTAGAAGATCTCGATGTTCTTGAAGCAAATTTATCAAGGAAATTAAATAAAGAAGTAGGTAAATACAAAGGTAAACTTCCTTTCAAATGCTTTAATTGTGGTAAAATAGGACACTTTGCATCTAAATGTCCTTATAATAGTCATGATGAAGTAGATGATGAGAAAGAGAAATCAAGTAAAAAGAAATTCTATAACAAAAAAAATCTCTTTAAGAAGAAGAAGAGTTTGATTGCTAGTGTATCAGATAGTGAATCTAGTAGCTTTGAATGTGATGAAAATGAAGTTTCATTCATGGCTATAAAAACTACTTTGTCAAGAATTAGATAGTGATGATGATTTTGAACTTGTTGAGGCTGATTTAGAATGTGAATCTCTTTATGCACTTAAAAAGATCATGGAATTAATAAAAAAATTAAGTGTTCAAGAAAATAAATTCTTAAAGGAAAAAGACAACTTTGAAAAAGAAACTAAGGAATTAAATCAACAAGTTATAGAATTGAAATTACAAGTTGAGGAACAAAAGAGAATTGTCTTTGTCACTAAGGAAGAGTTAAGTTCTAAAGATTAGGGATGTGCAAGGTTAATGAATGAAGTACTATCATATAGAAGAAATTTAAAAATAAATGAGAACACTACTTTGGATGATATGTTAAGGAAACAAAGAAGAGCTGATGATCTAACAGGAATTGGTTTTGAACTTGGATAATGTTCTAGTGATAAGAAAGATAAATCTTTATTTGAGATATTTAAATCTTAAAGTAAAGATACAAATCAGAATGCCACCACTTCAAATGTAAGTAAAAATGAAGATTTTAATCAGATTTCTAATGATAAAAATTAGGTTATATCAAGCACTTCATTCATGGGTAAAAGATACTCAAACATGTTCACTTCTTTCTTTGATGCATATTGCTTCATGTGTCATCAATATGAACATAGAATAAGTAATTGTAGATACATGTCAAGGAGGTATTCAAAGTTTCATTTTGGCCATTCCTTTCCTAAAATGAATGGTCTAAGATGTTACAAATGCAATCTCTTTGGCCATATTATGAGTATTTGCAAAACTAAGTCAATTCAGAATGATCAATCTTATGCTAGTCTACAAGTTGATAAAGAATTTGATACTAAAGTGACTAAGAGATGGAGGCCTAAAATTAATAAGTCCATGTTCATTCAAATGGCTCTACATTCTAAAGAAAATGACTTTTGGATAATTGATAGTGGTTGTTCTAGACACATGACAGGAGATAGAACATGTTGGCATTAAGTCAAGTTTGTTATTAGTGACAACACTTATTCAGATTTTGTATGGTTACTGAGATCTTTGATTAGTCTCTATTGTTTTCCATGTAATCCAGTGGTTACCAAGCTTCACAGTTTCTACCGAGCATTCCAGTGGTTACCAAGTGAATTCAAGCAGTGTGAAGTCCAATAGTTCTTACCAAGCAATTCAATGGTTACCAAGCTTCATAGTGTCTACCGAGTCATTAGTTCTTGTGAAGAAAAGTTAGTGTTAACTGAGTGATGAGATGATTAGTGTTTACCAAGTGCAGGCATGGTAAACATGGAATTTAGTTTCTACCAAGTGACATTGTATCTAACGAGTCACCAATGTATACCGAGTTTGAATCTATGTTGAAGTGATTAGTATGGACTGAGTCTCTACTTCTACCGAGTGTATGACGATGCCGAGTAATGACAATGGACACCATGTATCAAAAATTCACCAATTCAATTTTTAGAACCCGAGTATCTACTTTTGGGCTGACTTTGTAATATTGGTGTTAACTTGGGTATTGGCCGACCTTGAAATTATGTGAATTGGTTTGGTATATATGTAATGTATTGTATCATACCCAAGTGTAATAGTTTGATGTAAGAGAATGTGAATGAAATGCAAGCATGCAAATATGAATCAATAGCTGAACAAAGTGTATTGGAAGGCCATATCAAGAGTAGCAAAGTTACATCTATCACATAAAGGTGATCAATATTTCAAGGATCTCTATGAGAAATTTAGTTGTAAGTAAGAGATCTACTATTTCATCCTAATAGGTGAATCAACTTCAAATCCTTTAACAAGCTAGAATTAATAGTCTTTTCTTTAAATCTCTTTACTGCGTGCATACTTCATTATATGTTTGTAAGACCTTTAACAAGGTGGACCTAGCAGTCCTAATTGCTCCTAATAGGGTAGATCATTAGAAGTGATCATTGTAAGCCTTAATAGGCCAACTTTATGCTATAGTATTGAAGTTTTGTGGGTATCATCCCCACCCCAGTTTTACTTTCTATTTGGAAGGTTTCTGGGTCACCAAATATTGTGTTCAAAGTGTTTTATTCTTTTAGTTTCTCATGCATGCAGTTGATTATATCTATTAATAGTAATTTGATTATGCTATTAAGTTATGAATTTGTTAAAAGTTTTGAGGTTATTGATTCACCCCTCCCCTATCAGTAACCTAGCTAGTCTTGAATATTTCTAACAATTGGTATCAGAGCATTGTGGTTCTCAGGATAAAGTTTGAAAGCTTGAGCAAAGATCAAGGACAACAGAGATATTCAAACTTGACAAATCTATTGACAATGAAAAGTTAGATCTAGAGATGGCCATACCTCAACTCAAGAAAGCAAAAGAGCATATTTCTCAATCCTTAAAAAGAAGGAAGGAACTTGCAAATTAGATGAATGACCACTAGTATGTTGAAGAGAAGATTGACGATTTTCTCCTTTCAAGTAGTTCAGATGAAGTAAATGATGCAATCAAAGAACTCCTAGAAAAGAATCGCTCCCTGCAAGAAGAGGTAAGAAAATTGAAAAGAGAATAAGAAATTTAGTCAATAAGATTGTGTGAAATTTTAGAACAAAGAAATAAGGCAAAAGAAGACTTGGAGGTAAGGAACAATGAAATTCAAAATCAATCCCTTCAGCAAGAAAATCTTATTAATTAGCTCTCTAATGTAAATGAACAAATCATGAGTCTGAGATCTAAAAATGAAAGGCTGAGAAATGACTTAAACTCTGAAAGGCTAATCAATAAAAGAATGAAAGTTGATCTAAATTCTAAAAAGAAACTCAATGAAAGAATAATGAAATCCCAAGTAGACATGGATCAATTGAATCAGCAAAATGAGTAAAATCTTTATAGTCAAAAGGGTAAAGAAAGACTTGGATACAAAGAAGAAGGTGAATCCTCCAAACAAGGTGCTCAAAGGAATGAAAGACCTACTTGCAATTACTGTGGTAAGATAGGTCATATATCAAATAAATGTTGGAGTAATGGAAAGGTAAAATTCAATGGAAAATGCTACAATTGCTGTTAGCATGGTCATAAAGCTAATGAATGCAAAGAAAAACCAAAGTTTGAGGGCAAGTGTCACAAATGCAAGAAACAAGGTCACAAGGCATCTGAATGCAGATCTAAGACATTCATTCCATCTGAACAATTTGTAAAGGCAATATTTGGTTGGGACTACAACACTTGGTGTAGATGTCATTACTGTGGAGAATATAGACACATTAGCATAAATTGTGTTAGACATCACATGAGAAGAAAGGATACTACCATAACATGTTACACATGTACTCAACTTGGTCATATAGCTAAGAATTGCATGAATATAGGTAGAGTTGAAGATGAAAAGAAAGAAAAAGCTGATAGCATCAGGAAGTAGATGAGACAACAGTGGATTCCTAAATCTACTGAGCAAGCTAGTTCAAGCGATGATAGTCATGTCACTCAAGAAGTGGGTGATTCCACCATTTCCAATTAAGTTCTTAAGAAAGAACTGGAATTGTGTTTTCAAGGTCCCATCTTAAATAGTTCCAATTGAAAAGAAGTAAAGATTCATATTGGTATTCAAGATACAAAAGTATCATCAATAAGGTTGGGTCGTGGACTCTATTGAGCGAAGTCAGGATTAACATGGTTATGTTTGGTTGTCGAGTTACAAGCTTTCACCAAGCAATCTATACAGATAGTGGATGATAGGTTGCCACACATTATGTCATTATGGCTCTCATCGTACCAAGCATTAATGGGAAGTTTTTATCAAAAGCCAGGAAATCAACTTCACTTTCACTATGAATTTAGTATATTGTGAACAGAGTGATTTGCAGAGCATCCCAGTGATCTTGAGTAGAATTTGTAGCAAAATTTTTTTGAAGAATTTTATCAGCTTATTGAGTTATCATGGCATCTAGTAGCAGCAACAAGGTGAGGAAAGGATTTGAAATGTTAGTGCGAGGTGTTGGATGGAAAGCTCCTAATTTCAAACTAGTGCCAGTGATCACCGAAACCCTCGACCCAAATGGAGCTCAGTCACAGATACCACCTAAGGTGCTTCTTATTAATGACATTCAAACTCATTTTAAATGTGCAGTTCAAGAAATAGGAACCCTTGAAATGGATAATACCCTAAGTGAACTCTGTGTGAATGGAATTCTCAAACTTGAGCACAAACATTTGGAAGAGAAAGGTTTAACCCATATTCCTCACCTGCCTCAAAAATTTCAAATCAAATGGATAAGGTATATCCTAATCAAGTTCATAATGGTCAATTGTGGTTAGAGAAACTAGTTTTAATTACAAAGAAAATGATTCATTGCATTACTGGTCTCCCCATGCTTACCAAAGCTAAAGTCACTAAAACTGTAGGTTGGGATGAGTTACAAAAGAAAACCCTAGCCCAGTGGGATAGTATAGGAATGAAAATTAGCAGTGTATCTGATACATAACTTAAATTTGGCATCCATGTGATAGCACACAAGATTTATACCTCAAGTTGACTCAATTGTGTGTCATGTGAAGCAATTGACTTAGCTTATAAGGTCATAAAGAAGAATTTGTCATATGACCTAGCAGATTTGTTTTTGAAGTAGCTGAATAAAAATATGGAAAGCATTAGAACCTCAAAGAATAATCCATGCAAATTTGGTTCATTATTGACATTTTTGTTTTTCTATGTTCAAAATTTTTTTCACTCTAAAGGCACAGTTGTATGGAGAAAAGACACACCAGTTTTATATCAGATCAATGAGTATATAGCTAAAATGGGTAAAATTTTTGATAGTATCATGGATAATTATTTTGAAACCTTTAAAGAAAAAGATGAATAACAGGTTTAGGATACCAAAGAAGTTGGTTGAAGATTATAAGGATGATGTTTATTTTATGGTAGATAGTAACAGAGTATACATCCAAGCAATAAGGCCTAGAGTTGTGTGGGTAAAACCTCTTCCATATGAGGTTAACGTTGATGAGGCAAATGAAATCATTGAAGCCTTGGTAAATGAGCCCATAGATCCAAAAACACCTCTCTTTGGAACCTATGATGAAGCTAAAGCAAGAATTGAACTTGAGATCAAGCTTCCACAGGCGGTGAACAAAGGAAAGAGGAGGATATCAAAATTGAAAATAGCAAGAACCCCTCTTATGATTATTGAAGGAAAAGGAGAAGATGTGGAAGAATTTGAAAATGAAGAGGAATCTAAAAAGGAAGAAGAGCCTACAAGGAAGAAAGGCACGGTGATTATCACCAAGCCACCCAAGCCATCCACTATAGTATTTACAAGAAGATCCAAGAAGAAAGCAGGAAAAGGTGGTAGTGAAGTTGTGTTTAGTAAGCCTCCTCTCACCTTCTAGGAAAGACTACAAAAAATGGAAAAAGGTGTAGGTATAACTAATTTAAAATCATTAAAGTATGAGACCTAGATAGAGGTTGAGAAGAAACAAATTGAGGAATTGGGACTAACCAAGATGGGAAAATGGAAGTATTCCCCTAATCAGATAGCACCTCAAATTTTTAATGATCTATTAGAAAGATTGAAGCCAAGATGGGACTCAGCCATGTAGACAACAAAAGACATATATGAACAAACTTTGAGACAATTGTTACTGAGCATTACCAATGGTGAGGTAAAAGAATCTATGAAGAAAAATGAAGACAAGATGACTATTAGATTTCATACTTGTTTAATTTTGTTAAAAGAAATAGAAGCATGTAGCCAAGGATGTGACAACTATGTGGAAGAATATTTATCACTTGCATAAACCAAGTGAAAATCTTGTTGAAATCAATGATGATGATGATGATGACAGTGACAAGGATGAAGAAAATGATGAAGATAATACTCCATTTGTTACAATTGATGCTGAAGAATATCAAGAGTTGATGAAGGATGATGAAGAAGAAAAAGAGTAAGAAGCTGAAGAGGAAGCTAAGGAAGAAGAACAAGAGATTGACCTAGTCAAGATAGCTGTAGCTGTCATAGCCTCCCTTCCTCACTCTCCAACAAAAACTACAATGTCATCATGCGTGGAGACAACTTCAACAACTTTGATTGTGACAACCATTGATACATCAAATGTCCAATCACTCCCTGCTACCTCTCAGCTCAACACATCATAGATAGAAGTGTTTACCACTTCCTCCATTGAGCTACAAAATCCTCTGGTTACTAAGCCAGTCTTAGTAATAGATATTGAGTGTTCCACAATTTTAAGTTCTTTAGTAGTAAGTATAGTTTTGGATTCTTCAGTTTTGACTACTTTAGTTGTGCATGCTCTAGTAAGTGTTTCAGTTGTAAATACTTCTATTAGTACTTCACTTGTGAATACCTAAATTTTGGGAAGCTTGGAAAATACATTAGTTTTGGATTCTACAAGTATTCCAGTAAGTATTCCACCACTAGGTACTGTACAAGTTTTCACTAGTAGCCCTACTGTTTCCACTATTGTTTTTATTTTAGAAGTTGAACCAAAGACTCAATCAAGACTTTTGATTAGTGGAAAGGAAATAGAGGAAGATATAAATCTGGATGAGGATATTGAAATTCCCAAATTGGATTTTGACAATGCCATTGTAGATTAAATGAGATTAGTTAGTCAGCTCCTCCAAAAGAAAGCCAAGCAGAAGAAATTAAGAGAAGAGAGAGACAGAGAATTTAGGATTATTGAAAGTGCTAAAAATATTTTGATAGAAGCTACAGGTGTTGAAGTTGATTCTTCTCAACACATTTTGTTGCAATTAGAAGAGGCAGTCAGCAAATTCAATGAAGATTCTAGTGGCCAAGATAAGTTAATGGAGAAAGTAGAAAAAAAGTTTGATAACAAAGTGCTTGAGCACTCAAAAAATAGCTATCCAGCAGGTAGAACTTTCTTCAATTTTGTCAAATCTTGAAACTTCTTGCACAAATGTGACATCTCTTTTTGTAAAGTTACATGATGTTACTGAGCATACTAAGTAAATTAAGAGAAAATTGAATAAGATTGATGAAGATCTGACACTCATAAAAATTTAGAATATGATCCTTCCCATCATGGATACAATGTAGAAGCACGTTGCTTATTCCAAAACATTGATCCATGACAATAATTTTTCAACTGCAGATCATATGATTGAGCTTTTTGTAGAAGTACAAGTTGCTCTTTAGACTTGCAAAGTTTTGCAAGATAACTGGGACAAGACCTTAACTCTTATTCTTAAGGTACATTTTGAATTTCTCTCACATTTTGGTATCTCCATATAAATAGATTGTGTATAAATCTTTGGCATTATTGTCAAAAAGGGGGAGAGACATGTATATAATTAAGGAGGAGAAATATTTGCATATATCATGAGAGAGATTCTATGCTAGGAGATACACTTAGTATGTTATTATGCCTGATATGATATGTATATTGTATGGGGGAGATATATGGAAAGAAAATGTATATTTACAGAGTTACAAAGACAAATTTTGAAAAATCTCAAAAAAAAATCAGCATGCCATATCAAGTCAGTATCACACTATGTTGTACATAAGTTTTGGCTGATAAGTGTTTTTGTCACTAATGCCAAAGGGGGAGATTGTTGGCATTAAGTTAAGTTTGTTATTAGTGACAACACTTATTCAGATTATGTATGGTTGCCAAGCTCCTTGATCAGTCTCCATTGTTTTCCATGTAATTTAATGGTTACCAAGCTTCATTGTTCCTATCAAGCATTCCACTAGTTACCAAGTGAATTTAAGCATTGTGAAGTCCAACAATTCTTACTAAGAAATTTAGTGGTTACCAAGCTTCATAGCGTCTACTGAGTCATTAGTTCTTGTGAAGAAAAGTTAGTGTTAACTGAGTGATGAGATGATTAGTGTTTACCGAGTGCAGGCATGGTAAACGTGGAATTTAGTTTCTACCAAGTGACACTATATCTACCGAGTCAGTAGTGTATACCAACTTTGAATCTATATTGAAGTGATCAGTATGGACAGAGCCTCTACTTCTACCAAGTGCATGACGATGTCGAGTAATGATAGTGGATGCCATGTATCAGAAATTCAACAAGTCAATTTTTAGAACCTAAGTATCTACTTTTGGGCCTACTTTGTAATACTGGTGTTAACTTGTGTATTGGTCAACCTTGAAATTATGTGAATTGGGTTGTTATATATGTAATTTATTGTATCATGCCCAAGTGTAATAGTTTGATGTAAGAGAATGTGAATGAAATGCAAGCATGCAAATGTGAATTAGTAGCATAACATAGTGTATTGGAAGGCCATATTAGGAGCAGTGAGTTACATCTAGCAGATAAAGGTGATTAGTATTTCAAGGATCTCAATCAAAAATTTAGTTGTAAGTAAGAGATCTACTATTTCATCCTAACAGGTGAATCAACTTCAAATCCTTTAACACGGTAGACTTAATAGTCTTTTCTTTAAATCTCTTTACTGAGTGCATACTTCATTGTATGTTTGTAAAACCTCTAACAAGGTGAACCTACTAGTCCTAATTTCTCCTAACAGGGAAAATCATCATAAGTGATAATTGTAAGCCTCAACAGGCCAACTTTATGTTGCAATATTAAAGTTTTGTGGGTATCATCCCCACACTAGTTTTACTTTCTATTTGGAAGGTTTCTGGGTCACCAAATATTGTGTTCAAAGTGTTTTATGCTTTCAGTTTCTCATACATGTAGTTGATTAGATATATTAATAGTAATTTGATTATGCTAATGAGTTCTGAATTTGTTAAAAGTTTTGAGGTTACTGATTCACCCCTCCCCTCTTAGTAACCTAGCTAGTCTTGAATATTTCCAACAGAACAAAGTTTGATAAATTGATTAACTACAAAGGTGGCAATGTTAGTTTTGGTGATGATTCTTCAAGGAAAATTAAAGGTTTGGGTTATTTGATGCTTAATGAAAAAATCTCCATTCATGATGTGTATTATGTTGATGGATTAAAGTACAATCTTCTAAGTGTTAGTCAAATTTGTGATCATGGATATGAAGTTGGTTTTGATAACCATGGTTGTCAAATAAAATTAAAATATGGATAGTTGGTTGCATCAGGTAAAAGATCTAAAGGGAATGTATACAATTTAAAGATATCACAAATACTAATAATCATGAAGATGTTTGTCTTATGGGATAGGTGAATGAAAGTTGGTTATGACACAAAAGGCTTGGGCACTTTCATTTTGACAACTTAGTAAAATTTATTAAGCATAAAAAAGTAAGAGGCATGCCACATATAAGTAAGATAGAAAATGTTATTTGTGAAGGTGTCAATGTGGTAAACAAACAAAGGCATCTTTTCCTTCAGAAGAATATTTTGTTTCTAAATTATTGCAATTAGTACATAATAATTTATGTGGTCCTACAAGGACAATGTCGTTAAATGGTGAAAAGTATTTCATGCTTTTTATAGATGATTATACAAGAACGACATGGACCAACATTCTTAAAGCATAAATTAGAGGCATTTAACAAGTTTAAGATTTTTAGAGAAATGGTTGAAAATGAGTCAAACATGAAGATTTAATGTTTATGATCAGATAAAGGTGGTGAGTTTACTTTAGAGGAATTTGTTGATTATTGTTAAAAACATGGCATCAAAAGACAATATGCAATATCCAAAACACCTCAAAAAAATGGAGTTATTGAGAGAAAAAACTGAATAGTGAAAGAAATGACAAGGACTATGTTAGATGAATCTAAAGTACCAAACAGGTATTGGAAAGGAATAGTTCAAACAATAGTATATATTTTAAACAGGACACAACTAAGGGTAAAAACTAAGTACACTCCTTATGAGTTATGGTATGGACATCCTGCATCTATTAAGCATTTTAGAATTTTTGGAAGTAGATGCTTCATTAAGAATTGATAAAATAGGAAGCTTTGATTCAAGATGTGATGAAGAAATCTTTTTAGGATATTCTTCTCAAAGTAAAGCTTACAAATGTTTTAATAAAATGTTGAATAAACTTGTTGAAACTGTACATGTGGAAGTGGACAGAGTTGTGTAGGATAAAAAGGAAATAAGGATGGATAATACTTTCCTACAATAAAGTGATAAAGACTTGAAAGAAGTAGATAATAAAGTTGTTGAAGGTGAAGAAGAGATAAAAGATCAAATAGAAACTCCAGAACCCATAGGTACAAAGGCTACAAGAACAAGATTGAAGAAGTATCATCCTTAAGGACAAATTATAGGGGATAAACATGCATGTATTCAAATTCAAACAAGAACTACATCTAGTTAATGTACAAATCTCTGTTTGTTTCTCAAATTGAACCTAAATCATATAAAGAAGCTAGTATGGATGAGTTTTGGGTTAATGATATGAAAGAGGAACAAGGTCAAATTGAAAAGAATAAAACTTGGGAATTAGTGCCTAGACCTAAAGATAAGATGTAATAGGTGCTAAATGGGTCTCTAGAAATAAACTTGATGAAAATGGAAAGATATCAAGGAACAAGGCTATATTGGTTTGTAAGGGTTATGCATAAATAGAAGGTGTGGATTTTGATGAAACTTTTCCATTGGTGGCTAGAATTGAAGCAATTAGAATCTTTCTTGTATATTCATCTTTCAGGGGCTTTAAAATATACCATGTGGATGTTAAAATGATATTTGTTAATGCTTATCTTGATGAAGAGGTTTATATGGATCAACCTGAAGGATATGAAAACAAAGACTATCCTAATCATGTCTACAAGCTAAAAAAGGCTCTTTATGGTTTGAAACAAGCTCTAAGGGCTTGGTATTCTAGGTTGGATTAGTATCTTATCAAAAATGGCTTCAAAAGAGGTGTTGTTGATAGCAATTTGTACATATATGGTACATGTGATGATGTTCTCATTGTTCTTGTTTATGTTGATGATATAGTATTTGGATCCAATGATGATCCTTTAAGTCAAGGTTTTTCAAAGCTTATGTAATATGAATTTGAAATGTCCATGCTTGGGGATCTATCCTATTTTCTTGGGTTGCAAATTTCTCAATTGAAAAATGGTATATTATTATCCCAAACTAAGTATGTCAAAAAAATGTTAAAGAAATTTCATATGGAAGATTGTAAGCCTATGGGAGCACCAATGATAATAGGATGTAAAATTACTAAAAATGATGATTCTCTTGATGTTGATCAAACTTCTTATAGATCCATGATTGGTACTTTACTATATCTCATAACTTCAAGGCATGATATGATGCATGATGTATGTTTGGTTGCAAGATTTCAATCTTCACCTAAAGAATCTCATGTTATGGCAATTAAAAGAATTTTTAGATATATTCAAGGTACTTTGGATTATGGGATTTGGTATCCTAAACATGATGATTTCAAATTTGTTTCTTATACTAACTCGGATTGGGCAGGTTGTCTAGATGAAAGAAAAAGTACTTTAGGAGCAACATTTTTCTTGGGTAATAGGCTAGTATGTTGGCATAGTAAGAAGTAAGAATCTACTACACTTTCTACTATAGAGGCTAAATATATAGCTGCATGTTCTTGTTGTCAACAAGTTCTTTGGATGGTTCAAGCTTTCTTAGATATGAAAGTAATAGTTTTCAAACTAGTTCCTATCTATTGTGATAATCAAACTACAATCAATATTTCGTAGAATCTAGTTATGCATTCATGCACCAAGGACATTGATGTTCATTATCATTTCATAAGGGAACATATTTTGAATGGTAATGTTGAATTAGAATTTGTTCCTTCTTTAGATGAGCTTGCTAACATATTTACAAAACCTCTCTCAAGAGCCATACTTGAAGGGTTAAGAACAAGATTGGGGGTTTTATCCCTCTCTTCTCTTACACAAGTTCATAAATGAGTGATAGGTTTCAGAGGGAGAATATTTTTCTTCTCTTTTTTTTTTACATTGAAACCTTGATATATCTCCTTTGTCATTGATGTCAAAAGGGGGAGAAGAATGAAGATGAAGATGTCTACATGATGAAATGCAGGTATAGGTACACATGGATAGACTATACATACAAGAATATATAGGTATAGATACAAGATATACAAGTACACATGGATATACATGTATAGATACAGGATACATAGGGACACATGGATATATAGGTGGAAGTTGGTATTGACATCAATGCCAAAGGGGGAGTATGTTGAACCCTTGGTATTTGGTCTTTGATTGTTGTCATTGATGTCAATAATGAAATTATAATGAGTATATGATATGCTTAACATCATGTAATTATATTATTTGATTTCCTTCAATATTGTTCAAAACACATTCAAGATAAACATTTAAGTGTTATACAGTTAACACATAATGTTTACATTGGTTTAGAAAAGGGTTATAAAAAATAGTTTTGGTCTATGAGAAAGTCAACAAGGTTTTTTATCAGATAGACTCCAACTATCATACCTGTTTGGAATGGGTCTTTGTTAGCTTTTGCACAGCACATGTATGGAAAGAGAAAAAGTCTATTTATCAGAAATAGTTACCAAATTGTTATGACAGTTTTAGCAGTTTTGAGCAGTTTTGGTCTAATGGAAGTTTTGGGTTTGCACCTGTCTCAAAAATTTCAAATTTCTTGGTTTATAAGTAGAGGATACATTCCTTTAAAACATCCAATAGGTGGTTTTGACATAAGTTTCAGGATTTGTGTGGAATTCCTTGTAGACTGAACAATTTGTAGGCATCTTTTTAACAACAAAGAAGAGGGTAATGCTTTATGTTTCTATTTTCATATTCATGATTTGATTTTCATTGCAGAAGTTTATCAAAGGTAGAATAAGGGTTATATATTTATTCTTCATTCATTCATATCAGTATTTGATTATATCTTTTAATGGAAAAAGAAAATATATTTGGACATTAGATGTTTTGAGGAGAATAGAAGTATATCCTGCATTATGTTTTCAACAAGAAGTTGAAACTAGTAATTCATGATTTGTGTTGTAATAGAGATGATCCTCTAATTTTATATCTCATTTTTTCATTTTGGAAGTTGGTGCTTTGTTTATTCATGAAGTTGGTGCTTCAGGTGTAAGAGATTGGTGTTCCTTTAAATTGGTGTTTCTAAAATAGGGTGTTGGTGCTTCCCAGAGTTGTAGCTCTAAAAGATTTTCCCAAGTGGCCAATAAAGTTTTAGATTCAAAGTGGTTTTTTACCCTAAGGGTTTTTCCACATTAAAATATTGTGTCACTTTTTTATTCATTAACTATCATGCTCATGTGTTAAATTTTTATAACTTGTAATTGTTTGAAGTTTTGAAAAGTATTTTAAACTACCGATTTCCACCCCCTCTCAGTAGTGTTTGTATTCTAACACAAATGTGTACCTAAATCCCTATAAATTGACACCCAAAGTTTAGAGGTTAATAACAAATCTCTTTCTAATATATTACTGCTAGTTATCCCATGAAGTTGGAATACATCCTTCATGAACATTCTTGCTTTTGCACTACCTATATAAGAAGACTATATGGGAGTGACCTATTCTACCTTTGGAGGCCTATCCAAAATAACTATAATATCATCATGTCTCCAAGGTGTCAAGGGTAAAACAACTATGAAGTCCATTGAGATGATGTCCCATTTTCATTAAGGTATGGAGTGAGGTTGTAAGAGACTGACTATGTGTAGATTTTTGCCTTTACCCTCTGGCACTCTAGGCATCTAGCTACAAAGTCCTCTATATCTCTCTTATGACCTACCCAAAAATATACTTGTCACAAGTCTACATGCATTTTCTTAACCCTAGAGTGTGTTGAGTACGGTGATTTGTGTGCTTCTATTAAGATGAATCCCCTTAGCCCTTCGGGAATATATATACTTCCTTGATGTCTTAGAAGCCCAACTTCCTCTAATTGGAAATTGAAAAACCTTCCTTCTAGGTTCATATAAGAATCTATTACTAACTTAACTTATTGATACAACCTGTTAGAAGGTAGTCATTATAGTATCTAACTATACATATCAATACTAAGAGTAAGGCAAGATCCCTCATGTCTATGCCTACTAAGGGAATCTACTAAAAAATCTTCTTTTCCTTGGATATACTTTAAACAAAAGTCATTTTCAAATAGAAATTCAATCCATCTTTGTTGCCTTGTATTTAGGTTTGGTTGAATGAAAATGTTTTGAAGGATCTTATGATCTATGTGCAACTCAAACTTATACCCAAGGAGGGAATGTCTCCAACTAACCATAGCATGCACTATTGTTGCAAGTTCTAAGTTATGAGTGGGGTAGTTGAGTTCTTCGTCTTTTAATTTTCTAGAATCATAAGCAATCACTCTTCCTTCTTGCATGAGAACTATCCCTATACCTTCTAAGGATGCATTGGTACAAACTATAACTTTCTATATAGGATCAAGTACTACAAGATCTAGGGTGTTGGTTAATCTCTATTTAAGACACTAAAATGTTGGTTAACACTTTTTGGACCATATAAATTGATTTAATTTCCTTTGGAGGGACCTAATTGGTTGAGAAAACTTAGAGAATCCCATCACAAATCTCTTGTAGTACCTAGCCAAGTCCATAAAACTCCTTACTTTAGAGACATTGGTAGGGGTTGGCTAGTCTACTATTTCTTGTATTTTGGTAAGATCTACTAAGATCCCTTCCCCAGAAATCACATGTCCTAAATATTTCACCTCTATTTGGAAGAATTGACACTTTTCTAAGTTATAATTTAGTTGAGTTTCTCTCAAACATTGGAGGTCTTGTCTTAAATCTTTCTCATGCTCTTAAACCATTTTATAATATACAAGTATGTTTTAGATTAAGGTAAAAATAGGTTTTGAAGGGACCCAAAACTGTTAAGAAAAAAGAAAAAGAAAATTAAGTAAGCACAACCAAGTTTTACAAGGACCTGAAACCTACCATATAATAGTTACAAAATCAGGTTTTATAGGGACCTGAAACCACAAAATAAGACCAAATAATGAATCTAGGTTTTACAAGGACTTGGAACCTAGTGTTTAAATAAAAAGATAAAAAACTAGTTAAAAAACCTAGATTAGAGACCAGTTACCAAACCACCACCGTAACAGAGACTAGTTACCAGAATCATCACTAGTAGCTATTACAACTCCTTGATCATTTTCACCACTTCCTTGCCACCCTCTGTAGTGTTTTGGATGGTGTCAATAGTAGATCCCCCAGTTACCTCAGCTGCCTTTTTTCTTGAACCCTGTCTTGTTCTTTTGCTTGGTCCGCCAAGAGACATGATTTCCTCATTATTTCTCTTCTCGAAGCTAGCAACAGTCACACAAATGCTTGAAGTGACCTACTCCATTTATCCAAGTATGTTATCCATAAATACTATGACAAATTTTTCCAAGTAAGTCCTAAAGACTCCATTTATTAGACTCATAAATATTAAAGGTGCATTTGTTAGTCCAAAAGGTACTACTATAAACTCGTAATCATTATAATGAGTGTGAAATGTTGTTGGGTGAATATTTGCTTCATAAATTCTGAGTTGATTATACCCACACTTCAAATCAATCTTAGAAAAAAAGAATTTCCCTTTAATCTAATAAAATAGATCATCAATTCTAGGTAAGGGATATCAATTCTTAATGGTAACCTTACTAAGTTTTCTGTAATCAATGTAAAATCTTAAAGATGCATCCTTTTTGACAACTATTACTGGTGCTCCCTAGGGAGATACACTAGGCCTAATAAACCCTTTTTCCATTAGTTCATCTAGTTGAAGTCTTAATTCATTTAACTCTTGGGTAGTCATTTGATAGGGTATCTTGGAGATGGGTTTTGTCCCTCCTCGCAAATCAATGTGAAAATATATGTCCCTTTTTGGAGGCATCCCTAGAATTTCCTTTAGAAACACATCTGCAAATTCTTGTAGCAAAGGATGGTTAAATTTTGTTTCTCTTGTCTCCCTTTCAAGGTCGTTTACTATTTTTTACTAAGAAAATAGGTTTTGAAGGGGCCCTGAAACCCTGTACAAAAAATATCTAGAGATTAAACATTACCACCCGAAAAACTACAACCCATAAACAACAGAGCCAACAATAAAGGGCCAACAAACAAAAGATGACACCAAAAAGCCAAAAAACCAAAAATTCATAGAAAGAGCTAGGAGCTAGCAAGGCATTAGCCCATTCTTCTCATCTTTCAAATTTCTTATTTCTGCAACACATCCATCTTCTTAGTGGAAACTTTGATTTATTTGATCTCAGAGGAAGCCCTAGCTATCATCTTCTTAATAGTAGCCTTGGTTATTCTACCCATTCTTTCCCTTTTGTTAGCAACCAGTTCAACATCCTTAGTCACAACAACAATAGCTTTCTCCCTAGACTTCCCTCCATCTTATTAATCAAAATATTGATGTGTTCATTGGAGGCTTTGAGGATATTATAGTTTTTTTTGGCTATAGTCCATAAGGTGTTCTCAATACCATTGACTTTGTTTTCTAGCTCCATCACCTGGGCTTGCAACCTATAAAATGTGGCCAAGTCAATTTTTAGGGACCCAATGGGGGGATTGTTATTTTTGTCTCCATCTTGCACCTTGTTGTCACCAACCTTCTCCTCAACCATGGAAATCCTATCTTTAGACCTAGAATCTGATGGAACATTCATTTTATTGATTTGAAGTTATCAAGTAGGTTGTTCCTTGCATTTTTTAGGAGGTCCATGTCTTCCTCTTTATTTTTGTCACTAAGGATGACCAAAGATAGATCAATTAGAGTTTGGATGTCCACCTTACCTGGATCTATTTCTCTTCCATTTAAGTTTATTGTTTCTCTTGCAATCCCCAATTTCACAGAGTTTAAGGACATGGTTTTCCAAGTAAATTTTCTTCCTTTTCCTTATGACTGAGGCTCTTCTTTGAATATTTTTTCAATGAAAGGTGGGGGGTTATCTTTATCCTCAAGGGATAGAGAGCAACCATACTAGTTCTTAATGAGAGCCAAGGGGATTCTCACCCTAGTCATATTTAATACCTTCTTTCTTAGTAGTTTTCTTCCTTAGCACCACATTAGAAGGCACATCCTCCTAGCCATCAGTATCCATATCATCTCCATTCTCCTCATAATCATCAAAATAAATGACCACCTTATCTTTTTTGTTAGGCTTATAGGATTTGACATTCTGGATAGGCTTTCTCTTTTTGGGATTATCATTTTGTTGTATTTGCTCCACATCTTCCTCTAACTCTATTGAGTCTTCCTCATATAGATCCTCTTCTGATTTCACCTTCTATTTTCTAAAGTCCTGTCCACTTTTACTTGTTGACTTACCAGGGGTATTCTAAGTGGAATTCTTACCCTTTCCCTTGGAGATCAACCTTGAATCCTTATCATCAGAATGTATCCCTTCCCTATCTTCAGTATCTGAAAAACCTTGAGAATCCTCAATATCACTATCCATAATAACCTCCTTGCTCTTCAAGTTAGGAAATTTTCCTATAGAGTGGGATTTAATATTCTCATAAATGAGCAACATGAGGCCCTTATGTAAAAGAGGGTTAGCAACACTTTTCTCCTTAATTCCCTTAATACTAGAATACAAAGAAGATAACAAGTAAATAGGAATAGACACCTTGACATTATGTCTAAAAAGATTCAACAAGAAAAAGTAATGCGAGAAAATTCTAGAAAATCTAGTATCTAGAGTAACATAATAGATAATAGCTTGTAGGACAAACCACTAAAGTTTCTTGTTACATTTTGGTTGAAAGTAGGCATTACCTTCATCTTTCACAAGAGCCTCTCTTTCACTAGGTTCCTTAGAGAAATCATCAATAGTCACATCAAAAAAATTATGGTCTTTGTAGAACTTCCTCTCATCCATCGGTATGCCAATGATAGTAGATATGAGCTCCTCATTGATTATGTAATTTCTCCCATCCAAGCTTAAGGACCCATCATTCCATTTCATCACGAAAATATTGGTAACCTCAGGGTTTCTACCATGAAGTATCAACATGAAGGTGGTGAGATGTCCACTCTCCAAAATTTACCAAACCCTAATTTTTTATTTTTTCTACTTTCATAGTTGGATGGTTCTCACCTCCTTCTTTGGCCTCCCATATTAGTTTTGTGATTCCCAACTTATAGAAAAAAGTTTCTAAAACTAATAAAAATAATCACCTCTATAAAAGAAGAAGTGGTTCTCATAAGCACCCAAAAAGTATGCGGATTGACAAGATGATTATAACACTTGTGATTCGTATAGGTTTCCTTACACCTTGAAATTGGTGAATCAATATTTCTAGGCATGTCCATCTCTATTCTTAATTACTCCTACCTTGCCATTGATTAAGTCATAATTAATTCAAGACATGACAATCCTAGGGAGGCTTTCATCACCTTGCCAAGTCATGGTCCCTTAAAAAATCATCGCCTCGTTAGAAATTGCGTTAGCCACCACATTGGATTCATGATAGACATGAGAAATATAGTATCCTTCCATGGTATTAAGAATATATTTTTTTTCATTATAATTTTTTTAATATTCCAAGAGGGTTTAGTTTTTCCTTGAAGGGAATTGATAGCGTTCAATGAGTCTCCTTATAACCAAAGATTGTATATACATATTTTTTGGCCAATTTGATTATTTGGAGAGTGACCATAGCCTTAGTGACATGGTTGGTCAATGATCCCAAGGGGAACAAGATCATTTACTATTACTGCAAAAATTTGACATCCTTTCCTCATGCTACACTTTAACTACATTGTTGATATCATTTGTAAAGGAATGGATCTGTATATCCCTATGATTTTAATTTTCTTTCCTGAATCATCCTTACAAAGGATCTCCTTCTTTTGATAATATATACTAGATTCATCTATACCCAACCAATCCATGCCCAAAATTACTCCATGGGAACCTAAAGCAATAACTTGAAGGTTTACCTTTGTTGAGAAGGGTCCTAAGTTAATTTCACAATTTTCTACCACTAGGTTTATGGACATTTTAGCTCCTGAAGCTAATTCTACTTGCCACTTGTCACCTTTCCCCTTAGCCTCTAACCTACACAAATATACTAGAGTAGGAGAAATGAAAGAATATGTAGCTCTAGAATAAGCTAGAATAGGAATTGTTTTATTTGCTAACATACCTAAGGTTTAAATAACTGTTCCCTAAAAGTCTAAGTGACTCTGATCTACAACTACAAATATATAGTGAGAGCATCTCACATTTCCTATGGTGGGTTTAGAGACTTCTTTCTTTTGTGTGTAAGTTTGGTTTGTTCTTTGTACACAAATTTATCATAATGTCCTTGTTGTCCACAAGAAAAATATCCCTTATTTCTACCTTAGTTCCTTGAAGGAGGAGAACTAGATTGTTCAACACTCCCCTTGTTGTTATTTTGCCAAGAATTATATTTCTTGTTTGACCTATCATTAGAGTGTCTCCCTTTGGTTATGTGGAACTTTTTGTTTCCCCTAAAGGATGAGTTAGCTTTGGAATTTTTTGCCCCTTGATTGTTCTTGTTAATTTTTTGAGTTTTTTGGCTACCTACATGGCCTCCCATACCTACATGGCCTCTGATTAATTATTGTACTAATATAGGACCATCTTCCTTGCATCTAGAGAAAGTTTTGAGTTCATAAAATCCCCTTTCACATTCCTCTACAGTTACATTCTTTTGTTTTAGTTGTGTTGGTCATGTTTTCACTTCATAACTATCTAAATATATCTCAAAGTGAATGTTCCAGGTTCCTTTTATGAAAATTAGGGTTTGATGTTTTTAATTTTGTTAACCCTAGAAAAACCCTAATTTTTTTTTACTAAAATGTTGCCCTAGAAAAACTTTTGGATTATGTGCCTTTTCAAATTAAATTGAGTTGGAGAAATCATTTTAAAATTCAGCCCTTTCTATTTCCAGGAACCTTTCAAAGGTTGTTCCCATTGTTTCCTGAAGTTCTTGAAATAATTTTTAGCTATCGAATCTTCTCAAGATTGATGGTGGTCACTATATCATTATAAGAAATCACGTGCCTTTTAGTCCTAACAACATAGCAACCAAGAAAAATTCACCTATAAGACCCAATTAATAAATAAACCATGTTTTAAAATGAATGACCCACACCATCAGATCTTCCTATGATCGATGATGGTTTCTTTGTCACCATGCGAAATTGTAAGGTTTCTATCCTTGGTGACATAACGCCCGCCCATAAAAAGAAATTCTACAGGACCAAACCTAAAAGTGACACCATAAAAGTTACATGTCATTAATATCTTTGTGAACATGTTAGAATGGTATGATGTCAGATGCTACTGAGGATTCACATTGAAGGAAATGTACCTATTGATCCACATCGTCAGATTTCTTCAAGATCAACGGTGGTTGTGTTGTCACTATGAGAAGTTACATGAACTTTATTGCTAGTAACATAACGACCAAAGGGAAATACCATAGGCCCACTCTACTTACAATTTAATTACCTTTTGATTTCTACCATCCAATGTAAGGGGCATCAATGATGGTCACTATGTTGCCAAAGGAAACTGCTCAATTTTTACCCTTGGTGACATAGTGAGAGCATGACACATGTCCAAAGGAAAAAGTGAGTCTAATGTAAGTTGCCAGCAATGAAAGGAAAGGCTTATGTGTAAGGGATCAATTGGATTGACCACCAACTTGGAGGATTAAAGCTGAGTCATTAAAGGTTTTATTCCTCAATCATCAAATTTTTCAAAAAATTGATGGCTTGTTTTCAAAATTGAAAGGTGATGCTACTCTGTTTATTTATGATCCATTTATGAGAATTAAGGCTCCCCATGCAAGGTAAAACCAGAGATATAGTGCAAGATTAAGAGATTTTATTCATGTAAATGAATTTCTAATTTTCTAAAAGTCAAGAACTTGTTGAAGACTTATTTTTTTCCTGATCAACTCATGAAGAATTTGCTATACCATCGATTCACTGAAAAATTTAGAAAAATAGAAAACAAAGAGCCAAGTAAGTATCATCATTATTTTTTATTAATTCTTATCCTAATAAGGCCTAAGAGGTCATGAGAAAATTGTCTTTCACCCTTGCAATAGGATCAAGGCAGTTGATTATATAGAGGAGACCTGGTTACAATGTCATTCAAAATAGAAGGTCTACAATGGACAAAGGAAAACAAATAATTGGATCTGCTGGTATTGTTTTGGAAGAAAGGCCTAATGAGCCCATGCCCAAGAGGAAAAAGATAGAAGAAAAATAGGTGCTCAAATAGAGGAGTACTCACCCACTCAATCCCCATTACATATAGGAGATGAACAACTCACTATGGAGCAGATGGAACAATTGGGATCCCAAGAGGGAGTTTTCATCATTGATTCAGAGTTGGAAGAGGCGAATCCTTAGGAACCTCCCATGCCAAGCCTTGAGTTAACTATTGTTGACTATAGAGGAAGGGAGTGTGACCCTATTGTAGAATAGGCCAGCCATGAATTTATTTCTGATAATAGTTTTTCTAAATCTAGACCTTTTATTAGTTTGCATGGAGAATAAATGTTGGACTATTTGAAGAGAGATGTAATAAGATCAAAATAGAGCATCTTGAGATGAAAGAGGCTTCGATACAATATCAAATAAAGGGTGAAATGATGCAAGAATTTACACGCTTGACCCTTGAAGAGGTGAGAAAAATGATAAAATCATTTGGGGTTTTGCTATTGCCAAAGCAGGACATTGCTGATGCAATGGTTTTTAATTCTGTCACCAAAAAATAAAATGTAGATGAAAAGGTGAAGAAAGAATTAAAAGGTGCCAAATTCAGTGAAGATCATGCTACATTAGTGATCTAGCCAATTAGAAAAGGATCCAAAGCCAACTCTTCCTAGCCTGATGATACTGACTTAATAGGGAGTTTAATTGTAAAAAGGGTAGAAGATATTACAAGTGAAGAGGCTACAGAGCTAGCTGTTGGATCAACCAACTTCACCCTAGCCACTACCCTAAGGGCTAAAAGGGAAAGATTAAAGCTAGAAGAAAAATATGAGAAGGTTTTGGCAACATATAATAAAGAGGTACAAAAGAGGATAGAACTTGAGAATAAGTTGATAGGGAAACAAGGACAATCTAGTAGGCCTAGAATCACTTATCCTTATCCACCAGTGGGGCCTTTTAAATCCACTCCCTAGACACACCAAAAAGACCTCAGTATTACACTATAGAGGATTTTAAAGAAGAAAAGAGTAAACTATGGGCATTGCATGTAGAGTTAGATATCCAGTATAAGGATAGATTAAGGAAAGTTATCATGTATTTAGTTGATAAAATTGGTTGGCTAAAATTTTATGAACAATTAGCAAAAGTAATAAACATATGGAATGAGTTGAAAGAAAATGATGATGCTCTAAAGCCAATTGTCAATAAGTGGAACAAGAGGGACACAGATGTCACTCTTTTATGTTTTTAAGTTATTACTCTATCTTGTGAACATATAGAAAAGACTTATGAATTGACTAATGATCTCTCTGACTTTAATGATAAGAGAATTGTGTTACAAAGGAGAATCATTAATTATCTTGCAAAATATAAGAGTAAAAATTTTGAACTCTTCCCGCATGCCCTAGATAGAAAGGATAAGTCGAAGAATAAAGAGGAATGGGCCCAAGAATTGAATGACCTATTGTGTCTTAGGATGAATAGAGTCATAAATGAAAAGGGAAATACATGGTGGGAAAGTACAACTAAAGAAGTTGTAAAAGTGCAATTATTTTATGATTCTTTGAGAGAAGATTTTATTGAGATTGACAAATTGGGAGAATATGTGATTAAAAAAAAAAACATGATATTCTAAAGTTTAATTGGCCAGATGACACACTTTTTGACAAGTGGATGACAGATTTTGTTCATGCAAAATAATTGGAATATGGTGAAACCGATGACGATGAAATGGAACAGGATGATTTGCAAATAATTGACACATTGGTGAAAGCAAAAGAGGATAGAGGAAAGAAACCAATTGCAGTATACAACACAAAAGCCCAAACTAATGATTTAGCAGTAGGAGAATCATATGTAATATTTTCTTGTCAGTACATGATGATATTGATGGAGAGCCTCGAGTTAGAGTGAGTTTACAAACTTTAGAATTAGGTGCACCATACGCAGGTTCGTTGGCTACACCCTTAGAGAAACAATAATAGCATTTAAGCCAATCATGAAATTCCTCAACAATAGAAGGGTCTAGTAGAAGTGGTCCCACAAAAGAATATTCACAATGAAAGACATTTTGTTGCACTAATTTTTGTCTTTTATGACAGTAACTTTGTAAATATCTTTATGTCTTAAGGATAGTTGTCGATACTCTCTAGACCTGAAACTTGTTGCATATCACATTATATAAGTGAAATTCCAAGGCTAGAGAGAGGGTCTAAGTCATTGTATAACTTTTAGTTTTGTTAAGTTTCATTCGGTCTAGTTCTTGATGCAAGTTTTATGATGTATTTTCCCTACAAATCTGAGAATACATTAATTTTTCCAAGATCATGGTGTCTTGTTTGGAGTTGTTTTGAGTTCTATTTTAATGTTACATAATTTTCAAAGAGAATTAATACAAAGATGAACTATCACCATATCTTTTCTCTTTGAATCTTGTCTTTGTTTTTATTAACTGGTTATTTTGAGATTGTATGAGGCAAGCTTGTTCAATTTAATGTAACTAGGATAAGTTGTATATCAATTCATTATTGCTTTTAATTTAATGGATTAAGTAAGTGCTTCAGTGAGTATGGTAAGGTCTCCAGGCAGTAAGAAGGATTTGTGTAAGAATGAGTTGTTAGTGAGAATTTATGATAATATTGATTGTAATGCAGTCAATTAGGTCAAAAGGTTGGATAGACTCTAAATCCCAATGGATGAGGCACTGATCAATTGTTGGAAATATTCAAGATATAACAAGTTACTGAGAAGGGAGGGGTGAATCAGTAACAATACAACTTTTAAGTTAATTCAGCATAAACTGGAAAATCATTCATTCACCTAATCTGATGCATGCAAGAGATAAATAAATATTCATAACACATATGCACAGAGATTTTGGTGACCCAGAAACCTTCCAAAATAGAAAGTAAAACTGGGGTGGGGATGAAACCCACAAAGCTTCTTTTCTGCAGTAGGAAGTTAGCCGGTTAAGGCATACAATGATCACTTCTGGTGATCTTCCCTGTTAGGAGCAAAGACGATTGCTAGATCCACCTTGTTAAAGGATTTAAAACATACTTTACAAGTATGCACTCTGTTACGATATTTATACAAAGACTATTAAGTCTACCTTGTTAGAGGATTTTAGATGATTCACCTGTTAGGATGAACTAATTGGATCTACATATACCTTGATTAGATCCTTTGCAATAATCACCTCTTGTGATTGATGAAATCTTTACTGCACCTTGTGAACCTTGCTAATATACTGCTCTGCTGCTAAATTCGCATCTTTTTCTTGTATCACAATATATTCATACATGTCTCTTATCCATTACAACAATTACAACTCTATATTATATACCATTTCAGTAATTATAGATGCAAGGTCGACTGAACACAAGTAAACAAAATATAACTGAGTCGGCCAAATAGTAAAATAAACTCGGGTTCTTCAGACAGACTTGATGACCTTCTGATACATGGCATCCACTACGTTACACAGCATCGTCATGCACTTGGTAGAGGTAGGGGCTCGGTTCATACTAGTCATACAACATTGCCTAGAACTCGGTAACCATTGGTGACTCGGTAGATATAGTGTCACTCGGTAAAAATTAATTTCTTTGTTAACCTACTGAGCTCAGTTAACATTGAGTCCTTCTTTACTCGGTCAATACTGAGTCCATCTTTTACTTGGTTAACACTAAGTACATCTTCACTCGGTTAACACTGCGTCCATCTTTACTCGGTTAACACTGCTTCTATCTTTACTCGGTTAACACTAAGTGCAACTTTACTCGGTTTGAACTGTGTCTTTGACGCTCGGTTTGAACTGTGTCTTCGACGCTCGATTTGAACTGTTTAATGAGTGTTGTCACTAATGACAAATACCTTTATGCCAACATCAATTAGTTTAGTTTGCATATGAATAAATCATGGATAAGCATCAAGAACCGTATTAAAATTGAAATCAATTTTACTTTAAATGTATGAAGAGTGTCATAGCTGGTCAATACTTGTTTACATTTAAACTCTGAGTTGTAGTTAGTTGCTGTTGCCCAGAATTACTTGTAAATATGAGAAGAATTATGACCAATCTGCTGTAGGGGACGAGAATTGTAATAAAATGTCATTGAATGAATGAAATGTGAAAGTAGTATCTGTATGCACCCTAAAATGGTCACCTAGACTATGGGCCCCCATTATTCAATTTATCAATTTATCAAATTTCTTGAATCAATGGTTTGCAATATTTTATTAAATCAATTTAAATCAATTTCCTTGATCAAATTCAATTTGTTTTATTTCTAAGGTTGATCATTTTATCCTAAGTCTTATTTAATTAAAAGGACTTGCTCTCTTTTAATTAAATAAAATAAGTCCCCATTTAATTAAAAGAAAACCTCTCTTTAAATTAAATAGTTCATCCACATTTAATTAATTAAGAGAAAAACCTCTCTTTTAATTTAATTAAATATTTTCTATTTAATTAAAAGAACTTGCTCTCTTTTAATTAAATAAAATAAGTCCCCGTTTAATTAAAAGAAAACCTCTCTTTTAATTAAATAGTTCATCCACATTTAATTAATTAAGAGAAAAACCTCTCTTTTAATTTGATTAAATATTTCCTATTTAATTAAAAGAACTTGCCCCCTTTTAATTAAATAAAATATCCCACTTAAATCTCTTTTTGATGAAAAAGGAGTTAAAACAAATAAAAAATTAAATAAATCTTTTATCTACACTTAATATGGGACTTATCTTCATCCTTTCTCCACTTTCTTCTCAACCACCCCACTTTTCTCATTGGTGGATCTTTAGTTCACATGGATCATTAGTTCTCCACCCTTGATTAAATCTTTTTCCTTTCAATCTAGATCGTCCAATCTTCTTTATAAGGGAGAGCCCTCTCCTCATTTTAGAGACACCCATTATTATGCTATTGTTATGTTACAGGTTTGGAGAATGATTTTTGAAGGAGTTTTGAATATTAAAGCTTTTGTGGAGAACTTCTATCTTCTTGTCTCATTCTCTCTTGCATGCATGGCTTCCATCATCATGATCCATACTTTGATTTTCATGTTAGCTTAGATCTTGCATTGATAGATTAGATCTTGCTTTCATAGATTAGATCTGCATTGTTATTTCTTTTCATAGATTAGATTTCATTTCTTGCATTGTTTTGCATTGTTATCATTTAGATTAGTTTTTCATTTCCATTTCTATTTCCATTCATATTAGATCATTGAATCTCTTGTTTCGTGGTGTACTTGCATGGGCAAAAACTAGGTCAGACTGAGGGCCTTCATTACAAACCTCTGCACCCCATGAATAGGGAGCTATGAGTCGCCATTCGAAACCTCATTTTTTAGAAATCTTGAATATAATGACTCATAGAAGTGTGCCCAAATTTTAGGCATACACTTTTGGCGCCCACCATGGGGCAACCCACCTTTGCTTGCTGGATTTTATGCAGATTTGTTTGTAGACTCAAAGAAAAAAAATTAAAATTCTAGATTTGAAATATTTGATCATATCTTTCAAACGGCTAGGTATTTTAATCTAATTTTTTTTTTGCAAGGTTTTAATATATCAGGGAAGCTTTGGTCCAATTTTTAGATTTTTTTGAAATATTTTCGATTTTTTATGATTTTTCCTTGATTTTTCATAAAAAATCATTTTCGGGAGTAAATTAGCATATTTTTCAGAAAAATTAACATTTTTGAAAATCTATCTGAATTTAAATAAATTTGGTTCTTTGTGTTTCAATTTTAGAGGTCATATCAGGGGTCAATAATTCGAGACTCAAAGAAACCCTAGATTTGAAAGATTTGATCATATCTTTTAGCCGGCTAGGTATTTTGATCTGAATTTTTTTTTTTGTAAGCTTTTCATAAATCAGATAAGCTTTGATCCAATTTTTAGATTTTTCTAAATTTTTTTAGATATTTTATGATTTTTCATGAAAAATTATTTTTAGGAGTAAATTAGCATATTTTTTAGAAAAATTTACATTTTTGGAAATCTCTCTGAATTAAAAATAAAGTTGGTTCTTTGTGTTTCAATTTTAGAGGTCATATCAGGGGTCAATAATTTGAGACTCAAAGAAACCCTAGATTTGAAAGATTTGATCATATATTTTAGCCAACTGGGTATTTTGATTTGAATTTTTTTTTGTAAGCTTTTGATGAATCAGAGAAGCTTTGGCCCAATTTTTAGATTTTTTTGAAATATTTTCGATATTTTATGATTTTTCATGAAAAATTATTTTCGGGAGTAAATTAACATATTTTTCAAATTTTTTTATAGTTTTGGAAAGATCTCAGAATTTTGAACAAAGTTGGTTCTTTGTGTTTTGATTTTAGAGGTCATATTAGGGGTCAATAATTCGATTTGCAAAAACTGGTCTGTTTTGACAAAATGACTCCCTAGAGCACAAATTAAAAGATCTTTTCAAATTTTTTGCATTTTTGGAAAGCTCTCTAATTTTTGATAGGGGTTACTTTTCTATATTTTGAGTTTTGGATCCAAATTCATATCATGTAGATCCAATCTTTATGACTAGATCAAAAATCAATTGAAAAAAATGGCATTTAATGAATAGCTTGCATTTAATTTTTACAACGAATCAATGCATGATGTGAGCTTTCATTTGGATTAATTTCTGATTATTATCACTCTTAAAAATCAGTTTTTTAGATCTAACTCTAGTTTTGCATGAGTTGACATATATTGCATATCTTGTGTTTGCTTGTGTTGTTTGTTGCGAGCGAGCGATCAAGCGTAAATGAAAGGTACAACAAAGAAAAGACGTGTTGCAAGGATTACCAGGTATTTTGTTTGATCTCTAAAACCTTTAGATTTGGGATTAAAATTAAACCTCTCATGTGTTTTGCTTGAGTGTTTTACATGCTTTCATAAAACACATTTCAATTGATGCTCTTAATGGGAAATGAATGAACATAGATTTTCTTTCATACAAGTTTGTGTAAGTGAATGCTTGTGTTTAAACCTTAAGTAATTCTTGGTTCCAATATCAAATATCTCATTAAGTGATTGAGGGCATTGATTCATTCTTTGTTTACATAGGGAGTTGAATGCACCACTTTGTGGACTCAATCTATGTTTACTTGGAAAGTTAAATATTCCATTGTTCAACCCTTTTTCATTTGTCACTAGTATTGATTAGTAGTCTTAGATTACTTGTGATTGATCTAGATTGCTATCTTGGGTTATTGGACTCGCTAATCCGTCGGCCCCTCATTTCCACCCCGTGGTTGCAAGATCAACGCCACATTAAGGGGGAGGGGTCTACAGAAAAGAAGCGTTAATTGCTCCACTAGGCAACCATTTTGTGCTTTTTGGAACTCACTTTTTTTCTAAGGTGTGGACTCACTTTGAGTTGGTGTGAAGAGTTAAATGTTCCACTTTTGGACTCACTTTGAGTTTGTGTGAAGGGTTAAATGCTCCACTTTTGGACTCGCTTCACATTCTCTTGAAGGGTTAAATGTTCCACTTTTGGACTCGCTTCACATTATCTTAAAGGGTTAAATGTTCCACTTTTGGACTCACTTTACATTTACTTGAAGAGTTGAGTGTTCCACCATTAGTGCTCTGAATACTATTGATAGTGAATTACTTAATTTTTATTTCTAAGAGGCCTGCTTGGGGATTTCATCACCCCTTGGGATGACCTCAACTCCTGTGTTTCAGCGGAGTATAAATATCGAGAGGTGAATCCAAAGACACCTCTCTTGGGAATTGAGTTTGATATCACTCTTGGCTAAGCCTCAAAGAACTTTATACCTTTGAGAAGTGAAGGAGGAGATTTGGGTTACCGTCTCCCCCCGACTGTGTGATTTTGGATTCTTCTCATCTACAAATTTGGGCCTCACGTACCTTGTGTATATCGAGGACTCCTTTTAGAAAGCCACATATATCCTTGTAGACAACTTGATAAGGTGTTGTTGTGTTCTAAGTGTTTGCTAAAACATTGTCAAGAACATACACAAGTAGAACCTTTAAGGAGTAGAAATACTAAGTCACTATACTTGTTCATACACAAGGTTGCTTTGGCCCTTGCTCATTGTTTGAAGACTATTTGCTTGAAATCCCTGATTGCTATCTTGTGTGCTTGGTTCATGATAGAGAATCTTTTGATACATCTAGTTGAATATTTAAAATGAACAAAATCTAAGTTCTTGAGCTGAGACTTTACGATCAAATAACTTTGTTATCCCATTATTTCTAGTCTCCCTAGGTTGATCCTATTTGGATTAGGCTACTTACCCCATTGTTAGAAGCCTTTTTGCACCTTAGGTTATTGTGCTTTGACCTCTTGAATTAGTAGTCATTGATTTCACAAGAGACCTTGTTTGGAGTTGGTGAGTTAGAAACCGTCATTGTTGAGAAAGATATACACTTGGATACTTTGATATTACACTTGGAGAGTCTTAGTAATCTCTTGTCCATTCACTTTCATAAAAAAAAATAAAAAAATTTAATTATTTATAATTTGGGTAAATCATCCTCCTGGTCCATATGTGCTAGGGTATTCACCTAAAGTTGTGAGCACCTCTGTGGCAGTGTTGGTTTATGCCTATTGCAAAATTCTATCTTATCACATCTCTTTTGGACAAGTTAGTGCTTTTACTATCCTAGTTTGGTACCAACATTTCTTAGGGTTATCCTATCAATTAGTACCTTTTCTTTCATGCCGGTTACAACAAGATATCAAGTAGATCAAGGAAAGCAACCTCAAGTTGTCTTTAAACAATTACCCTTAGTTCAAACTCGTAGAAGACGTAAGGGAAAGGAACCTGTGTCTATTCAATCACTTGAGAGTATTCCAAAAGTTTTGTGTGATCCTAGTGGTGATCTTATTGAGTTGAGTACACCCTTAGCATCACCTCATTCAGCTATGGATATGAGTTTTACAAGAGCGCCATACAAGAAGAATCAAAGTAGTGAGTATAATGTTGACCTTTTGAGTGGTGATCCCACTCGTGGAAGTAGACCAACTTCACCTCTTATTGAGGATAGATATTTGGATGCACATCAAAGGGATGAGAAAGGAAGAAATTATGCCTATCAAGAAGAGGAAGCCCAACATGATGATCAAATTGGTTAGCCTTCTAGTGCTCACGTGAATGCAACATTTACTGGTAATTGGTTTAGACAATCAAGACCATGTACACCACTCATGACACCTCTAGGTTATGCAAGTGGAAGGCTCAAAGCAATTGATCGTGAAAGAAAAGCCCTTCTAGAAGAAAAAGCTAAGAAAGAAGAACAATTTCAATGCCTAGAGGAAGAAAGGCAAGTTATTATTGAAATGGAAAGAAAATCCCATCAAGAAGAACAAGACTTTTTCAAGACTTCACAACTTGACAATCAATTCAACAATGTGCACATTGGTGGTGGAAACAACTCTCCCCCTTCTACCCCTCCCAAGACTCCACAAAGTGGGAGATATTCAAGAACATCTTCACAATCTCCTGCTCCTAGAGGAAGGCAAGCTTCAAGACATGATTATTATAGGAGACCAACATCTCCTAGAGTTTCAAGAAAACCTTCACAACAAGCTCATCATGGTTCATAATATGGAGGTGGTAGCTCCAAATTTGAATATAATTCTTATGATTTCATGGCTATACCACAAGATCCACATTTTCAGCAACGTATAGAAGCATATATGGACCAAAATAGAGATGCATGCTTTCAACGTTTGATCAACAAGGGTGCTAAGGTCCCTTACAACTTTGATGTGGGTAAAAAGATTCAAAAGCATGATCCTTCCATGAAAGAAGAAATTTATGAATTGAAGAAACAAATGAAGCAAATATCGGCACCCAAGAGTTCTTTTTCATTTGATTCAATTTGTCCAAATCCTTTTGATAAGAGTGTTGACATGAAAGATTTTCCTAGAAAATTTGAGATCCCCCAATATGATAAATATGATGGAAATGGGGATCCAAATGATCATGTGCGTCAGTTCTATACTATGAGTTTTGAGTTTCATCATGAGGACTCATATCTTATGAGATTATTTCCAAGGAGTCTTAAGGCTCAAGCCATGGAATGGTTTACCAATTTAACTCCTCCTGTTAAGAAATTCCCTGAGTTAATTCAAAGATTTTTTCAACACTTTTCATACAATCTTTCACGATCTGTCTCACTATTGGACTTATGTCACACAAAGCAAAATCAAGGAAAACCCTTTGTTACTTTCTTGCAAAGATGGAGACAACAATGCTCTCGTTATTCTAGGACTATTCCTGAGAAAGAAAATATTGAAATCCTCATTAGTAATATGGTTCCTGAGATGAAGTATGAAGTTAAGAAGATGGTTTTTGAATCCTTTGATACCATGATTGAAGCTGCATTTAGAATTGAGGATGTTTTGAGAGAGCAAAGTATTTTGACAAAAAATGGAAACAACAACAATAATGGTCATAACAACAACAACAACAAGGATAAAAGAAAGAACATAAATTGGAATAAGAAAAAACAAGTGGTCAATGATGGAGTTGTGGATTCCTCAAACCCTAAAGACCAAGCTGTTCTCCATTTGGCTAGTGCTAATCAACCGAGTAACAAACCAAGATATCAAGAAAGGTCTAAAAGAGAGAAACGTAACTTTACACAATTAGGTGAGACATATGAAGAGATATTCACAAAGTTCCTTGCACGTGATCTTGTGCACCCTTATGATGTTGCAAAGTTCTACATACCTGAAGTTAAGCCATGGTGGTGGGATGAGAAGGCTTATTGCAAGCTTCACAATGGCATTGGACACAATATTGAAAAATGGGGGAGATTCAAGCATATTGTTCAAGATCTAATTGAGAATGGAAAACTTAAAATAGATGGACTAAATACCAATGCTGATCACACAACATTCAAAGAGCCTTTTCCCAAGTATGAGAAAGGGGAAGCTTCCCAACCTAAGAATGGTAGGGCTACAATCAATTATACTTATACAAATGTAGAAAATGTTGTCAATATGCTTGAGGTTGTAGAAGAAAGTGTCAACATGATGGTGGATAAAGATCCCAATGGTTATAATTTAAATTTGAACTCTCCTACCTTTGGCGAAAAACCTATTTTGGTGCTAAGGGGTGCTCACTCTAGGGAATCATCTCAAGGTCCCCTTGTCATTAGAGGACCCAATCCAAACCAGTCAAGTAAACCTAAGCAAGTGTCTTCCCAAAGTCTCAATGTTGTTACGCGAAGTCAAGGTCCCCTTGTTATCAAAGGACTTAGTTCAAACCAACCAAGTAAGCCAAAAAAAGTGCAATACAAGAATGTTCCTTCAAAACCAGTGGTTAATCCCAAGTCAAATTATAATCATGTTGATCAATTGCAAAGAACTCTTGCTCAGATTTCAATCTTTGAGCTTTTAGAGTTGTCTCCGAGACACAAGCAGGTCCTTGAGGATGCTTTGTGCATGGCAAACGTCCCCAATAATTTAGACGTTGATCAATTCCAGAACATGGTTAATCATATTGCAAGCCCTCATTATCTTTCCTTTTCGGAGGAAGATGATAAATCTTTGAGCCATCCACACAATCTTGCCCTTCATATTGAGGTTATGATACATAGGACCCGTGTTAGGAATGTGTTGATAGATGGGGGTCTAGGCTTAATATTTGTTCTTTGAGTCTTTTAAAGACATTGGGTTATTCTGAACATGTTATTGATAGAAAAAGAAAGATTACTATCAAAGCTTATGATGAGGCAGAGAGAAGTTCAAAGGGGTTGGCTGTCCTTCCTATTAGGATTGGCCCTGTGGAAAAAGATGTTTTATTCCAAATAGTTGATGCTGGTCCCCTTGCATACAACATTCTGCTTGGTAGGCCATGGATTCATGATATGTAAGTAGTACCATCTACTTATCATCAGTGTGTTAAGTTTCCTTACAATGGAATAGAGATATGTATTCCTGGGGATAACACTTTGTCTATCAACTCAATTTCAACAAGTGCTCATGTTCCCCTTAATAGAAAAGCAGATGATTTTAATGCAGTTTTAGCTGATTGCAAGAACAAGTTTAAGTCCATAGACCTTGGCATGGGGGGATATCAACTTAACTCCCTCACTGCATTACCAGTTTCACCTAGGTCTTATGGTGAACCTTCACAAGAGATGAAACCTTACTCTTCAACTATGACATTATTTGACACATTTGTACAGTCGTCAGTGCCTATTCAAGATGAGAAAGAAGATGTGGTTGTTAAAGATTGGATTTATAGAGAAGACAAGTATATGCACAATGAAGATTTCACTCCTTCACCTAATGCTTATGGAAGAGGGTATTCTTTTGTTAAGAAAATGGGTTATCCTGGACATGGTCCTCTTAGTAATAGATTGGATGCTAGAGCTGAACCTCTTGATCATCAAATTTTTGGATGCAAGTCTAAGAAGTCAGTTGGCCTAGGGTATGTGGATCAAAGTAAGAATATTGTTTCTATCCTTGATAAGTCAGATAGTGAAGAAGAACAAGAATACATACCTAATTCAGAAAACCAACAAGATATGTGTGAAGATTGGGTCCCTTCTACTAATCTCCTTTGGGGATATTTAGACAATCTGGTATCTCATGAGACAGTTGCCAATTTAGAACAAGAATGTGTGACTCTTAATAATATTGAAGCTTCCACATCCAAGCATCCCAAGCATTCATGGTGTAAGCATCCTAGTTGAGACTTTGAAATGGATTCTAATGAGTATGAATGGGATTCTTTCTCAAAATCTTCCATAGTTGATATAGATGTTGATGTTGTTCATACATATAGTTCTCAACCTAAGTTAGTCAATGAATCATGTGTAGGATTAGAAGATTTGAACTTGCATGTTGCCTTAGTGGACGATTCTTCACTTGGGAAGATGAATCTTGATTTGGGTAGTTTAGGAAGTTACTTGACAGACCTCGAATCTTCAAAGACTAGAGATGTCATCCATATTCACAACCTCGAACCTATCATTGATTTACCCCTTGTTCACCCTGAGCTAATTGATTAGTCCCAACGCAACCAAGAACTTGGAATCTTAACATTTCAAAATGACTATGAAATAGCCTGTTATTTGAATGCCATTGAACCTGTAGTCTCTTCCACCAGTGAACTAGCTGCTAGTATGATAGAGCCAGATATCAAGTACCTTAGTCACAAAATAAAGAGAAAAAAAAAGAAAAAGAAAAGGAGTTCTGATGGCAAAAACCACTATGTGGCGGTGTCAGAACCAAAAAAAGTAAAAAGAAAGGATGTATCCAAGGGTGAAAACCTCTCTAAGGCACCTAAGGATGAGTTACTTGATTCTCATCCTAGTTATTTTCAAGATAGATCTTCATTACTTATTAAACCAACACAAGAAGTCAATTTGGGTACGGATGAAGCTCCACAAAGGGTACATTTGGCTCAATCTTTGTCATCACAAGAAAAGGAAGCCTATACTAAGTTCTTAGAAGAAAAGAAGATTAATTTTGCATGGGCTTATTTAGATATGCCAGGGTTAGACACTAATCTTATTATGCATCACTTATCTATAGCTCCAGGTGTTAAACCAATTAAGAAAAAATTGAGAAAAATGCATCCTCATATAGCTCTCTTAGTCAAGGTAGAATTAGAGAAACTCCTTGGTGCAAAATTCATAAGAGCTATTGACTATGCCGAATGGATATCAAACATTGTATCAGTTTCAAAACATGACAAAACCATTCGAGTTTGCACAGATTTTAGAGATGTTAATAAAGCATGCCCAAAGGATGATTTTCCACTTCCTAATATAGACATGATAGTGGATATGACTGCAGGTTATGAGATTTATTCCTTAATGGATGATTTTTTTGGATATAATCAGATTAAGACAGCTCCTGAAGACCAAGAAAAGACTGCATTTACTTGTGCATGGGGTACCTATTGTTGGAACATTATGCCTTTTGGATTAAAAAATGCAGGAGCTACCTATTAATGAGCTATGACAATTATTTTTCATGATATGATGCATAAAAACATGGAAGATTATGTGGATGACACCTTGGCCAAGTCTAAGAAAAGAGATACACACTTAGATGATTTAGAAGTCATTCTAGATCGTATGGAACAATTTCAACTAAGTTTAAATCCTAAAAAGTGTGCATTTGGACTCACCTCTGGCAAATTACTAGGATTCATTATTTCAGCAAAAGGGATAGAGGTGGACCCTAAAAAAGTTCAGGCAATTGTGGATATGCCACCTCCTAAAAATATTAGTCAAATGAGAAGTCTTCATGGACGTCTTCAATCTATAAGGAGGTTTATTCCACAATTGGCAGATAGAGCTCAACATTTCAACAAGAACTTACATAAAGGAGTCAAATGTGTATGGAATGATGAATGTCAACAAAGCATGGACCAGATCAAGAAATACTTGGCAAATCCTCCTATTTTAATGCCTCCTATCCCAGGAAAACCACTTATCCTATATGTTTCAGCAACAAAATCTGCCTTGGGGGCATTATTAGCTCAACTTGATGAACATGGGAAAGAAAGAGCAATATACTACATTAGCCGTACTCTTGTTTCATATGAGGTTAATTACACCAGTATTGAGAAAACTTGCCTCATAGTTGTGTTTGCTTCCCAAAAGTTGTGACATTATATGCTTGCGCACACTATACACCTCATAGCAAAAATAGATCCACTTAAGTACTTACTATGTAAGGTTGCCCTCACGGGTAGACTTGCTAATTGGATGATGATTCTTTCGGAGTTTGACATAGAGTACATTGAACGTAAAGCAATCAAAGGACAAGTTATAGCAGATCAATTTGCTAATTTCCCACTACAAGATGATGCACTTATTCAAGTTGATTTCCCAGATGAGCACCTCATGTATATGACTAAAAGAACATGGAAGATGTTCTTTGATGGGTCCTTTATGCAAAGTGGTTCAGGAGCTGGTGTGTTGTTTGTTTCTCCTCATGGGTACACAATTCCTAAATCTTACAAGTTATTATTTCCATGTACAAACAATATTGCTGAATATGAAGCTTTAACAAATGGACTTAAAATGGCCATAGAATGGAGAATTATAGAGTTACATATCTATGGAGATTCACAGCTGATAATCAACCAAGTCAATGATGATTGTCTAACAAAAAATGATAAATTGGTACCTTACAAGAAAATGGTTGATTCCTTGAGACTCTACTTCACATTCATCTCATTTCAACAAATCCCTCGAATAGAAAATAAGGCAGCTGATGCTATGGCTACACTTGCTTCACTTCTTCAATTAGAGCAACATCAATCAAGATTTAAATTCCTGGTGGAAGAGCTACATCACCCTATCTATGATTCCCAAGAAAGTCATGTTATATGTACCCTTGTTGGTCATGAGTCATCTCATTATGGTTCCATTTACTCATACATTCATGATGAAATTATACCTGAAACCTTTAACCAATCTGAACGCAAAAACCTTATTCAAAATGCCTCTCACCATTCCCTTATCTTTGGTGATTTGTATAGGAAGGGTCTAGATGGAACACTTCTTAGATGCTTAGAAAAGGATGAATCTAATCAAGCGTTAGTTGACATCCATGAGGGTATCTATGGGGGACATTCTAATGGTCTTGCCATGGCTCGAAGATTGCTTAGGGGAGGATATTATTGGCCCACAATGCAAATTGATGCAGTAGCTTTTGCAAAGTCATGTGAAAAATGTCAAAAACATGGTAACCTGATACATAATCCAAGTAGGGAGCTCATTCCTTCTATTTCTCATTGGCCATTTCAGTGTTGGGCCTTTGATCTTGTTGGGCAAATTCATCCCAACTCATCATCTGGACACAAGTTTATTATCACTGCCACTGATTATTTCACTAAATGGGTAGAAGCTATCCCACTTTCTATTGCCTCGGGTAAGATAGTTTCTCTATTTATTTTGAATCATATTATCTGTAGATATGGAGTGCCTTATGAGATTATCATTGACAGTGGAGGTCAGTTTAAAAATAAGGACCTTAAGCAACTCTGTAAGAAGTTCAAGATAAAACAACATTGGTCCTCTATTTATTTCCCACAAGGGAATGGTCAAGCAGAAGCATCAAACAAAACCATTCTTAAAATATTGCACAGAATAGTTCATAAGAATGGTAGAGATTTGCATTTACAAATAAATCCAGCTTTGTGGGCCTATAGAATGAGTATTCGCACTCCTACTAGGGCTACTCCTTTTGCTCTTACATATGGTGCTGAAGCAGTGTTACCTTTAGAGGTTGAGATTCCTTCACTTAGAGTTTCTCTCAAAGGTCTAGTTACAGATGAAGACTACCATGCCATGAGACTTCAAGAGTTAGAACTTCTAGATGAGAAATGACAAGCATCATTTTACCATATGGGGGTCTATCAAAAGCATATGTCAAAAGCATTTAACAAAAAGGTTCACCCTAGAGAGTTCCAAGTGGGAGATCTTGTCCTATGTGTGAATCATAAGAATCAACAGAATAGAGATCAAAAGGGTAAGTTTGAACCTAATTGGCTTGGACCTTACATTATCACAACAGCTTTTGGTTCTGGTGCTTATTTACTATCTACAACAGAGGGAGAGCAGCTCCCTGATCCTATAAATGTCTTGCACTTGAAGAAGTTCAATCCATAATGCCCATTCTGTCTAGGGGCATCTTTGTATATATTTATTGATCCTGAAAAAATAAAACAAAAATGATATATTTCAAAAATCGAAAAAAATGATATATTGTAAAAAAGTCTAAAAATCGAAAAATATCCTGAAAAAAATGATCTTCTTAGTGACAACCTAGCAATAGGCACTTTGATGTATCACCAAAAAAAAAAAAATTCCAAAAAAAAAGAAAAAAAGGAACCCAAGTGGTGAAAACCTGGAAACGGGCGCTACTTGAGGCCTTTGCACCCCTATTTCTTAGTGCATGTCCTCGACACTTAGCCTTTCTTCATCACGCCTTGTCCTTGTTGCCTCAGTTTGGAATTGGTCTTTGTCTAGGGGGCATAACTATGTTAGCTTTAGTCTCTTGGATGTGTTAGTCTTTAGGACACCTCGCAAATGGTGTTTTTCAACACCACCCCAATTGTATTTTTCAATACAACCTTTGACATCGAGTGTTTTTCAACACTTATTGGTTTGGTCTTACCCAGTATCATCATGTGATCTTCCCTTCCTGCAAGCATTTGATCCTTATCCTCCAAACTCAGTATCAGTTAACACACTTAAATTTTAAACGCAACACTTAATGCTTGACTTATGTCATGATTTTTTCTTTGTGTGCTGACTATTATTGATTTTTGTTGAGTGTCCTTGTTTGATAAGTCTCTCCATGATGCATCGCTAAAGGACTTGGGGGCATGGGACATGTTTTTATTTGTTTTTTGCTTGCGGATGTGGTCTTGAAACTCTAGAGTGTCTCTTGTTGTTCCCTTGAAATGCTTAGGAGATTTGAAGCATCATCCTTGATTTTTTTTGCACAACCATTCTTATGGTCATCTTGGCATCTATGCCTTGATGCGAGCATGGTTTTGCTACATTAAATTGGGTAAGCTAACATTGAAGTCATCTTGACCTTTATGTCTTTGATGCCTATGTTAGAATCTTTCCACATTCCAATCCAATATAAATTGCATTCATATCTTCATAGTTGCACTTGTGACTAGTGATGATTGTGTGATTTTTGATGTCCGTTAATAATGGCCCAATGATGAAAATAAGTTCTTTTACATTCTTTAATAAATGATGAACACAAAAAATCCTATGTTACAGTTGATCTTTTGCAAGTACACCTTTGCATTTTCATGTAGCTTGCATTATTAGACTTCATGTTAGTTTTCATTTTTAAGCTGCATTATAAGTTTGAGAGGGTTCTCCCTTCATCTTTAATCTGGACTTTTAATCAGCTATGGTCACGTTTTGATCTTCATTTCCTTATCTTCTTTCGTGATCTCAATTGAAATCTCTATCTTAAATAGTTGATTGATTTTGGGGCATTTTCTTTTCTTCTTTCCATATCTTCCAAACCTCTATCTTCCATTTTCTTTTTCTCCACTTCTTTTCTTCTAAATCACCTTTGGGGCATAATATTTCATGCTTGATGATCTACCTTGGTTCTATGATTCTTATATCTTTCATCTTACATCAAGAACCTTATCTTTTGTTTGATTTGATCAAAATTAGCAATTTGCTGTTTCTCCTCTATCTCATTTCGATTTCGATCACGAGGGGGCAGTAACTATCAAATTCAATCTTTGATTCAGTTTTATCAATTTTACCCTTGACTTTTTCAAGTCAAAATTTATTTGTATTCTTTGTCCTATTGTGTTCCTGATTCGACCACACATTTGGGTTGTTTTGTGATCCCAAATCGACCTCACACTTCAATTTCTTTCTTTGACTACATGTGTTCCCAAATTGATCACACATTAGTCAAAGAGGGGCAAATGTATGCACCCTAAAATGGTCACCTAGACTATGGGCCCTCATTATTCAATTTATCAAATTTCTTGAATCAATGGTTTGCAATATTTTATTAAATCAATTTAAATCAATTTCCTTTATCAAATTCAATTTGTTTTATTTCTAAGGTTGATCATTTTATCCTAAGTCTTATTTAATTAAAAGAACTTGCTCTCTTTTAATTAAATAAAATAAGTCCCCATTTAGTTAAAAGAAAACCTCTCTTTTAATCAAATAGTTCATCCACATTTAATTAATTAAGAGAAAAACCTCTCTTTTAATTTAATTAAATATTTTCTATTTAATTAAAAGAACTTGCTCTCTTTTAATTAAATAAAATAAGTTCCCGTTTAATTAAAAGAAAACCTCTCTTTTAATTAAATAGGTCATCCACATTTAATTAATTAAGAGAAAAACCTCTCTTTTAATTTGATTAAATATTTCCTATTTAATTAAAAGAACTTGCCCCCTTTTAATTAAATAAAATATCCCACTTAAATCTCTTTTTGATGAAAAAGGAGTTAAAACAAATAAAAAATTAAATAAATCTTTTATCTACACTTAATATGGGACTTATCTTCATCCTTTCTCCACTTTCTTCTCAACCACTCCACTTTTCTCATTGGTGGATCTTTAGTTCACATGGATCATTATTTCTCCACCCTTGATTAAATCTTTTTCCTCTCAATCTAGATCGTCCAATCTTCTTTATAAGGGAGAGCCCTCTCCTCATTTTAGAGACACCCATTATTATGCTATTGTTATGTTGCAGGTTTGGAGAATGATTTTTGAAAAAGGAGTTTTGAATATTAAAGCTTTTGTGAAGAACTTCTATCTTCTTGTCTCATTATCTCTTGCATGCATGGCTTCCATCATCATGATCCATACTTTGATTTTCATGTTAGCTTAGATCTTGCATTGATAGATTAGATCTTGCTTTCATAGATTAGATCTGCATTGTTATTTCTTTTCATAGATTAGATTTTATTTCTTGCATTGTTTTGCATTGTTATCATTTAGATTAGTTTTTCATTTCCATTTGCATGCATATTAGATCATTGAATCTTTTGTTTCGTGGTGTACTTGGATGGGCACAAACTAGGTCAGACTGAGGGCCTCCATTACAAACCTCTGCACCCCATGAATACGGAGCTATGAGTCGCCATTCGAGACCTCATTTTTTAGAAATCTTGAGTATAATGACTCATAGAAGTGTGCCCACATTTTAGGCATATAGTATCAAGTTCTGAATCTTTTATCCCTAAGGTGCACCCACCTTAGTATTGTAAAGCCAAAAGAGTAGAATGTATTTTATGATTTTGTTGAAGTTGGGTTCATATCTGAAGATCATCTAGCTAATTATGGGAAATAGCTAATCCTTAGGTTATTTTGATCTTTACCATCTTGGTATCAAGTATTTTGTTGCTTGGCAGGTAAAAAAAAACACCAACAAGTTGATGAAACTATTTTTCTTTTCCCTGTCTCTATTGATCAAAGAGATATTTGTCCCTAAAGGATTCTAAGAATAGCTCCCAAGACAAGTCATCTACACCTATCTACAATATTTCTTCTTCCTTGTGCCACTAATTTTATGTATTCTTTCTTAAGTGTATTATGGCACACCTAGCCTTTACATTGCTATTGAAGGGGTGCATAGTGAAACATCTCTCTAAGTCGAAAATCCAAGTTTTGATAGATAATCCTCCTTCATTACCATAAGATTTGGTATTTAAAATCCTAATAAATATTTTATTTGGGTGGAAACAATATTTTTGTGATCCTTTACAATCCTTCTCCTAGGGATTATTTTTGTGTTCCCTATGACTACTAGTATGGGAATGGTTGGCTTCCTCCTAATTCATCCTATTTTCCATTTGGTTTAGTCTTTGCATCATTTGTTGCATTAATATCATAAGTTGTATTGCTTCATTTTCATCTTCTTGGCTTCCATTACCTTCATTCATATTGGTTTCCCCTCACCCTCTTTGAGAGCTTACATGTTTTGATCTTGAGGATGAGTTGTTCACTCTACCCCTTCAAACTCTTCATGTTTTTGGAGGAATCCTACAGTTCAAAAGTTTATAGGCTACATGAGATTTTTTTTTACTTTTCCCTATTTACAAGTTTTTCTAACATAAAAAGTCCTAGAGCTCCTAGTGTAGCAACTTAGGGTTCTAATACCAAATTTAATGCCCTGCCAGGGAATTTATAGGATTAAGTAAAATTCTACTAAGTTGAGTAAGTTTTTTTTGTCTTACAATGTCCAATAAGTTCTCTAACAAATTATTTCCTTAGATTCACTTATTTATTATCATTTTAGTTGGTAAATCCAAATCATAACCTATCTTGAAGTTGTAATCTCAACAATACATTAACCATAACAAGCTATATATAATAAGCAAAGATCATAAGTAAAGCATGATTTTTAATTGAGAAAACAACATAAAATTATCTCATAATTTCAAGAAATATATACATTGACTAAATCAAATTTGAATTATGAGGGAGAGTTAAAAACCTATCTCTTTACATTTCATAGATCACAAAATACTTTATCCATTCTTATCTACCCATCCCTTTTACATAGCTTTTCTTTTAATACACCAAAAATATCCCTTTCCTTTACACATTATATGAAATAAAATTAAGTACAAGGTATTGAAAAACATCTTCAAATATCCTCAAGAGCATTAACCAAGCATCTTCATGAAGGAATCCATTGTCAAGCTAGAATAACCCTCAAGTTTGTTCCCACAACCATGTGGACCCTAAGGAAGCACCTGTTGGAAATATAAGGGGAGTAACTAAGATGGGAGGGGTGAATCAGTTACCACAAAAATAATTCCAAATCTCTTAGATGTCAATACAAACATCCTTTTAACTCACAACTCGGTTAGAACTAGATATTAAGTGTAACTCAGTTAACAAAGGAATCTTAAGATAATGACGCATATTAACCTTTAGTAGCTTAGTTGTTGAAAGAAAAAGCAATAAGAAAATAACATGAACACATAAGACACCGAGATTTAGATTGGAAACTCAATTTGGGAAAACCACTAATGCAACTAGTTCCAAATTTTCACTCTTTTGAAGTGAGCCCTATTAGGAGCTAACCCTGTTAAATGTTACAAAACACACTATTAGGTGTGACCCTGTTAAAGGATTTAAATCACCCTGTTAGGAGTGGCCTTTTTAGAGGTCTTAAGACACTTCAATCTAGAAAATCCACTTGGTTATAGGATTTAAAAAATGACTATTAAGTCAACTATGTAAAGAGTTTTCTTCACTGCTACAATTGTTAGAGAGTAACAATGATTGACTTTGAAAAAGCAACTAAATTATAGATTAAAATCACTATTTTGACTTATCCTTTGGATCCTCCCTGATTAGAATATACTTTTCATCTCCTTGGATACTCAATTATAAATCAAATATCCTTCTTTATTTACATCTTATCTTCTTCTCCACCTTTTCATTCATATTTCAATGCACATCTTAACTTTTCATATATATGAAATCCAATGTTAAGTTGAATTGCATACCCTTTCAAATAAATAAATAACATCCACTAAGTCAGCTTGCATAAAGAAACTAATAGATAAAACTAATATGTAGTAGATCGGCTAAAACTGGGCCACTCGGTTACCACTAAGTTCCTAGGTAACTAACCTGACTCAGTTTAGATTGATCTCCTTCGGTATTTGACCTGACTCGGTTCTAACTAGAAGTGCTCAATTAGAGTATAACATTTGTGTAACATCAATGACAATATACAATTGAATATTTATCATCAACACCACACCCCCCTTGAGCTAGAAGAAAAAACCATGATCCAATAAGGCCAATACAAAGTATAGGGCTTAATCCCAAAAGAAGACAATCACAAAACAAGACCCAAAACCAAAAATTTAACCAAGTAAAAAAGGCAAGAGTGAGGTTTGTGACCACATCTAGGTGAGTGTCATTGTACCTTCCTAAGGTGTTGGGATCAACCATTTCGACTTAATGACATCCTGTCACACATTATTCTTTTTCCCTGAGTACTCCAATGAGGATAGACATGACCAAGTAATGTTGGGATGAACCACATGGGTTAGAGACCTTAAAGTTACATAGGATTTCCCTTCTCTCAGTACTTCAACAATACTTCCACAATTATCTTGTTAGTGTGTAAAACCAAAACTCAAACTTATTCATTTTTTATATTACATTTTAACTTATTGAAAACTCACATTTGGAGTTATCCTATGCAAGAAATTTCTCTCCAACACATATGATCCATGGTATCCACTTCTAGGCTTCACCACCTATAGTGAGCCACTCACCTAGGGCTTCTACCCTACTGAAGCAAAAAGATCATAACATGCATTATAGACCCATGAAAGGTTTCATTCACAAATATTAGTGTGCCTCTACTAACCACATAAAAGTGCAAGATATACTTGATAATATAATTAATCAAACACTTTAGAATACATTAAGAAAACTAATCAAAAAACACAAAACTGCACATACATTCTTTAGTTCTACGCATATGTCCAATAAAGCTACACTTTTGCATTGCACTTTTATTAAACATAATGGCTAATGTGTTAATTTTTTTTTGCAAGTGCCATTTTGGCACATTTGTATTGCAAATAAGTACACTATTATATCAGAGTCTTGCTTTTATTTTGGCAACACTTAGGTTAAGTATAATTGCACATATATTTAATAGATTGGTGTATTTTTTATTTCAACACATACATTTAACAGAAGTTCACATTTATGTAATAGAATATTGCATATATTAAGAACAAGCTAACAGAAGGAAGATATTAGGGAATATGCACATTTATTCTAGAATACACAAAACATATAAAAATAGTATATTATGGATTGAATTCCAAAAATAATTTGAGTACATGAGGGATCTATGACATCACCTGGGTTGGACCCCAAGGCTAAGAACCTATCATACTTCCCATTCATGCGATTCAATCCCTAGCACACTACTCTAGATAAAATGCTCATATTTGAAAGAAACATATGAAGACATACAAAACCCAAATTCTTTCACAATAATAGAAATTGAATGTAGAGATTACAAGCAGATTTAAACACACACATTTTTAAATATCATTCTTAGTTCCAATGATTCTAATACATCAAATTAAACATGGGAGAAGTGGTTGGTCTATTTGTTTTCCAAGGTGAGTTGTAAATGAAGTTGTTGATAATATGATCCTCTAGCCCCTTGATCCTTCAAGTTTTCTAGCAAGTCTGATCCTTCCTTTATTCCTTTTGACATCTCGGGCTTCCCAGTTCTAGATATAAATATAAATTTTATGTATATCAAAATTTTGACTATAGTTTTGGCCTCTTTTTTCATTTTCATATGATTTCCAGGAAACTCCCTATTTATAGGGTGCCAAAATGGTTGCATTGGTTGTGTCGATTGCAATCGACACTCCTAACTAAGGCTTCAATAAGTAAATTAAATCAAATTAATAATTTATATTGGAAAATATTTAATATTCTCAATAGTTGTAAGTTGTCAAAATGGTCAAGAGTTTTTACTTCCAAATATGCCTAATACTATATTGGTTAAGTTCTTTTCATCTCATTTCAAGGGTCAAGAGTTCAAGTCCTAGTGACCTTTTATCAAACTTAGATCCTTGTTAAGTTTAAAGCTCAAGAATTAATTCTTGAAGAAAGCTCATGAAGAGTTGTGTAGGTGATTCGATTGAGGTGAGCTTATGATAGTGGTAGGTTCAAGGTTTGAATCTCTTAATATACTTTTACCTCTTAATTTTTATTATTATTGATCAATTTGCAATTTATTTATGCAAGAATTCATATTTAACACTAGCATAAACACAACCCAATTACATACATACATACATGCATACATAGATACATACATAGGTAAACACATATATTTAGAGGTACAACTAAAATTCAATAAAGATAAAATTTAAGCATCCATAAACCAACAAAATATGAAAAATCATCAAGATCCCCATTTGGATAACTGACTTACCTAAAAGGAATTCTAGGCTCAAGGTTCCTATTTGGATCTTGGATCCATCTGTAGAACAATCAATACTATAGAGGCTTTTATACCTATTCCTACACACACCTGCATCACCAACAAGTACCTATGCATGTCTACACACAATATCATATTAATACGAATGCTAGATGGGTTAGTAGGGTTAGAGATCCATAAAATCAAAATCCACATGGAAACACATTAGGT